>BJBW01003072.1:11878-32780 GCA_004320125.1 Scolopax mira
AGATGTACAGTTAAAACTGATCAAGACTGCTTTAGTTCTAGGTCCTTAACATGGCAGGACTACTGGTGAAGTTTATTTCGACTGGTTAATAACCCCCAGTTCTTCTTACAAAGGCAGCAAGAAGATCATGGGTATCAGGGTAGTGCTTACTCCCAGAGTGCCCCTTCAGGCCTCATTGCTTCTTGTCTGAGAACATCTCGAGATGGGTTAAGCCTCAGCAATCTGGCTCAGCAATATTCTCCTCCCCCTTCCTACCTGGACACAAAAGCAGCCAGAGACCCTCACTGTGCTCAGGGACCGGCTTAAAGCTCAGGAGCATCCCATGTCCCAGCTCTGCTCTCTCTGTTGCACCTCTCCTGGAGCTACCAAAGTTCTCATCACAGAATGAAACATTTTCCCCCATTCACAGCAACAGACTGTAGGATTTTTTTATGTTGTTTTGGGAACTTTGAAAGCATCTTTCCACATGGCAGTCTAAGCTTCAAAGGGCAACCCATACTGGGGGGTGGGGGTATTAATAAAGGCAGAAAAGACAAACAAGATATTTTACTCAGTAACTGGACTGCAAGCAAAAAGACTCCATTTTCATACAAGAATTATTTTTCCAACCACACAGGATAATTGCTTCTGAAATGCAAAGTTATTTTGGATCAGCTTCGTTCTAAGTTGCAAAGACTGTAAGTGGCACACGCTTTGCATGTTAAACTAATAACGATGGAGGAAAAAAAAGGATGTTTCCAAGTAATCAGAAATTTTAGAGCAAAACGGTTTCCGAGGCTCCTGAACTAGCACAACAGAGAGAACTTGCTATTCAAGTTCAGAAAAGCCCGACTTCTAACCCAATCAATGCTGATAAAGGACTTCTTGTGGGCTCAAGTACCACTCAAGTTATATTTAAAAAAACCCCATATGCACTAGCAAGAGGATGGTGGGGAGAGATAGGAAACCTTATTGTTACACGATAAAGAAATGGCATCACAAGAGAAAACAATTGGTAATAATCAATTTAGGAAGTCTGACACATCTTCTCCCCAGAGACTCAACTCATCCCTCAAACTTTAAGAGCGGAGTTAAATGACTGATTCCTTTCGGTGGCACTTTATCAGTCTTTCTGGACATACATGATCTCAGAGTACATTCAACAGGTTAAATATCATTAAATTTGTTGCTTTATTACTTCCAGTCTCCTCATTGGGTTCCTCATGGGGGCTCCCCCTACGTATCTCCCTCCAGAGCTGTGGCCTCACTGATTGCATCCTGGCTTACGGGCTTTTTTCCCCATGGGCCATGGTGCTAGCTTAGAGCAGCAAGTAAATAAAAATAAACATTGCCTTACCCTTGTCTGTGGGCTTTTTTGGAGTGACCTGAGTAGTGGGAGTATCCCGAATACGTTGATTCTGTATCCATTGCAGCAGACATTGGGTCTGCACGGAAGGGGTGCACTTAGAAGATGGGTTCGTGGTGCTCCTGAGGTGGGGTCTGTGGTAAAAGTGCTTTCCTGGGTTCTCTTTGCTTCCCAGTCATCAGTGAAGTCTGGCCCTCAGGGAGCGGGTGAGCTTTGTTTACAAGGAATCTGATCAGAAGGCTGGGAAGGGAGGGTGCTCGGCTCCTCACGATCGACCTAAGGGAAGACAAATGGGCATGGAAGTGCTCTCTAAGCAAAGCAGAACAACATTCCCACTACGGCGATTCCCTCACCCCGGCAACACATCACACTCATCATACTGTGCCCAATCTGCAAGCTCATCCTGGCTGATCTCTCTCTTTCCAGTCTAGAGAAATACATGCATTTGCAGAGCTTTCAATAGGCTGATAACATATCTCTATTTTGCAAAGTCTACCCCATTCATCTGAAAAACTGTAAGAAACAGCGTAAGTCACCTGGAAAAGACAGTGACTTGGAGATGGCTCAGCAGCCTAAATATAGCAGTTCACCCCCAGAATAAATAATAGGCTTGACTTCCACACCCCTATCTTTTCATCTGTGTAATGCACAGCTCAAATACCCCCAGATTCAGAACACCAGCATTATAGTCTAAGTGTCAGGGGAAGGGGTGGGGGGTGAGGGTGACTTCCCCAGGAGAAACACAGGAGAGGATCAGACAACCACATCTTGCATGTTTTCACAACTGCAAGGTGTGCCATTTTATAAGCATTAGTGACTATACAATCAATGGCACTAAAAGCACCTCCCTTTCTCTGTAACCTTTGCCTCCAGAAGCTAATTTGGGCCTTGTAGAATTAATTTTATTAAAAATTATATCTATATATACATGTACTAATAACACTAGGGAGAGCTGATTAGTGATCGAGCTTATATGGGCCAACACTTCTTACAACGTACTTCCATTTGGAACAGAAGCTTACGTCCCATCCGTAAAGGGCAGAAGAGGGTCATGTCTTTTGGAACACAAGCAGGGCAACACCAGAACAATTCCCAACACTGACACATCAAAAACCCCCGAATCCTGTGGGGAAGAAGGGCAGACACCAACTGGCTTTCCAAACCCACAATCCTGTGTTAGGTGAGAAGAGGAATAGAAAGGAGGGGAGGGGGTTGCCGGTTTGGGGAAGTGCATGCCAACGGTGAGGAGATGCAGACAGAGGGGTTGCAGCTCCAGACAGAGGTACCTTGGCAGAGCCCTGTGTTTGGCACAAGAAAAGGCTGGACAACAACTGGGCAGAGGAGAACCTAATCAGGTTCAACAAGGGCAAAGGCAGGGTCCTGCACCTGGGGAGAAAGAACCGCAGGCACCAATAAAGCTTAGGGTTGGGTCTTCTGCAAAGCGCTTCTGAGGAGAAGGATCTGGGGGTCCTGGTGGATAGCACACTTTCCATGAGCCAGCAATGTGCCCTTGTGGCCAAGAGGGCCAGTGGAATCCTGGGCTGCATAGGGAAGAGTGTGGCCAGTAGGTCGAGGGAGGTCATTCTCCCTCTCTGCTCTGCACTGGTGAGGCCACAANNAGGCCACAACTGGAATACTGCGTCCAGTTCTGGGCTCCCCAGTTCAAGAGAGACAGGGAACGACTGGAGAGAGTCCAGCGTAGGGCAACTAAGATGGTTAAGGGATTGGAGCACCTCCCTTGAGCCCCCTGAGGAAAGGCTCAAGGAGCTGGGACTCTGGAGAAGAGAAGGTTGAGGGGAAACCTTATCTATGTTTAAAAGTACCTAAAGGGCAGGTTAAAGGATGATGGAGCTGGACTCTTTTCAGTGGTCTCCAGCGATAGGACGAGAGGCAACAGGCTCAAGCTGGAACAGAGGAAGTTCCATACATATATGAGGAAAACTTCTTTACAGGGAGGGTGACGAAGCCCTGGAACAGGCTGCTCAGGGAGGTCATGGAGTCCCCTTCTCTGGAGATCTTCAAGACCTACCCTGATGCAGTCCTGAGTGATGTGCTCCAGGCATTCCTGCTTTATCAGGGGAGTTGGACTAGATGATCTCTAGAGGTCCCTTCCAACTCTGATGATTCCGTGAAAACCTCTCACATCCCTCCTGCCCAGGCAACCATTGCCTCCAGTCAAGGCTGGTGGGACAGAGGGCTGCAGCCAGGCTGTCCTTTCAAAGCAGGCAAAAGATCTCTTTAAAATTTCATTCAATCCCTCCGCTATTTTCTGCTCACAGCAGTTTTCAAAGCTGCCAGCAATAAATCACTGCCCTTCCTCCCCCCTCCCTTCCCTTCCCCAAACACCGAGGGACAACAACAGAAGCCAGGCTTTATACTTGGCCAACTATTCTTTCCAGCCTGAAGTTTCCTCCACTAACACCTCCAGAAAAGCTCCTAAGTGAGCAGAGAGCTCTACCACACGCAAACCGTGCCAAAGAACGAAGCCTCCTTCCCCACAGGGTTCCTTGGCGGGTGGTGCAATCTGCAGCACCATTAAAGCAGCGTTCCCAGCTGCATGGGGAGCTGCAGGTATTTGCACATCGCTTGGGCTTGCCAGGGCTTCTGGAGAGGAGAAAGCAGGGGAGGCATCTTTTGTGTACCCGGGTTCCCGGGCTTCTACAGGCACATCGTGCCTCCAGGAAGCTTCTTAAAGGCAGCAGAGAATCCAGGAAGGACAAATAAGGATGGGAACATCAGGCTCGGTTTGGAAGGAAGGAATGAAGTTAAACACAGCAAGACATTAAGCCAAGGCACGGCAGAGTTTGGAAAATGGCATCATTCCTGTAGCAAGAATGAAAATCCCCTAGTCTGGGACCCATGATGCTAACACTTGTCAACTCCCTGGACTTGCACAGCCTGTAGCAACAGCCTAGGATTCACTAAACCTGACTTCCATCTCTCTCTGAGGCAACCTTGGAAAAATCTTTCTTCTGTGTCTGTCCTTCCACAAGGAATGGAGGTGAGGCCACCCAAAAGTATTGGTATCACCTCTGTGATATCAAGAGAGGAGATGGACACACAGGACTCTGCAAACGTTAGGCATTAATGGAACAGGAACACCCTCAGTTGTACAAAAGGCAGTAACAGGTATCACAGGCTTAAACCACTGGACTGTTTGTGATGTTACCAGAGTCCCTTTGAGAACAACCACTCTCCTTACAAATACGTACACACCACCACACTACCGGAATAGGGAATGCACAGAAAGCTGTTGGCATCCATCAGTAAGGGTCACGCATTTTTCCTAGGCTTCCAGGAAAGTATCAACTCCCAGCCTTCTCCTCTCACCACATAACAGAATTTCCCCCCCCCCCCTCAATTCCCAGAGAGAAGAATCAGAGCCAGGACAGGGACTGGGAACAGAGGATCTCTTCTGTCCTCTCTCACCCCAGCAGCACAGGCTCACGCTTCCCTGGAGATGTTGGAGAACATCTCAGCAGGTGATCTGAGGCTGTTGTGGAAACACAAAGGCTGCCTAGATAGTGAATAGTGAGCGAGTGGTGCCCATCATGTGGTGGGTGAAGCAAGGCAGTTGCTGGGCACGAAGCACAGAAAGCAGACTCACGGGAAGACTGAGGCAGAAACGCCAGGGCAGGCTGGATCACGCCAACTTTCACTTTCTGTGTAAACAAGAGCAACGGTTTTGACATAGCTCTGTGAAAAGTCAACAAGAAGGGCCCCAAAAAAACAACGTTAGGCCTCCTGGATTGCTGTCAAAAGCAACGTGATGAACCTGGGGACTCGGCACCCCCTCCTGACCCCCAGCTGCAGGACACAATGGTGGCTCCGTAGATCTTCCTGCCAAAGTAGTTACAGGGCTGCTGAACTTCAGCTGGAAAAAGTAGAAGCCCCATTGGCTTTGTCTTGTGCCCAACCCAGGCTGATGGTCCACAAAGCTTCCTAGATTTGGCCAACAAAGGGTAGCCCGGGCTGCTAGCGAGACACCACTCCCAGTCTGAGCAGCATGAAGAAATCAAGGAGGGAGGAGCACAGTCCAAACACACTCCTCATAGCCAAGCTGAGCAGGTTACCTACCTCCTGGTCTATTTTACAGCAGGAAGGGCACCAGCCTTACCCAAGAAAAGCTTCTGGAGCTACTGGGAAAGAAGTAGGGAGGGCACTGAAAGACAACTAACATGCTAAACTACACCTCTGGGTTGGAGCTCTTTCAATGATGTAGAAGCCAACTCTGGATTAGCCACCACCCCAACAGTGCCCACCACTACAGCCTGAGCAAATGTGGAGGAGACTGTATGTGCATCTTATGTAGGACAACCATATCCAAACTAAGCCCAGTCTTTAAATACCTCCACTAATAAATTACGGTTAACGATGATCCTTACCCTACACCTCTGGGCTAGAATAACTTCGTTTGGGGTTGTTTGGCCTGGAAAAGAGAGAAGGCTCTGGGGAGACCTTACTGTGGCCTTTCAGTGCTTAAAGGGGGCCTAGAGGAAGGATGGGGAGGGACTTTTCAGCAAGGCCTGTTGCAATAGGACAAGGGGCAATGGCTTCAAACCAAGAGAGGGAAGATTTTGACTAGCTATTAAGGAAGAACATTTTTTACAATGAGGGTGGTGAAACACTGAGAGGTGGTAGATGCCCCATCCCTGGATGCATTCAAGGTCAGGTTGGACAGGGCTCTGAGCAACCTGCTCCAGTTGAAGATGTCCGTGCTCACTGCAGGGAAGGTTGGACTAGGTAACCTTTAGAAATCCCTCCTTCCAACCCAAAACTATTCTATTATTCTAACTGTGCCACATAAAGAAGCGATCCCATCATTGAGGCCTCGTTCCTCCACAAACAAGCGTGAATTGAGAGCCCAATTTAGCCAAGTGAAACGGCTTCACAATAGATCATTACATCTTGCAGGATGCCACAGAAGGCATGGTCTGTTTGCAGAGCTTCTAGCCCTGTGTGAAAGAAAGCTCCTGCAGCCTAAGGGTAGAGTTGCACTGTATTTTGGCACTGACAAAAAAGCCAGCGTAAGTAGCTTCCACCTCCACACCACAGTTCACCACTCTTGGTGGTGTCAACACCATTCTCAGCGAGCAAACACCATGGCTAGGAAACAAAACAACAATTCCCCACACACACACTTTTTCTCCCCCTCGACACGCTTTTGTCTCAGATCCTCTCCATAACCTAGTTCACAGCATGGCCCCAGACAACAAAACCAACAGCAGGGTGAAGAGCAGCCCAAGCCACCAGCTAGAGGGGAGATGGCAACACCTCCTCCACTCCAACCACAACAGTTGTGCAACCCTATGCACCAAGCACTTGGCTCCCAGCAGGACCAGCACCCTCACTTTGCCTCTCATGCTCAGCCATGACAGAAGGGTGCTGAGTACTAGGTGGGAAACAACGCTACAGACGACCCAGAGCAAATTTTGGGACCTTACTCTGGCAAGGGCGGCCACATCCTGCATGGCAGCGAAGAAATTTAGTTACCCCTGGATACCACAGAGATCACTGTAGTTACAGCTTCTGCGCAGCTACACAAACTCATTGTAACTCCCTCTTTTCGTACGCTCGTAAATCTCCAGAAAGAGTTTCTTTTGAATCGCTGTTTTCCATGCTGGGAGCCCAATCCTGTTTCCAATGAAGTTCGCTTTGTGATCGTCTTCAAGGGAGGCGCAGTTTGGCTCCCAGCCCAAAGGGAAATTTAAAAGAGCAAGTTACATCTTTAAATCAAAGAGGGCAGACGCAAACAAGAGTGCTCTTTTACATCCTATGCTTTCCCCATGGATTTTCCCCTGTGAAGTCGAGGCAAATAACTCCGGAGCGCCTCGGCTTTGAAATCCTTGTCTGCACAGTCTCAGCCTTACTCTGCTTAAAGCTTGCAATCAATTAAGAGTTGATTTACCAGTCAGCTCATGAAGTTACGTCTATTTGGAAGTGCCATCTGGAGCACAAGCAGCCACGAGTGCCCACGAGGATGTGTGCGCATTCGGCCGGGCTTGTGAAACAGCACCAGCTGGCCAGAGGGTAACGGGTGCCCACGAGCTACCCTGCAGAGAAATCTCTCTTTTTATTTTATTTTTTTTTTACTCCTATGATTAGCAAAATGAAGAGCTTCACAAATTAAACACGCAGAACCCCAAAAACTAAACTACGGGATCGCGTTAGGGTTCTGGAGCTTGAAAAAAATAATGAAAAGATGGCTAAGCAGAGAGGAAGCCTTCCTATTATTCACCTCAGAAAAACGAGAAGTTGTGCAACTTGCCATGTTCGACTGCATATATAGTACAGCCCATGAGCAATGCCACAGGAACCTTTTGAGTTTCCTGAGCCGGCCCCGCTCCAGCAATTTGATCTGTAAGCACAGCAGCTCACCCATGCTCATCCACTCACGGAGCCAAGGCTTTCGGTTTTAAACAGCCAACAAGCTTTGGGAAAGGCGGCTTTTCCAAAAGCCTTCTATTTATTTTTGCATGTTATTAAATGAGGTTCATTTTGGCCTCGAATATACACATAGACCAGAACTTTTACTCTACGGCGGTAGGTCTTGATTCGTGAGTCCCTCATCCTAAAAAAAAAAAAAAGGCTTGTAGTCAGCAAATTCAAGCCCTGTAGTAACAGGTCCTCTGTTCTTTGACTGCTCAGAGGTTTCTCCGTAGACATTCCCCCCCCGGGAATTTTCAGCCCCTAGGCTGAAAACCATTAGTCCGTGACACGGATATGTCAAAGAAGAAAAGTCACTCAGTTTACTGGAAGCAATCCACCTGCATGTTTAATCAGAACACACAACAACACAGGTCTGAAAACACAGCGAGGCTGTTTCAATTGACACCAGAAATGCCCACCCAAACCCACCGCCCAGCCAAGCAGTGTTTCCAGCCCTTTGCCTCCCTGCCACACAGCTGGAAGATGGGAAGTTCCCTGCGCAGGACCCATTGGTGAAGTACCTCCGTGAAGATGCCTTTTGCCCACCCCAAGAACCCATGCTGTCCCAAGTTTTTGAAGCACAACCAGCTTTCAAGCCCATCACGCAGATTATACCTCAGCTGCCATCCCATCAGACCAGTGAAAGGCTGTGCTTCCTCGCTCGCACCTCTCTCCTGTGTTGCCAGACCTCCAACTGAACCTCTGAAGCCACGCAACACCGTGGAAGGTATTGTGGCCTCACCCTAGTGATTCTAGAACATCTGGGACTGTGCAGAAGAACACAGCTTTCCATACAGGTGTTTAAAGCTCTCCAGCTTTGCTGAAACAAACAGGGGAAAGACTTCTGCAAGACTCTTCAGGCTCTACCTATCCAAGCAGGTGGTACCTGTACCTTGTTTGCAAAGTTGACTTTTAGCCGTAGCACTTAAGATACCAAGACAGCAACAAAGGCTGTAAACTATGAAAGGTTCTCTGATGAAGGTGCACCCCCTCTTTTTGGATACTGCACGCCTTCCTGCATTTTCGAATTTAAAATGAAAAAGAAGTCTACAGACCCAGATGAAATCCACACAATACAGAGGGACCTCACAGTCTCCCTCTACCTCCCTCCTCCCCATACAAAGGTAATGCCATTCTGACCTCGCAAGGAGAAAGGGCAAGGGTGTTGACCCCTGAGGAAATAACCACTGTTTTTTCATTTGACCCAAATCAGATCATTCTGAAGTAAAGTCTAATGAGAAATTAAAAGAAGTCCTAGGATAGTTTTCACAAGGGTTCATATTCTCCTTCCACCAAATTTCCCAGTGACAGTACCAGATATGGAGTGACACGACTCTTACCATTTCCCCACCACAGCACTGGACACCACACACCTCCACTCAGGTCCACCTCTGAGGTTCCTACACAGCACAACAGGTCCTATAGCAGCAAAGCCACATTTCTGATACCATTCTTCACTTTGGTTGTCAGAGATGGTGTTAGAAGGCAGGCAGGTTACCACAGCAATACGGCATGGAGTTTTCCCAGGACAACTGCAGTCATCTTGGCAGCATTCTCCTAGTACAGTCTCTCCATCTCCCAGCAGCAGTAAGCCCTCCCTAGGTGCACACATCTATAAGGCAAGAGCCACCAAAACCACCGCCAATACTAACCAAAACCAGAAGGCCAGCAGCAGCCATAAGGAGCTGCTGCCCAATGACCACGGGCAGTTGGGTACTCGTTCTGATGGAGGCTGGAATCCTTCCAAAATTTCACCTCATAGGAAGCTGAAATTTCAGCTCAAAGGAAGCACTCCTAAGGCAGGCTTTCTGTTACACTCTATTAATTGTTTGTTTCTCAAAATTAACGCGTGAAATGATCACGGAGCTGACAATGGCCCCATAGTTGTGCCAATCTACACAGCCAAACCCCAGAGGGGGAAGAGAGCCAAGCACGGTTAAAATGAAGCTCTTCAAAGATGGCAAAGCATTGCTGAAGCTCTCTTCTCCATAACTCTTCTCCTCCAAGTCAAGATGCCCCGGTAACGGGCTCACAGGGAACGATATCACGGAATATACTCCACAACATCCTAATTTGCTCTTCCAGCCTGTGTGATTTCATTTCTTAACTCTTTATAGCTGCAAAGGGACTTGTGGGCAAGTCACTCTTGACAAACTCAGCGCCAAAACCCCCCACTGCTTCAAACAGCCGTAGAAGCGCAACGTCTCCCTCCCCAGACCGAAACCCTGCCAACAACTCATTTCTGCTTCCAGAGACCCTGCAGTCAGGGTTCAGCCCTTGTCATAAGGGAGCTGGTTTACAACCTCGCCAGCCTTCTCACCAGAGCCTGCCACGGCTGAAGCTGAAGGGCTAATGCAATAGCTTTGCCCTCTCTTGGGCACCCTCAGAAGTGTCCAGGCACCCACCACCCCAGGCACCCACCACCCCAGGCCAGCACCGCCAAGGCACAGAGACCCTCCTCTCTCCGGCTGTCGCTGGAGCAGATTTATCTCCGACCGTGCGAGCTGGAGCTTCCTCCCCCCCCCCCCTCCGTAACTGGCTGAACGGGAAAGAACCTTTCAGCCCCGCCGAGCCTGGGGCTTCGGGGCATCGCTTCGGCGACCAAGCCAGCTTCTGAGGGTTGCAGGGCGGCCGTGTCCTCCCTCTGTCTCGCCGGCAGTGACCCCGGGCACCAAGCGGCTTCTCTCACACGCCCCGGGCAGGCGAGGACACCACCAGCGCCTTACACCGGCGTGGGTTCACCCGCTGGGGCGGCAGCAGCGCAGGGGTTCCTTCAGAGGCGAGGCTTACCAGAGGAACCGCTGCCCACCGACGGCATTTAAGGTTTGGGGTTCTTTTTATACCCCGGGAAGCGGAGGATCTCCCCCACCTCTGGCACCGCCGCCCCAGCAGCCTCACCGCGGGCAGGAGGGAGACCCGGTGGCCGCCCAGCCACGGGAACCGGCCCCCAACCGCTCCGGAAAGCGCCGGGAGGAGGGTGCGGGGAGGCAGCGTGCTCCCCCCGGGAACCCGCCCCGCGGGAACCCAGCCGGGCACTCAGCCACCTCTCGCCGGCCGGGAACGGCCGCCTGCCGCCGGGCGCGGAGGAGGCTGCCCCATCGCTGCCCCCGGGGCAGAGTGGCGGGGTCCCGGCGGCGGGAGGGCGTGGTGGAGGGGCAGCGCCGCTACCGCACCCGACCCCCGCACACACAGACTGACAGACAGGCGGGCAAACAGACCGACGGACGGACTCACCTCCCTCCCGCGGCCGCCCCATGACCGCTCCCGGCACCGTACTCGCCGTGCCGTGCCCCGCCGCCTTCCCCCCGGCGGCGGCCGCCGTCGCTGCTGCTGCTGCCGCCGCTGCTTTCCGCTTCCTGTGCCCGGCACCGCCCCGCAGCCCCGTCCCTCCCCCGCCGGAGCCACCGCCCCCGGGCCAGGCTTCCCTCCCTCCCTCCATCCGTCCCTCCCCACGCTCCCACCGGCACTCCAGGGGGCTCCGCTTAGCCTGCCGGTGCTCACCGCCCGCCGGACCCGGGCTCTGGCATCCCCCAGCCGGCCCTTGCTGCGGCCATGCCTGGTGGAGATGCCTATGGCCGGACCCCGCTGCTCGCCCCTTCGAGGCCCGATGTCACCCTTTGAACCTCCCCCCTGCAGCTCATCTCGGCCGCAGCAAGGGCCGGCTGGGGGATGCCAGAGCCCGGGTCCGGCGGGCGGGGAGCACCGGCAGGCTAAGCGGAGCCCCCTGGGGTGCCAGTGGGGGGCTTCCCTCCACAGCCCCCTCTTTACGAGAGCCTGCCCGTCGCCCCCCCCCAGCCCTGCTCCCGGGTGCCCACCGGGTGCCCACCTCCGGCCTCCCACAGCCCCTCCAAGGCTGAGACCTTCCTACAGCTCTCCAGCCTGGCCCCTCATCCGTCCTTAACGCCGTGGTGCTCTCTTCCTCCAGCAGAAATACCAGTGCCTTCAAGCTCGCCCACAACCGTGTCTGTGCGTCTTCTCCAAGACCTTCAGGACTGCTGGGTCTGCTCCTCCACCCCTAGCCTGCAGCTGCAGCGCACTTTGCCCCTGGTCACAAGAGGTCTGCAATGAGGAAGGACCTCCTTGCCCCCCAGGGAGAAGGGCCTGGTTTGCCATCAGTCACTACCGGGCTGCCCGAAGCCCGCCTTGGGCACCGGATTCCTTCCTCCCCTGCTCTGGGGCGTAAGGAGCAGGGGAGGAAACAGGCAGAGTTTTCCCATTGTGTGACACCTTTTCTGTATTCAGATGTTGCTCCTTTCCCATTTCACCCCTGGGTTGCCTCACCCTTTAAAAACAGTTAAGTTTTCGGGCGGTACGATGAACCAGGAGCTGGGAATGCATGAAGAAAATCTAGACCTCCTAGATCCCAGCCCTGAGCTTTTGAACTACTTTGAACTGGGACAATCCCAAGGGAATGCACGCAGAAGATGCTGAAGTTATTCCCACCAGCCAGTTTTCAGATGCTGCTGTAGATGGCATCTTTTATTTTCCCCTCCCAATTTATCGTGTGGTGCTCGCCCCCTGCTCCCCATCTGTACATCATGGGGCAATTTCACAATGGAACAGTCAGCCCAGAATGGGGAGAAACGTTTCCCTAGCACCCCGATTTGGCAATTGCCTTTACCCTCCCGCTTCACACGGCCGAGACACTCGCCCAGCCCCGTGGCTGACGGGAAGAGGCCCATATCAAGTGATAGCTCCCATCGTCTATTATGCATCAACATGTGTCTCAGCTTGCCCACGGCGAGTACTCCAGCATTCCAGGCAACGGGCCCTGCCCTGGAAAGTCTCCGCCGGCCTGCTCGATGCCTGCTCCCCACGGGCTGGCTTCTTCCCCCTCAGAGTGGGGAAAGGGGGCACAAGGCAAGGGGCTGGGGCTTACATCGGCCACACGGCCAGCGCAGGGGAGAGGCTCGGTGCAAAGGTGGTGTTGGAACAGACTTCTGGAGGCCCAGGCTCCTCACTCAGAACACCTAGAGAAGGTTGCTCAGGGCTGTGCTAAGCCAGGTTTCAAGCATCTCCACCAACAGAGAATCCACAACCTCCCTCTGCAACCTCAACATCCTCACAGCAAAAACGGTGGGTTTTTGTTTTTTTGGTTTTTCTTATGTTTAGAGGGTATTTCATATATTTCAGTTTGTGTCTGTTCCCTCTTTTCCTTTCACTGGATACCACTGAAAAGAGCCTGCCTCCATTTTAATTTTTTTTATTTACTTGCTTCTATCAGTTATTTATACACACATCGATACGCATTTACACACGTTGATACCCCTCTGAAACTTCTCAAGGCTAAAGAAATCCCAGCTCTCACACGCTCCCCTACTACATCAGATACTCCAATCCATGAGTAGTTTTAGCAGACCTATGCTGGACCCACTCCAGTATGTCCACATCTAACTAAGATGGCCTCTGGTCCAGAGCGTGCTCTGTCTGCAGGTAATGGAAGACACCTGCACTGTTCAGCTCCCTCCTGTCCCAATCTTTTCCCGTTCCTTTTGGCATAGTGGCCAGGTATTTTAGGAAGAACCTGCAAGTGGACAAGTGTTTTTGTCCTCAACATATTTTTCATGTCTTCTCAGAAATGTAGTACCATCTGACCAAGGCCAAGATGGGTGGATGGTGGAGTCCAGTATGAAAACACACACACTGACTTATTCATGCAGGGAATTCAAAATTATACAGAAATCTGATTTTTTAGAGGAAGATCTCATTTGTAGTTCTACTAATCTTGCTACTGCATTCTTCAGGCTTGTATTTTTCACTCTGAAAAGCATGAGTTGGACAGAAGAGCAAAGAGAGATGGATTTTTGGTCACTTGTTCCACACAAGTGACCTTGGATCTACTAGAAGAGTCCCATTTTCCTGAACGTGGACATTATCCCTTCTTATAACAAATCCCTTAGTGTTTTGAATCATTCTGTTTTACATTTGGATTTGCTAATCACAGTGCATGACCAGCCTGCTATCCCGACAGATGAGCTAATAAACCTCCACGTTCTCTCTTCTAGTATCATCTGTTGTAAAGCGGTTGGAGTTTTCACACAACCTGACATGTAGGTTACGCTCTTAAATCATCCCTTTGCTCAAAGGTTTCCTTTTGTTTTTCCTCCAGGGTCATTGGATTAACTTATTTTTAAATAAGTCCATCTACTTATCCTGTATTTTTCTACTCCTCAGTTTTATGGGCCAGATTACCTTATTTGGTGACACATATATAAAATATAATCGTTAAGATACTGAGGTTGAATTTGCTGTAGATTTTCTCCATCTCCTTGGAAACCAGTCTTCATCTTTCTTTCCCCAAAATCCAGACTCCACCTTCCCCAACACACTGCAAGACAACCAGATAATTTTTGTCTGTGACAGAACTCGGTGACAAAATCACAAATCTACACATGTCCACAAAATCTGGCTGGTTTCTCAATTTTGTTAGTTTCCCCGAGTAGGATAAAAAAGATCATTCTTAAGTTACAGGCCATAGATTCCTCACCAAAGACAGAATTTGTCTGCACAGTGCCTTGAGAATCACAGGCAGAGCCATGTCAAGTAAGAAACACAAGCATGAGCTGAGCCAGCACAAGTATAAACGTCGCTCTGAATTACTGCCCACTCTTACATGGCAGTAGCTGAAGCCTCCAGCACAGGGTGGAAAGTTTTTCACTGAGACTAGATGCCACTTCAGAGGTCCTGTCTGATGAAACTGCTTCTACAGCCGATCTGAACTGTGCATGATCTTCCTCTGTGCCACTGACCTCAATCTAGCAGCATACATCTACATTTTAAGTAAACGTGCTCTGACAGATACGCACAAGGAGCCACATTTCAGCTGAAGAAAATCTTGTTCAGAGGAAGAGAGAGGTCAGAGGGACGTGACTACAAAAGAACACCTTCCTTCCCTTTTGGAGTAGTTGCTGTTTAGAAAGGGAAAACGCGTAGTACTGCACAGCTGAAGAAACAGCATGACACATTTATTTTGCATAGCAACTTGGATAAAAGCTACTAAGCCTTTTGTGGAATTAATTGTCAAAAATACATGATTCCTGCCCAAATAAAGAGAAACGGTGGCGAGTAGCAAACACGAGAAAAACTTCATTTGGCTGGGATTCTGCAAAACCTAGTTCAGCATTCAGTTGAAATCTCACTTCCATTTCAAAGGAAACAGAAGTAGGACTTTTCTTTGGGTTCAGCAGATTTAAAGAATATTGTTTTAAAAAGAAAACAAAAAAACAACCAACAAAACCCCCCCAAAAGCATTTCCTAAGTAAATTGAAAGGGGAAAAAATAAGGTTGATTTCATGTGTACAGGCCTAGAGGAAGGAAAGAGAACATCTTTTGTCTGACTTCCCCCCAGTCAGTGGGGTAGAATCTCTTGCATACCATGACCTTTCCTCTTTCTGTGCACAGAAACTTGCAGCCCCCTGTGGACCTTATCTTAGTGGGTAAGTAGGGTATAACTCTAGTCAGAATTATATCAGGGTGGTGGGCAAAGGACAGAGGCAGAACCTGCCTTCTTGTTGAAACAAAAGAAAGCATGAAGCCACAAATAGGAATACCTGGCCATAGTGGTGGCAGCTGCAGTACTTAAAACCCATTGTGGGGGAACTCAGCCACAAGACAAATCCTGTCCATGTGTAACTGCATAGTGGCCAGAGAACCTGTAGGTGGGCTGGGATTTGGCCACAGGTGTGTGTGAAGCTGAAGAACAAGACTGCACACACTGGAACACTTGGGAGTGAAACCTTTTAAAGAAAAGCAATAAAAATAACGGGAAAAGAATAGGGGGAGGGAACAGAGCCTTCAGTCTGCAGACTGAAATTACGTGTTGTGTCAAAGCTGGCAAAGAGAAAAAGCGTAATTGGGGTTTTTAATTCTGGCAAAGAGGGAGCCTTTTTTTCCAAGCTGGAGATCAGCGTGCCCCGCTCTCTGAAAGGAGGCTGGAGAGCAACATGTGCTGCTGCAGCTGATTAACAGTGCCACCAGCCGGCCTGCTGGAAGGGCGCCAGCTCGCCTTGACTAGGGGGAAAACGAGGTAATAACCTACATCCACTCACCACCTTTCACCCCAGAAAGCCTCCGCAGCCAGATTCTGATCCTGCAAGCCAAATACACGGGGGGCTGTTCTTCTGAGCAGCTGCAAGAAAGGCCTGACCCACGGAGGTGCCATGTCAGCACTAGCTTACCTCATCTTCAGCGGGGTCAAAGGAGAGAGCGGATCACTCGGGGTGTTCTGGTAGAGCTAAGAGTGAATGACAAGAGTATCCAACTCAGGAAGGCTTCTTCTAGTCTGGAGCACACCACTCAGCACCATGAGCCATGTCAGCATCAGGCCTGAAATTCTTAACCAGATGGTGCTACACCGGCAGTGTAAATGCAGCCGATGAGATGTGTGTTGGCAATTAGATATTTCAAGCCATACTTTCCACTGCTTGTGGGGCAATTTCCTACTCAAAGCTGAACTTTAAATTGAATTAAGTTTGGCACCTCACAGTCTCTCTGGTCAAAACACTTATTAGGAGAGCTACTATTGCCTGGCTCTACTGAAAAATCATGCTAAAGCCAACGGTGCCACCAAGGCAGAAAAAAACCCAACCCAACCCAGGAAAGTTCTGTTGCAACAGAGTAAAGCCATCATCAAAAGCTCTGCACTAAGATTTCTTGAAATGAATCAAAGGGTCATGGACCCCTTCACACAGCTTTTTGGACAGCAGTAAGGAACTGGTTTTACCCAAGGGCTGCAACAAAGAACTGTAATGATAAAAGCAATTATGGGAGAAGGAGAGGTGCCACTTATTAAAGCCAATCTCAAATCTAGGCAGCCCTGCTCACCTTTGCCAAGAATACTGGTCAGGATTTTGCTTGATTGTAAGCAGGTGATGATGTGGCTAATTGTTATATGTGAACGAATGGAAGTCAAATAGACTTCTGGGGAACTGGAGCAGTATAAACAGCTTATAGTATGTGGCTGTCATGCAGTGCTGTTAATGCAGACACCTTCCTTTCCACTGGGAGGTCTGTGAGGGCATGTACCCAGGGTCCCAGGTAATCACTAAAAAGCTGATTGAAAACAGGTATAGTGAGATGAGGGATGAAATTTGAAGAGGAGGAAAAAAAATATAACCAAACAATACCATATTCCAAGCCCTAGCAATAACTTCATGTAAGGGATAACAACTGTCCATCAGCAAAAGTTTAATTTTCCATCTCCAAAACAGATCTGGGATTGAGCAAACATCCTTATCCAAAGACTTTTTGAACTCTGAAAGCAGTCTCATTCCTTTCCAGAGCCACTGACAATACGTAAATGTTCTGGCCCATAAAGGCAGAGAGATACAGGAGCGAATAACGGCTGCATAAAACGTGTTTCTGAAGAGGATGCATACAGAATGTGTTGAAATGATCCTTGGCTTATTTTGCACGTTTCTCAAAGAAATTACTACATCTTCATGGCTTTGAGACTGTCACTGAGGATGAATATGGTCGTGAAGCAGAAGAGCCTTTGTTCCTAGGGAAGTAGTATCTAAGAAGAAGTGTCAAGGAAATGCTGTCAAGTGTCAAGGAGTGCCAGGCAACATGTCCACTAAGAGACTCACCAAGGAAGGAGGCAGAATGCTCTGAATACTGCTGCCTTTGTTTCAGGCCTTCAGTTTCATGGAATTGCTGACAGTGGCAGTGTAGCAAATGCGTGTCTTCCTAGAGAAGCGACAAAACAGAGCCTCTTTGTAAACCTCTGCCTCCTTTCCTCGAAGGTGAAAGCAGTGAGCTGTTTTGTTAGGAGAGCCTGTCCTAACACACACCAACTCCACCATATTCAGCCAAGGAAGCAGGTTATCACTTGCGTGGAACATTATAATGTTTTGGTTTTTTTTTTTTTCGCATTCTCATTTTTGCTACTTTCTGAGTCACTTCCGTTATTCTGGAATTCCAGTCATCTCACCCCCAGACGTGGCATATACAGGTAAGCTGATGGCTGTCAGCAAAAGACTAGCACCTAGTTCTAACAAATTCCAACAGGCACACTGAATCACACTAGTCTGTCATTATCAACTGAAATGCTAAATCCTCACTGTGGAATGAGTAGCTGCATGACAGCAAAGTCAGAGAAACCAAGTTTTTAGCTGGACTGTGGCATCTGTGCCTCGCCTTGCTCCCTTGCTTTGCATTCACCAAGATATTTAGGGGATCATTTCGATATTAGATTGTGAACAAAGTAAGACATACTCCAAAAGGATACATAAGAGTAGGGATACCCCGTGCTGCCAAATACTTTCGGATGAGCCGCTCGGTACCATACCAGTTGAAACCTTTTGTTGCATACCCAATACGTGGGAGATGCACTGTTGCTGAGAAGGAGGGAACAGAGAACACACACACTTTAGGACAAGATATACATATAGAAAGCAATCTAATGAAGGACTTCAAGTGATCCAACAAGAACAGAAGAAATATTTTGGAACAAAATGTATCTGCCATGGAGATCTCGCTCTTACTTCACTGCAGAAAAAACACTACAGGAGAGGTGGAAACTGATCATCATCTTTAGGTGCAATCACACATGTCAAGATTCACTGGTTGTTCTGCACAAACACTTACCATTCCTTTTCTTG
Source organism: Scolopax mira (assembly GCA_004320125.1). Classification (NCBI taxonomy): domain Eukaryota; kingdom Metazoa; phylum Chordata; class Aves; order Charadriiformes; family Scolopacidae; genus Scolopax; species Scolopax mira. Next base: position 30,254 of record BJBW01003072.1, read on the forward strand.
GCTGCTAAATAAATCTTCTTCAGGCCCTTTTCCAAAGCAGACAGCTTAATGCCAGACAAGTTGTTGGACCGATCCCGGTGCTGAGCTACAATCAAGGCCAACTGAGGAGAAAACACACAAAAACATGAAATGGAGTCTGGGTCACTTTAGTGCTGTACACAGTGACAGCTGCTGGAAAACCACATTACTAACTATTAGCTTTAATAAATGAGAAAAAGATCTCCTTTTCTGTAATGTTTAACTGCAACTTAGCCATGTTCAGTATTCAGTGCCATTACTATTGGGAAAAAGACATAACGTTCATTTCACACAGCTTCAAAAACATGTGGACAGAACAACAAAAAAGGGAGCTTCTAACTCTCACCAAGTCTTGTCCTTTTTTCCTGAGTTTTTTATCATCAATGGGGAACAACAGGGTTCCTCCTAACTCCAGGTCTGGCCAGAAAAAAAAAACAAACAAAAAAAATCAGTCCTGAAGTATCAGTGATGAGTCAATGTGTGATTTCACTGTCACATTCTGTATAATTCTTTGCCTTTTTTTATCTCCTCATGATGGTTTCAACAGTCAGTCCCTTTTCTCAGGGAAGCAAGACAGATATTACCCACCCCCAAGATGGGCATGAGCAACCCCTATGCAGAGTTCTCACACCCAACCAACTCAAGTCAAAGCACTCGCTATATTTCTGCTGTCAGAGCTAGGGATGCACATACCTAGAAAAAGAGGAAAAAAAATGAGTATCAAGGTAGCCAGGCACTTCACTCCTGGGGTGAATCCCACATCCGTGGGATTTAAGCTCTTTCAAGTATCTTGGCCTAAGGTCATGTTTTAATCTCTTACCTTTCATCTTTCCTGCCATCTCATATATTTTTCTTGGCTGATCAGAACGAGCTTCCAGAGCTGTAAATAAACCACCCCTTCCCCAGCAGCCGGAGTCATCTAGAATGAAATGACAAGTTAGACTCCTTTTAGAAAGTGAGGTTGAAGACCACCCCTGCATGAAAGGGACCTACTTTGTACAAATGCAACGAATGATTATCAAAAACAGATACGGGAACCACACACAAACTGAAGCCAATCAGTACTCAAGGGACCATCCCAGAGGATAAACTCCAGCCCTTGAAAAAAACAAAGTTGTCACAGTTCTCTGAAAAACTCTGTGGGAAGAATTCCTTCTCATTGTCCACTGAGGATGCTCAAACAAGTACCAACGATGGTGCTGAGCCTGTAAACCTGTCAATATCCTCACACCTATGCATATAGGTGCATACAGCATGCACCTATTATGTCCCCAGACTGGTGCCTTGGGCTTCCCACAACTAGATGTTTGTTATTTGCAGGCTTTCATTTTCAGTTGGCATTTACACTTTAAACATGAGGTTTGGTACTGAGTTCAACATAAACTAAAGCAGATTATAATGTTCTGCTATAGTCCTGGTCAAAAAGCAGCTCCAATTCGGATTCAGGAGGAACTGTGTAATGTGAATTTCTCTCCCTCAGCTTTAATGTTTTAAGAGAGGTCCTTAAATTAGGAGACTAGCCTAGAGCCTCTGTGCCATCAGTGTTGAGAGATAAGCACTGAGAGAAACTCTGAGACCTCAGCCTCTGGAAGTGCCTGTCTCTCTCTGCTGAGCGTATAAGGGAGATTATTTTTAATATCTCAGTTCAATCCCTGCAGCTTCCACAGGATGAACAAAAGGCCCTGCTCTCAGGAAGAACTGTCCTTGCTTGGCCACAGACATAAAATTGCAAGCCATACAGGCAGGCATCTTTCAAGAGACCCATAAATCCAGAGAAGGCATGAAAAGACCTACTTACATAGTACTTGTGTGGGTTATACATGGTGGAGTAGAGGCTGTACTGCCTCTGCACCACTGCAGATTAAGTCAGATTCAAATCCAAATTATTTCACTCTGGATGGGAATTAGAAACTATTGGGCTAGTAGGGACAATTCAGCCCCCTTGTCCACCTCACCCAACAACATTCCTGTTGTTGTAAGTCCTACCTAGGCAGTGAACAATGATGGCATCCTCCTCTTCTGCTTTGGGGTGGGTGACATCTCCCATGACATACTTGATACAGTTCAGGTCTGCATCTTTGTAGTCTAAATCCACATTCAGACCAACCTCTTCCTCCTCAAACTCTGAGGAAGAGTCACTTTCCTCTGAAGGAAGGCAGGTAGATGTGTAATGATTTTCCTCCCACCACGCCATCCTGAAACAAAAAAAGATGATGTTCAACAAAAATCAAAGGTGAGGGGCACACACCCAGTTTTCAATCATTGCAATAAACACAGGAGACCCAGATCTGCATTCCTTCTCCTCCCCTTCCTTATTTTAGGCCAGCACAAAGCTTACCACAGTTGTTATCTGTGATATTAAGAGCCACGTGCCAGTGTGATAAACCAACTGCAGGCATGGAAAAGTGAGCATATGACAAAGGGCAAGGAGCTACTTAAGAGTTGTAAGAAGGAAGAACATCTAGGAAACAAGGAGGAGAAAGTTAAGACACATGCCAGAGAGTCACAG
>BJBW01003072.1:36744-58994 GCA_004320125.1 Scolopax mira
TTTAACCCTTCTTTGCCTATGAACAGGAAAAGCAAAACTGAGAGACCAAGAGAATCAGGAACCAAACCAGAAGTAGCAACATTTCTCACTTGTTCTGCCCAATCCGGTGAGCTCTTGCTATTGCTTGCAAGTCATTTTGCGGGTTAAAATCACTATCAGTGAAAATAACTGTATCTGCTGCTGTCAGGTTCATGCCAACTCCACCTACAAACAAAGAAGGTGGTCACAAAATATGTCACCAGCAGAAAATAAAAGGAGAAGCTGGAGAATTTATGCTATGCGAGGTTCTGTAAGATCTGTTCAACTGTATCTAATTCAACCCATCTCTCAACCCCAAATGTAAGTCTCACACAGTTCTAAAAATATGGCTAAACCTTCCATTTCCAGCTTCCAGCTTTCTGCAGCAGCCCAAAACCAAGCTGTACCGTGCAATGCAGTCAAAAAAGATAGGGTGCAAGTGAACCAACGCAAAGGGGACAGTTGTCAAGGCTGATGAACACAGACATATTCTTCTGCTGGCAGGCAGATTAATCCAGCAAGGACTGGCTTCACTGAGGCTACAAGGACTGCCCAAATCACCACTTGGCTGCAGCACAGAAGAAACAGGTAACTACAGTTAATTATATTGTTTTGTCTATATACTGTAGCCTGCTGCTTTACATTTCTTCAGCTCATGCCAAACACCTCTTCACAGTAATCAGAACATCCGTGCAAGTGGAGACAGTCATGCACCTGAAAAACTTTATCCATAACAGTGATGGAAGTATTGCTAGCACACCCCTTTCCAGATGAATACAAAATGCTTTGTCCAGACACAGCAACGTGCAGTAGTAAGTCTGGCTGCCATGGGCAGGGAGAGTTCAGGCACTGTTGGGAGAGACATGCTTATTCCTACCATTTATCTTCAGTCTCTATACTGAAGCCCCTCTCTATACGCCCCTCTCTATACGCCCCTCAATGCCCTGCAGTATCCAGCTTATCCAGGAAAGGCTGACCAGAAGCTGAAAGGAAAACTTAGTTCAAACTTGATGCAGTGGGGATCCCTCCTCTGGAGATAAACCTGCCCCTGTGCTTGCTTGAATCCAGAGACAGGGAGGTTTGAAACTGCACAGAAGACACAGATCTGCCTGAGGAGCTAAGAGGGGAAGAAGCACAGATAGCAGTCCCATGGTGTTCTTTGCCATTCTCGGGTCAGTAAAAGGCTCTCATTTAAGTCTGCCAGCTTGAGAGCACGTCCATGTTCAGCAAACCTGAGAAGCAACTCCACCAGGTTACTGAAAGGAAGCCTGTTCCCGCCTAAAGTTTGGTACTTGAAGAAATAAGATGCTAGTGAGACTCCTTAAGCTCAACCTGGCACAGGGACAAGGATTATGGGACTTGGAATAAAAAAAGTAACTCAAGTGGCTGCAATATGAAAAGTGTCTTGGCATCAGCTGCCGAAAGGAAAGCACAGAAACCAGATGTCCTAGCTGGGAGACCCCAGTTCAGGATGTGACTTGTCTCCCTCAAAAATCCCCCACATGAACAGGCTCTGCAGGATTCAGAACACCCTGAAATCTTGCCAGAGAGAGCAAAAGAAGACTGCAGAGGCAAGATGGGCTGTTTGTCTCTCCTTCCTTACCTGCTCTGGTGCTCAGCAGGAAGATGAAGATGGGCTGTTGACCAAAGTTCTTAATGGCAAGGTGTCTCTCTTCACCCCTAACAGAACCATCCAGCCGCTCGTAGCTGTAGCCTTTTCAAACAAGGAACATGTATGTTTCTGAAATTCCATCCATTCTCTTACCTCATTCTCTATTGTCTCACTGCTGTCCTGAATCTTTTTACACCAAATCCTCCTGCCTTGACTCTCATTTTACTGCCTTCAACTCCTTCATTCTTTCCTAGTTAAACCTTGTATAAAGAGAAGTAGTGACCCTGACTTCCAGATTGACTGTCGGCAAAGGGTAATTTAGCTGAGTCTGAAGTAGAGACTCAGCATTTAATTTACTGCTTGGAAACACAACAGGAAAATTCAGAGCCAAAGTATAAAAGACCGTTAGCTCACAGTCCCAATTCAGACTATGTTGTGCTGGCTGTTGGCCCCATGAAACAGGCCAACTGCCATTGGATCCTCCTTATGCAAACTCCCACGGCCTTGAATGTGTGCTTTCCTGTGAGCAAGCAGTATGGGATATGGCCCTACATTTGGCTTTATCCTGCATTATTAGTTATCCAAAACCATAAACACCAAACAAAAGCCTCTTTCATGGGAAATCCTAAGTAGGCATGGAGCCACATGGATTGAAACAAAAGCGAATGTCCCCAGAACACTTTGGTAACCTTGCCAAAAATGGTCTGATCCAACCTGCCCTCACAGACATTTTGGGGCCCCGCTGCCCCGCTGTTTGACTGAAACAACTGTTTCAGTCAAAAATTAATTTCCTGGTATGAATGTGGCCCAACTTGCATTTTGTGGTGGACAAACTCAATCTAGAGCAAGCCTACTACCTTCTGTGCAATTACTTCAGGACTCAGGTACATAACTGAACACAAGTAGGTATGAAAGACTGCTAGCTGCCATTTATTAGCTCCATTTTATCGAGGAATCAAAACTGAAACTACTTTGAAGAACAACATTGAAGAGCCATCTCATTTCAGTCTGGTGGTAGCACAGTAAAGAGCTGAACTCAAGACCCTCCAACACACAGTATGGTTTCTATCTACTAAGAAGCAATAAATCCCCATCACAGTCCCTTCTCCAGCCCAAGCAGATCAACCAAAAATCAGAAGTATGTACAGCTGAGATTATTAGGAAAAGCCCTCTGCTGGCAAAGAATGCAGAACATACCTCTATAGTCCATGTAATCTTGCAGGATATCAAGCAGTTGAGTCATCTGAGAAAAGATCAAGACGCGGTGGCCACTGGAAGAAGAATGTGAGATGCCATGAACCTCAACACACTGTGACAGCATTTCACACAGTGGTGGAGGGGTTACAATAGGTTAACCAGTCACTGCTCCAAAGCAAGGCCTCATCACCTCAATATACTAAACCTCACAGTGTCACATTTTCAGCCCCAGATCCAGATGCAACCAGTCAGCCTCATCTGCCATCATCAGTTGCCATGTCTAGAGTCTGGCGTCACGGAGATGTGACAAGGCTCTGGCACAGCTCTGCTGCTGGCTGGATGCACCCTGGTGAGGATCCAAAGAAGCCTGTCTAAAAGGATACTCAGCTTTAACCTAGCATCACAAGGTCTTCCTGGCACATGACCTGACACACCAGACTGCTCTCAAATCACAAACTACAAAGCATATTAAATGCTGCAAAAATGTAGTATCAACATCTCTGACAGCAGAGCATTTCCTCCTCCAGCAAATGACCCTCAAAGATCAAACTCTGCCTACAACTGTGTATAAGTGAGAAATCAACTCTCCTCCCTCCCAACTATAGGCCTCAGTGCTCTGTTTAAATCACATTTCACCGTAGAGCAGAACATGGGCATTTTCAAGTCCAGAATTTGCACAGGTCTGGTCCTGTGGCAAAGACATTCAAGGAAGAGTAACCCACTTACAAGGTGGTATACAGCAGAAGGACAAACACCTCCATAACAACATCAGAACTTCCCAAGGTCTGTCGAAGCTCTGTTCTTTGGAATTAGTCAAAGTGAAACTGCAGCCCAATTAAAAGATAGGGTAGAATTTGGGTCATGCAGATGTGCTGTTTCACAGACTGCACAAGAATACAAACTGCAGTTTGATTTGCCTCCCATCTGAGAGATGGAGGGAAATAGCCAAGGTCCTTGGGTTCCAGGTTCTGAAGTCACTAACGCTCAACACAAGGACTTCCAAATGCCATTCCCAAAGCTGCAATTCCAGCTTAGTCTTGGGTTTTGGTCCAGTCAAATTTCTTTGTCACATTTTCTAGGCATTCTGCCTCCTGGGCTAACACAGGCATGGTAGCACAAAGGAACTCAACAGATGCACTGGAAGCTGTTCTCAGGAAATCCAAGGTCAGACCAGATGTATTGCATACCATGTCAAATAGTTATTCTCCCAGGTTCCTAAATATGGCAAATACAAGAATATATGACAGAGCTGAAGTGCTTTGAAAAATATATAAAGGCAAGCTACAAAAATCTACCATCTCTAAAGCAGCTCCTGATATTGAAACGTCTTCTTTCAGGTAGTCAGTAATGTGCAATAAATAGGTCAGTGCTCATTTTGTGATGAATGTCTGCTCAATCTATAGCTAAATAAGGCAGTTTACCTTCCCAGTTTATCCCTTCTCCCTATGCCAACCCTACTCTATCTTCCTCACCCCAACATGACGTACCCAGCATACAAGAATGAGAGGAGTTTATCCAACAAGCACAGCTTGCCACTGGTTTCAACAATATGTTCTCCAATCTCAAAGGGTTCTGGCTCTACACCTGGAACAGAAAGGAGTTTCAGAAGCACACCTAATACTATGCAAGTAACAACTCAGTGGTGTCTGCACTGCCAACTATTGCCAAGCAGACTCCTATGATGCTTGTTTGAGAAGCAATGGTCCTTCTCTGTCTCTAAAGAACACCCTCAGTAGTTCACAAAGCACTGTGATTTCATTGTTTAGGTGAGAGAAGACGCAAGTGGAGAGCTGCAATAAGAAACTCAGGCTTCACAGAGTCCTCTACTTTACTCCTCATTATTGATGAGCTGTCATATGTTGGAACTGGTCACAAACTCACAGCTGCTACTGATCCAAGCACAACATTGTATATTGCTTGCTTCTGTTAAGCATGACATTGCCAGGCAATAAGAGAAAAACACTGTGTAAATCAAGAAACTTACCTTTTTATATTTCAAGAGAGAGAACAGCACTTTCTTACCATTGAAAAGGTACGGGTGGGCAACACACTTTCGAAGCTGAATTAAGACATTCTGAAGTGTAACCTTCCTTCCTGTTTCACTTTCAAATGCATCTGGAACAAAGAGGATAGAAAAGGAAATGAGCAGAAAAGCCCATGCTGCATCAACGGGCATGACTGGGAATGTCTGGGTACAGAACACAGCTCTCTGCAGTGCTTCAGCATTGGACTATCTCTCTGCATATCACTTCACCATTTGAATTTCCATCGCAAGACTAATACACCTATTTTCATGGACCAAACAAAATTTTCCTTACATTTTTTGGATAAACCTTTAGAAATAGACCTTGAAGAAAACTACTCTGCCTTGTTAAACTCCCTGGAAGGTTCTGGACAGGGTCACTGTCATTTTTTTTTTTTTAAGAGTGAACTATAGATCTAGAAATCATCAAAAATAGTGAAAGAACTTTGGTGCTGTTCATTGAATTTTGCAACAACAACAACAAAAAAGTAATACAGCACAGCCAGGATCTCCAGGGCAACCGGGAAGTTAAGAAGGGTTGCATTTTTCTGAAGAGATAAAGAAAATATGTGCACATATGCTGACATCAGAAGGTTCAGATTGCCTGTTGATGTTCATGCAAAGTGCTAGCACTAGAAGAACAAAGGGTCCTCAGCCCCCCAGTTTTACTTTCCCTACAACACATTACGGACTGACAAGCCATATGATGACAAGCACAGACAGGAAAAAAGAATTTCAGAGAGAAGCAAATACTTTCTCTTTCATACCCCATGATGCTTTGTAATAGTTAGTCCATACACAAAGTGAGCTATTATGGTAACAGTCTGTGGCTGCATTGGTTATATGGCTCTTTGGTTTCCTAAGAAACTTATATCTACATCCACACTTTATGGCATCTGTGCTACTACTAGAAAATTTGTAGAGATCCATGTATCTGAAATTTCCTGTGCCACGCTTTTGCCTGGACATAAAAACACGGGAAGGGGGAGGCTTACCTCATGATAAGTATTTTTAATTTCAGGCTGGCCCAAAGCAGAATCCTGAAGCTGACCCTCCCTGGCACTACAACACTCAGCTCTAGATCCATTTGCCTCTCATTTTATCACAAACTAAAATCACAAATCAAGCAGCTGAAAGCACTGAATTTGGCATGTTTATTTTACACATATCCTGCAGCCTAAAGTATCTTCTGCTTCACTACAACAGAGCACAGATTTACAAAAGGAATTGATTTTGTTTTTAAAATTAGCTGACAGGATTCAGAACCTGCAGTTACCTAGATCTTTCATCAAAATGGCCTTGTAGTACTTCCTCTGCAGAGCTGACATTCCATGGTACAGAACCACTTCAACCTTCTTTGGCAGCTCTGCAGCCACCTCAGATTTGACTCTTCGAAGCAAAAATGGCTGCAGAAGATCACGCAGTTCTTTGGCTACACAGAGGCAGGGGAAAAAATTAGGAGATTACTGCATAAAATGTAAGTAACTTCATAACTCTATTTTCAAAACAAATAAGGAACCTTACATTTATTAGTGAAATGATTCAAACGCAATTTTACACGCAGAGAAGCCAATTTCAGCTGCATACCTGAAATACTTAAGAGCTACATTAAGGTAAGTACTTTACTTATCACTACTTTTAGTGGCCTTGTTTTAAAGCTAGTCAGCGTTAAAAGAAAGCAAATAAAGAGGACACAACATGCCTGTCTCCTAGTGAAGATAACAACAGCTGGTTCTGACTGAAGTACAATATTACTTCTTAGTTACCTGGCTCACTCTCCTTTTCAATCGCTTGGTAATAGTCAACAAACTCTTTTGCTTGTTCCCTAGGAAAGATGTCAGGTTCAACAAGGCTGAGTAAGGAGTACAGTTCCTGAAGGCTGTTCTGAATTGGAGTGCCTGTGAGTAGCAGGCTGAAGCCTACTGAGAACTGAAAGAACCAGCAACAAAACAAGATTAATTAGGAGAAAATATCTGGAATGAAAAGTTACTTAATATACAACTCCACCCACACCACTCTTTAGCTTAACTGAAAGATGACAGGTGGCACAGATCTGCCTGCAGAATGCTGCAAATGTCTGCCAAAACCACTCAACATAAGGTATGGCGCAACAGTCAAATAGCTCCACCAAACTGATTAGGATGGCACCAATGCAAAGAAGCCAGTGAAAACAAAATAAGAACAAAGTGCAAAACCAACATCATTAAAATTCTCAGATCCATGCACTCTACGGCTCAATCCTGGGAACTCAGTGTTAGGTAATGACAATGATCAGAAAATGCTGTTGGAATAGGATAGTTGCAGTGAAATAAAACTCTAAAAGATTATGTTCCATTTCTATTTGCTGGCTAACTCTGAGAGCAATGTTATCTGCTCCGTGTTGTTTACAGTAACCCATGTCAAGAGACCTGGGGAATATGCCTACCTTTGAAAAAATACAAGTTCCTCTCAAATTTGGTAATAGAAAATACTTTAGGAGGAGACCTAAGGTGAGTAATGCCTATTTATTTGTGAATACAACCAAAGCTCCTGAAATACAGGCATCATGGACAGTATGTTTAGAAGATATAAGACTTTCAGGAATTTAATGTAAAAAAAGAATATTTTTCAAAGTACTGTACTTTACTGTTGCTGATGCCAGCTGAGACCTAATGCCATGTTCCACTGCCATGACAAGAAGTGCAGCTGTCACTCAGGCATTCACTGTACTTTGGAAGGTGGGTGCTTTGGAAGCTGGAGCAAATCTACTCATTTCAATAAACAAGGGTGGCTCCATTAAATGGGACAATGGAAGTCAATAGTTCATGACTTAAGGTCCCATGGATATAGTCTCTTCTTGCTTTATATTGTCTTAGGTCAGCCAGACTTCAGCTTCAGTAGCTTCAGGTTCAGTGCTGTGTCTGGCTGCTTTACATTTTTAACTTTCTCAAATTGCTCCAATGTGTCAAGCCTAAACATGAGTCAGAATGAAAGATAAGCTCCCTCCATGCAATCCTTATCCATGGGATAAGCCCATCTCCATGCAAAGCCAACAAGATAGGCCTTTATTTACCTGCCACCAACTCTGTTGGAATCTGTTCACCAACTCTGATGGAAACTGATTGCGACCCACAGCTTCATAAATACCCAGAGGAACAAACAGAGAATCTGTGCACTATATCAAAGAGGAAAAGGTCTTTATATATTGGAAGACAGATGAGTTATTTTACCTCAGAAAGTGTCTTGTAAAGCAGAGAACTTTGATTTTTCAGTCTGTGAGCTTCGTCGACAACCAAGGCAGCCCAATTAAAGCTAAACAAACACAAACCAGCATCATTAGTTAGGGTCTGACAATTCTTGTAAGTACAAAAAGACTGAAATAAGTGATGATTCCGCTTGGCTGAATTTGAGATGGACCCACTGCATGAACAACAAGCAAATATTGCAAGTGGGGTGGGAGAAATTCACAAGTACTGTATCTCAAGAGCCCCCACATCTTCTTAACTATAGCCTGGATGGGTTTCTCTGAAATGAAAACTAAGTAAATTCACTTGAATTTGTTAGTTCTCTCTCCCTCCCCCTTACTATGGGGAAAATCACATAAGCACAAATTAGTCAAACATTCAAGAAGGTCTACCATTTGGAAGGAGACACTTGAAACTAGGCTGTGTGCAAAAACACATCAGCTATCAGGAGGCAGTGACAACAAAGTGGTTACAAGACTTTTGCACATCATCCAAGACAGAAGCTTCAACTTATTCTAGGTTCTTACAGCTATATACAGTGTCTCCTCAAGTAAACTGCAGAACCGCTGGTGATCTAGTAGATCCTCTAGGCCTCATACAAACTCCAGATCTTTGCAGCCGTTAGTGTTTGTGTCTGCTTATCACTAGGGTTTCAGATTCATATGCAGCAGTGCAGTATATGATATGGAACTGTAAGGACAATATGGCTATGGCTACCTTTCCTTAGGCCTGGCTTCTACCATGATTCAATCATCCAGCACAACTTGCTGTTTCCAGCAGTGGCCAAGGGCCAGTACTTTGCTGAACACGTTGCCCATAACAGGCCCAACTAATTCTGGGAGATACAAAATTGTGTCAGTGGGGGCCACTGGATTTCAGCTCCTACAAAGATCCTGAGCCACTCATGATAATCTAGCTGATCCCAAAATTTGTCACAGCACTTACCAATATTGCAAGGCTCTCATGCTATTACTAAAAAATACAAAAATTCCTTCCCATTTCAAGTGCAGGCTTCTGTAAAATCCTGCAGGACCATGACAATAGTTCCTACAGGGTGAATTTCATCTATATAATCAGTCTTGCTAGCAAGCATAATGCTCCAGAGCTCTTCCACCACTCTGACTGGTGGCAAGAGTCAATAAACGTCAGGATACGGTATTAGCACAAGATTACTCTAGCATAATGCAGGTGAATTTCAGCAATTTTGCATATAATACCTTTATAATCTGAAGCTCGTGAAGATTTCCTCTGTTCTAATTATCAGTCTTCTGGACTGGTATTTAGTGTATTCCTATAAGCCGCTGTGCATTGTATTATTTTGAGCTAACTGGCTTGAAAACTGTCTCTGGGGAAGTTCACTTCAACTTAGCTGACATTAAAGATTCCTCACTGAAAGCTGGTAAAGACAAAGCTCTAATCACAAGCAAAGAACATCCTTGGCTCTTGTGAAATAAGCATCTCATACACTTAAGAAATCACTGCCAGATGTGTAGAATTAGATTTGAAAAAATTAAAACCAGACTCACAATTTTAGAAATGCCGCATCTTTCAGACAAATCTGCAATGAAAAGAAATGAACTGTGATTTACGATTTAAGTTAATGCACCAGTTAAGAAACAGAACATCTTTTTGTCTACTTGCAAACCATGGTGGAATGGGGGAGACTGGAATGATGCCACTTATCACCCAAGGAATGTAACGTAACACCCATTGTAACCACAAACTGTTGTGATCCTACGTTTTAACTCATCTAGCAAAACACCAGCAATACAACTTCAGAGAATTAATGGAAATTTACACACACCATGAATGCTCTTGAGCTCTGTAAAAGTTTCTCACTCAGTAAGAAATACCACGGACCTTCAGTCTCACAATCTTTTTCACTCTAACACAATCCACTCTTCAGTGGATTGATCTGTGCTATTACAATGACCTGACAGTAGCCTAAAGTGCAGACTTTGCTTGCCCAACTTCAGATTTAGAGAAAGAGATACCAGATGGCTCAAGAGAATGTCTTAAAAAGCACAGCATTTTATCATCAAAAGCAACAGAGACAAGAAAAATGCTAGCTAAGTGAACATTTTGATACAGTTGGATGCTGCTTTTTGAAAAAAAAAGAATAGTTGTCTTTGTTAGGAGATTGTTAAAATAAAATCAAAGTCCTGAAATTAACTAGTATCTGAGTGGGACTGATTCGTAAGAGAAAAATAAGGGCTTTTTCCCACTCCAGACAACTAAGCACCAGATCATGCAATGTCCAAAGCAGTGACCAAGGAAACAACTCTATTCTGGTTTGGTTCCATTTACAACGGGACAGGACCTTCTCAGGAGAGCCATGATTAGATTCAGCCCAAAGTCCTATCAATTAAAACAGGAACCTCACCGTTTTGCAGTCCAGGAATGAGAGTTTTGTCTGAGGAGAGCATGCTGAGGAAGGCACAAAAAAAGCAAACTCCTTCTAAGTGTTCTTGCATTGTCCAGTTAATAGAATCTTAATAAGCATCACATGTCTACACTTCTATTAGCTGTTAAAGATCTGGAAGGCACCATACAAAGACAATGCAGATACCATTCAATATTAGTTAAGGATGGATATGTGTCTGGTTTCTTTCCTCAAGGTGTGATACAGCTATGCAGTAAAGCTGGGGTTAAAATAGATTATCTGAGGAACACAAAAACTTGCAGCAACCTAGATCAGCTTGTGGACTGGGTTACAGAGTAGAAAATCACTGAAGAAGGTCAGACACAAGTACAGAGGACAAGGCACGAGCTGGGTGGTACAAGGGAATGGAAAGGCAGGAAAAAACTCGAGCCCCCCTTCCAAGTGATTCCCAGCCATTACAAACCTCATATGTTGTCAGGACTGCATGGAAGTGAGATTGCTCTTTCAGGCTCTGCTGCAATTTGGGTCGTTCCTCCTTGCTGCCTATATATGTCACAAAGGAAAGACCTGGAGCAAATCTGTTGTCAAGAGAAAGACAGAGTGAAAACAGTGAGCCAAGCTAAGTCTTTCATGCATTTAAGACCCTCAGCCCCCTTACCAAACATAGCTACTGGAAAGGTAATGAGAACCTCCTGTCCACATATCCTAACCTCCCGTGATATGTGGGGGCTGGATCTCAGCTTTTGAATCTAACTCCTTCCTGATTAATTTGCATTCCAGGTTGGTACCTCAACTGCTGGTTCTGGTCTGGACAAGTCCCAAATAAACTGCCTTCTCCTAGGTCTGGAAGTTCAAGGCAGATGATTAAAAACCGGTCTCATGGCCCATTTGTTATTCTAAACTGAAATAGCTCATGAGAAGCAGGTGAATGAATACGGTTTGCCTAGCTGGGGCCAAAGAATCGGCCTAAATCATGCTAAAATAAAGGGAATGTCTGTGGCAAACAAGTCCAAGTCAGGGTTTCAAAATCTATCCTCTTAGTCAAAAAGCCGATAAAACCAGTTCCATGGAGGAAGAGTTAGGACCATAAAATTTTTCCTCATTTGATTCCACCGATATTTGGCTAGTGGTCCTCCTAGATGGCTGGTCACTGCTGGTCAACAAAGGGATGTGCTTTGCCCCCACTATTCCAACGGCAAGTTTATCCAAATCAGTTATCCTCACTTCAGAATATGACCTGGATGACTTCAGATGCTGAGGGACAGCATCGCCTGATAGTCACACAGACAGACTTCTGTTCCAATTTTTAACTTCTTGCCCTTCCTCTTAAAAGGAATCTTTGGGCTCCAGCTCAAAAATGTATGAATTCTGGGCGTAGCAAATGTGCCATCAGCAGAGTCATTGCACGCCAGTGAAGACGGGTTGCATGCAGAGATGTAATGTATTTTGCATGCATACGTGAGCATGCCAAGAAAGATACTATTCAACTATTCTTTCATCATATAGAATCCTGGGTGTCTTCAGCAGATCTTGCCTGAGAGAGGCTGAGCACGGAGGGTTACAAATCAATAAGAAGCAAGGAGACAGTGGGGGCATTTGGGCTAAAACTCAGCCAATACTACAACTTGGATTAATTCATGTATACCGCAGCATTCTAAAGACTACACGTTAACTGCAAGTAGTGTTTGCATTGATTTGTTGTTTTGGTAACTTCCTTTTTTTGCTTTTCTTCCTTTCCAAAGGAAGAAAAAACTGTTGGACTGAGACCATTTGAAGAGAATCTTTGTAACTTGCTGTGCAAGAATATGATGAGCTGGACAATTGTTAAACTTACCGCTCCAGTTCCTCCTTCCAGTTGCTCAGAACCGATAGAGGACAAAGTATCAGAAATTTCTCTTTATTTGTTATTTCTTTTGTCAAGTAAAGCAGTAGAGAAATAGTCTAGAAGGCAAGGAAAACATTATGGGTTTTTTATAATAACAAAAGAGTTAAACACAATAGCCTGAACCCCCATAAACTGCCTCCCTCCTGAGCTTTATAGCTGGTTCCCATAGGTTCTCTAGCAAGAAGAGGAGCTAACGGAACCTCGAGATCCACCACCAATGACAAAAAAGCTGAGATTACACAACCTTGAAACCTGGACAACATATCCAAAGGCCCTTCTCCATAGTCATGAAAAAGAAGATCTACCACACATCACCTTCTAAAACAACCAGATTAATATTATCAATTGAGTACCGCAAGCTGTACCAAAGTATAAACATTAATTTTCCAACAACACTGAATGCCATTTAAAAGCTTGCGAAGAACAAAAAAGCAGCACTGAAAAATTGACACCTGTAAATTTTAATCCATGTGTTGACAAGCCCAAAAATCATCTCGCTGCAGGTGCATCCTCCTCTCCTGTGTATTGTCCCTTCAACTCTGTGCACTATGAATTAACCACACATTCAGATGCCTGTGTGAAATGACAACTCATCTTTTTGCAAAACCCTGAAACTTTTTTGGAGTGTCACTCAGGACCTCAGGCCCTAATAGGGATTTTAAGTGATTAAGGAATGAAAGAAACTACGAGCTCTCTCTTTTGAGTACAGACTTCATGATGGCGCTGCTTAACTGACCAATCATTAGGGTGATTTTCTTTTCATTCTGCAGAAACATTAGCCTAAAGTAGACAAAAGTCATTTTCCAGAAGAATACCACAACACACCTGACAAGTCTTCCCAAGACCCATCTCATCACCCAGGATACAGCCATGCTGGACTTTGTAGCATTGCACCATCCATTTTACACCTTCTACTTGATAGGGACGAAGCTTAATGCCTGGGAATAAAAGCAATTTGTTACATTTACATAGTCTTCTAATACACTCCATACACAGTGCACCCTGAAGCCACCAGAGACAGGTCCTGGACAACCAGGCCTTCCCAAACAACTGCCTGGCAAGAAAAGCACACCAGTTTTCAGTAGAAGCTGTTTTACCTTGCTAGAAAGTAGGGATGTTAATGTTACAGCAAATCCATTAAATTTAACCATATTCAGGAACTTGTACACAGAAATGCATTACAAAGGCCTGCACAATGAACCAAATATGATAATTAAGCCACTACTTTGCATTCGTAAATTGATTTTACGAATTGATTTTAAGCTCTGTCCATTTTTAAAAATATCTAAGTACTACATCCAGGGAGATGCTTTATGCTACTAGAAATGTCTACAACACTCTACCGTTGTATAATAATAATAATTTCTCATCAAGATGTTTTCCAGCTCTCCTCCCCTTAAGCTAGGGCAGACCTCAAGCATAAGTCGCTGTAGCTACTACCACCATTCCCATCCTTATTATTGTAGAATCATGGAATGGTTTGGGTTGGAAGAGACCTTAAAGATCATATAGTTCCAACCCCCTGCCATGGGCAGGGACACCTCCCACCAGACCAGGCTGCTCAAAGCCCCATCCAGCCTGGACTTGAACACTTCCAGGGATGGGACATCCACATCTTCCCTGGGCAATCTATTCCAGTGCCTCACCGCCCTCAGAGTGAAAAATTTCTTCCTGATCTCTGATCTAAATCTACCCTCTTCCAGTTTGAAGCCATTACCCTTCGTCCTATCACTACACGCCCGTGTTAAAAAAGTCTCCAGCTTCCTTGTATTCCCCTTCAGATTCTGGAAAGCTGCAATAACACAGCACCAGATGTCAAAACGAACATAAAACAAGACAAGGAGTTCTCAAGATCTTTTCCTTGTACCTGGGCTCGAACGCTGCGTACTGTTTATGAGCCACGTGTATTTACACCTTTATTTACCTCAAGCCCGGGGGGGGCTGTTAATACAGAGGCCCAGACGATCACAGCCCCTCCGCCGCCTCTCGCCACCCTCTCACAGAAACAATCCCCCCCGCCGAGGCGCTTCACTGCTCCCTCACCATCCCTTCCCCCGGGCACCCCCGAGGCCTGGCCGGCTACCGGCGGCCTCCCGCTGACCTGTCAGACCCCACCGGTAAACATCCGCCTCCTCCGGGCCCGGACTCCCTCTCCGGGCACCGGCGGCACGGCCAAGCGCCTGGTAGAAGCGGGACATAGCGGGCGGCAGGAGAGGGCCCGCGTTTAACCAGACACCAGGCGGCCACCGCGCCGTTCCCGCCGTTCCTCTCTCGGCTCCCGGCGGGGACGCAGGCGCCCGCGGTGGCTGAGGCGGGGCCAGGCCCGAGCACCGCCCCGGCTTCGGGAGGGCTGGCCGCCGCCCGTTGGGTTGAGTGGAAGGAGGGAGATGGTGTCGCCGTTGCTGCTGCTCCTCTCGCTGCTGCTGCCGGCCGCCGCTTTCTACCTGTGCTGCGTGCGGCGGCACACCGGCAGCGCGGGGGCCGTGCTGCGCCGCCGGGAGCCCGGCCGGGCCGAGAAGCGGGGCCGCAGCCCGCCGCGGGACGCCGTGAGTGCCGGGGAGGGAGCCGGGGAGGGCGGCGGGAGGGAGGGAGCGGAGCCTGGCGCTCACCTGTCGCCTCCTCTCCGCAGTGGGCACCGCGGCTGTGCGGCTCCGGTCTGCGCCTCTTCGTCCATGTGGCCAACACGGTGAGTCGGGGCGAGGGGCCCGGCCGGCACCGGGGCTGCCTGGTAAACAAGGCAGTAAAAGCCGGGGTGGTTGGGGGAAACCGGCCGAGGCTGCTGGTAGGGGAGGGAGGGAGGGATTGGTGTCGGTGGGAAGGTAGAACCCGCGTTTGTAGGGAAATTGTAGGGAGGTGGTGGCTTTCTACCTGGTTCTGTGTTCACCCTGTACCCCAGGTGGGATGCCAGAGAGCTGGCCTCGGGGTGAGGGTGTCATGAGAGTCCTGAGGCATGGAGAGCCAGAAGTTGACATGGGACTTGGAATGCAGTCACCACCAGCTTTCCTCCGAGTGGGGTTGTCAGGGAAGGTGTTGAAGGCAGCTGCCCCTCACCCCCCCCCCCCCCCCCGCCCCCCCCNNCTGCCCCCCCCCCCCCCCCCCCCAGAGCTCTTCCTTGGTTGGGCTTTGGCACTGAAGGCAGTTGTCCCCCAAGAGCTAATCCTTGGGTGGGTTTTGGTGCTGAAGGCAGCCACCCCCCCCAGAGCTCTTCCTGGGGGGGCTTTGGCACTGATGGCAGCTGTTCCCCCATGAAGGCAGCTGCTCTCGCCCCCCTCCCCCCCCCCCCTCCGAAGCTCTTCCTTGTGTGAGCTTTGGCGTTAAAGGCATCTGTCATTCTGTCACCCCAGAGCTCTTCCTTGGGTGGGCTTTGGTGCTGATGGCAGCTGTCCCCCCATGAAGGCAGCAGCCCCCCTCCGAGTTGTTCCTCAGTTGGGCTTTGGTGCTGAAGGCAGTTGTCCCCCAGAGCTCTTCCTTGGTTGGGCTTTAGTGCTGAAGGCAGTTGTCCTCCCAGAGCTCTTCATCGGGTTGGCTTTGGTGCTGAAGGAAGCCATTCCCCCATGAAGGCAGTTGTCCCCCCCAGAGCTCTTCCATCGGTGGGCTTTGGTGCTGAAGGCAGTTGTACCCCCCAGAGTTCTTCCTCGGGTGGGCTTTGTGGTGCCTTTGAGCCTGTGGGTTGGGTCCCACCAAGGCCAGTGTGTAAGAGGCATGACCATTGTATAGCAGGGTGCTGGGCGGAGAAGAACCTGTACGTGGCACTGAGCACCTTGTGGCATCGTCCACCTGAAAGCTGGTGGATTTTGTTGTTGCTGCTGCTTGGCCTTTCCTTTTGAGCCAGTGTCAAGGTTAGGCACAAAAGTCTCGTTGCAGCAGTGTGACCTGTTAGAGGGCTTGGCAACTGGTGGGGCCTGGAGTGAAAGCTAGTGAGTGGCTGTGCCTTTATTCATGAGAATATCCTGCAAGTAGCTTTCTCCCAAAATGTAACAACCAGAATACCTTTTTATTCTCTGCATTGTGGCTGCTTCTGGTGTGTGTCCATGGACTTGTTTCCTTTCCTGACGTCTCCCTTGGAGAGGGGACACAAGATTCTCAGTCTCTTGCAGAATTGTGTTGCCTTAGATTAGATGTAGATTAGGGGAAAAAAAGAGACTGTAATTCTTATGTAATGTATGAGGCAACATATCACTTCATGGATCTAGGAGTGTGATCATTGCTTCAGACTTGTACTGTATTTGCACATCTCTTAACAGGTTTTTGAAATCTATTGTTGAGCTATTACAACAGGCTAGAACAAGGCTGGTCTCTTTGCGACCACTGGTATTTGTACACCGGGAACCAAAGTATTTCATCTGCCTGCTAGCATCAAATCTTTAAATTTCTCATGTTTTTCCAAGTTGACTCCGTTTACTACAGAAGCTGGTTGAGCAACAGGAAAGATCTTAACGGGGAGAAACAAAATAATAGGCTTCTACTTTATCCAGTGTTTGCATAATCTGTGGATGAAGAAAGGGATGGATGGGGGAGCTATCTAGATGCCTCTTAACAGTGTTGCAGCCTGCAGCTGCCCACTTCCCAGACCGAGTCAGGGAAGGACAAAAGCAGGAAAGCCAAAGAATACACTCTTTACAGTTATATAAATACGAGAGGTGGAGGGAAAGCATTTTGGGCCAATTTTGTGGCCTGAAATAGAAGGATTTGTGCAATTTTTTTTACTACAGAGCATTGTATGCTCTCAAGGGTGCTTTGAGACTGCAGCAATTGTGAGCAATCCAGCATTCCTTGTCTAGTGAGGAAGGTGTTC
The DNA here is from genome assembly GCA_004320125.1 of Scolopax mira. Lineage (NCBI taxonomy): Eukaryota > Metazoa > Chordata > Aves > Charadriiformes > Scolopacidae > Scolopax > Scolopax mira. The sequence goes on from BJBW01003072.1 coordinate 53,882, forward strand.
AGGTCAAAGTTACTGCAAACCAATGTTTCTGCTTGTTTGCTTCTAGGCTTTTGGACAGATCTGCTTACTGCCATTCTTAATGAGGTAAGAGTGAGTGGGGAGTTTTCTCTCCCTCCAAGTTTCTTCTTCTTTTTTTTTTTTTTCCAAGTGTTTGCATTGTGTACCATTTACACGCTATCTGAAATGACCTTTTCTACAAGGGAAGCTGCATAAAGTGATTGGAGAACGAGCAAGATTATGTCATAGATATTGTTTACTAGGTTATTTTTTAACTACTCTGGTTTGAGAGGGTTTCTAACAGAAACGATTAACCTTTTTTACACTCAGGTGCATAGAAACTGAATTCTCCAGCTTGCCTCTTTGCCTTTTCTGGTCTTTTGCTAAAGTGCAGTCTTTTCTTTCAAACCTGTGGAAAGGATGGGTAAATCTGCTGTGTTTATCACTGGTATTGTTAAAAGAATAGTGGTAGTGGGGAAATGAGACCATATGTGAAGTTGAGAGATTTTCGTATGTTCTTTTAAAGGATGTTAACTATTTTAGCTCGGCCTTTTCTCCTTCTCTCTCACTCACAGTTTTGCTTAGAAACCATGCTTTCAGGTGTATGTTGCACTAAGAGCCACTCAGGTAAGAGGTGTTAGGAACCTCAGGCTCATATTTGGTTCACATAGTTTGCCTGTCATTTGTTGGGTCATCCGTGCAGGACACCAAGAAATGTATTTAACACAATTGGTACCCTTGAATTTTTACTTGGGGCACAGGCTTTTTGTGTGAATCAAACCCAGACAAATGTCACTGCTGTTATACAGCAGATCGTTCCTTGACATCTGTGACAGGGTCTTGATTTCCTGGCTTTATGTGTTCCAAGCCCTGTACTTGTGCTGCAATCCCTGTTGTATTTGATTGCAAACAAACTATGCTGAAGCAGGTCATGGAAAAGTCTGAGGAGATGCTGGTTTTAACAGGGTCAGTGCTCGAATGTATGGTTTATACTACTTTCTCCTTTTCTTTCCCTCTTCATTCCTGTCTTTATTGGTCTGTAGTTGATATGTCTAATTCAAGTGAATCAAAATCTTTCACCATTTCTTTCCCACCTTGGGTTTATGAAGGCTGCCTGGCGATATGTCAAAAGGTGGGAGGCTTTGTTAAGCAAGCAGAATAGATTTGATGCTGCCTTTAGGAAAGGTGTGAGAGATTATCTTGTAACTGTTGCAACTCCCTGCTGTGAGAGCAGACTGCTAAGACGAAATGTTCTTGGGTGAGGTTCCCTCTGAACAGTGAAAAATTAGTCATGATAGAGCTTGGAAACTCTAGCAGTGATTCTCACTCTTTCAGGCTCAACAACTTCTCCCTCATGCGCTCACTCGATATTCACGAAGATCCCACGTTTATCCCGGAGGTTGCTGCAGAGGTTATGGAAGAAAAGTCTGAGGCTAAAAGCACTTCAGATATTATCGAGCAGCTGGTAGATACGAGGTCAGTATGTGATGTGTAACAGTGGAGTGGAAGAACACGTGTGTTGGCACTATTATATATTAGTGGGAAGCCGTCGTTGCCACTAATTTGTATTAAAATATTTTTCCACATCCAGCCACATTACAAAACAAATAGCGCTGTCAGTCATCTTTCCTTTTGTAACCTATAAATCACTGTTAGTTACAAGCAACATGAAGTTTCTGCAAGCTTCAGGGAGTCTGCTTACTGGGGAGAAACCAAGTTAGCCCCCTGCCAGGGCTCTGGTTGCTCCATTAGAGCAGATACACCTAGTGGTTAGCTAGGCAGCACGTATATCCCTCTAAGTGAGTTTGCAGGTGTGCTGTTTCTTGCCTGCAAGGAATCTCAAAGAGAACACTGGGTCTGCTTGGAAGAGAGAAAGAATGTGGGTTATAAGGAAAATGATCCACAGGAAATCAGGCTTTGTTAGTTAGGTTGCTTGGATAAAAGCCTGTTCAGCTTTTTGATTGCAGCCTATACTTGATTAAATCCCACCAGATTCCAGGCAAAATGTTAGTCAGGCTCATGTGTCTCATTGAGATCTGATGCTGAGGTGGGAGCAGCTGGTCTGCTATGAATGCTCTCCTCATCTGATTTTCATTCTTAGTTGTGGGGCTTATCCAGTAGTTGCTGAAAAAGTCTATGATCTGCACTTCATCAGTGTCTCACAGACTGAGTTCTTTGTATGTATTTTAGCTTTTAGCAGGATCTAAGCTTGCTTCTTGCTTGAGCTCTTAAGCTAGAGCAAGGAAAAACTTTAGTCTCCTTTGCTTTAGAGGGAGGGATATATTTCCTGCAGGTATTGATCAGGGTGGATGCAGCCTTCTAGTTTTTGTGTCCCCAGCAGCATATTATGGTGCCATATGTTGTCCTATTCCAGGATATGGCTTTTGGTGACCATATGGAGACATAACAGGACTAATAATTTAACTACCTCCTCAGATGATCTTATGTTCATCCTGTTGTGATGAGAAAGAGTCTATTTTTTATGTACTAGAGCCATTGACTTAGTTTTTAACCAGTTTCCTGATGTGAATCCTTGTATGTGCAACATAAAGCCTCTTCCCCTTCTGCGCCACACACTGTATGTGATGGTTGCTGTGTGGATTGAGCATGGGATAGAGATCCCAGGAGCAGGTTTACCAGTGTTTTGCTCCAGTGATGAGTAGCAAATGGAAACCTGGAATAAATTTTGAGCAGTTTAGCGACTGCTGTATCGTAGTAGAAATATGAAGCAACTAGAACATGTCAGAAAGACTTGACCCCCTATTGCTGTGGCACCCTGGATGTATCTGGAGTCTTGTCTATGTGCCAGGAAGTCAGAGTGTGAGCTGAAGCCCATAGGCTAGTGGTCCAAAGAGTGACCAGCAGATGTACGGTGAGTGAGTGATGCCCAACCTGCATTGGACTGTGATGCTGAAGTCTACAGATCTAAACAGAGATGGCTTTGATGGTTCACAGGTGCCCCTTTAATCCTTTCTTTGCAGGTCCAATTCTGCTAGCAATGGGTTTAGCTTCAAAGGGATCAAAGACTACCTGGACTGCTACCGGTAGGTGAAATTATGGTCTGGAAACAACCTGTCTTGCATGTTCCCCTGCTGTGGCCTGTTACTGTTACACGAGCTCTCAGGCATCTCTTTGTTAGGATTGTCCTTGAAGTGTCACTGTTTAGCATCACCCTCTGTAGGCCTTTCCCTCTGATAGAGTAAGAAAGGAAAGCCAACTGGGAGAGCCGACACAACTTTTACAAGCCCTGCAAAGATATTTAAATGCTGTTTTCCTTGGCTTATTGTCAGTCTTCTCTGGGAGAGATTTCTACATACCTTGTTTGCCCAAACACATGAGTGAGAAGGATAGGAAGGCTCATCTGGATGATGTGACTTGAATGTATTGTGGGTCTCTGAAGAATCCTTTGGATCCCCAGCTTTTGCTGCTCTGAGCAGCTTGATTACTTTCACCCAGTAAATATATCCAGCTGGGGAAGAACTGAAAGCACATCTCTGACTCTAAGGTTCTGTGGACTTCTTGATAACTCCTGGTTGCTTCTGGGACACGTGCCAGATGTGGAGTGCTCAGATAAATCCTCTTGCACTCCTGGCACTTGTTCCTGAAGTGCCACCTCTGCCAGCTGGCTGTGGCCTTGGAGCAAAAGGCTGACACTGCAGTTTGATGCTATAGGTGAGGCTTTCGTGTCAGCCATAGATAGATATGTTTGTGGTGTTAAACATAGCCTTTTGCCAGGATGGAGGGAAGGCCTGTTTGTTAAGGGTGGGTTATGACAGTAATGCTGTGAGACCCTTCTCCATAACGGGTGGCCTCTATAAAGGGGACTGGCCTCTTGGTCTTAGCTCATGATATGGGGAGTTTCACAGCCTTGAGATTTCAGGAGCTTGAGGACGGCTGTCAGCTGTCCTTCCCTATTTATAGAATCATAGAATCATCTGGGCCGGAAGGGATGTTCAAAGGTCATCTAGTCTGACCCCCCTGCAGTCACAGGGACACCTCCAACTAGACCAGGTTGCCCAGGGCCTCAACCTAGAATGTCTCCAGGGAAGGGGTCTCAACCACCTCCCTGGGCAACCTGTTCCAGTGCTCCACCACTGTTTATCTTGTTGTTCAGGACTATCTGTGTAATTCTCCCAGGTCCTGCCCCTACTGTAAGGGTTGGGGGCATGCTGCATAGACAAATTCTCCCCTTAAGGAAGGGAGTCTCCTGTCCTGATGGTGTCAACTGTGTTGAAATCATCACCATACACAGATTCTTACCTAGTTCTTGCTTATGGCTGTGAGAGCTGCCATCTTGCTACATGAGAGACAAACCCGGTGTGTGGGTATGATGTAGGGGTCTTGTAACAAGGTCCCAACTTCTCCTGTCCTGTAGGAGTGGGAAGCTGACGCCATCTCAGGTAGCAACGAACATCATTGCTGTGCTGGAGGACTGCGACAAATCTACGCCCCCGCTCAGAGCAATAGTCCAATGGGACCGGGAGCAAATAAAGCTGGTAATGTCTGCCTCTGGTAGGAAAGGGGCTTCTGCCACCCCAAGAGCAGTAGCATTCATTAGAAGGGGCAGAGACTCTTCTGCTGACATACTGCACAGAAAAATATGTACGTTTTTCTTGTCTCCTTGTGTAGAGGACTATAAACAAGTTTGCTCTCCTTCCCGCAAAGAGCAGTAGCATTAAAGCAATCTGTTTCCTGCTGGATGACTACATTTAAAACAGAACTTCTGTGCTTATGTGTATTCATTAGCACAGATCCTTCCAAGCAGTAGTTTTCCATCAGCATATGGTGAAAGAAGAGGCAAACTTTTACAGGCTGAATAGAAGCCTCAGAACCATTTTTGGTATCTGTTCTGATACTGGTAGTGACCTTCAGCTCAACTAAATATATGTAACATATACTTTTTTTTTCTCTCTCTGCAGATGGCTGAGGCCTCCACTGTTCGTTACAGGAATAAATGTACCCTGTCTTATCTGGATGGCATCCCAGTGTGTCTGAAAGAAGAGTTCAAAGTAGTGAGTTTCTTTCTCTTGCTATCAGTTCATGCTGCAGGTGGTCAACCTGGTCAACTCACTGTGACAAGGTTTTAAGGCCAATTCCTCAGCAGAAGCCTGAGAAT
>BJBW01003072.1:59188-85317 GCA_004320125.1 Scolopax mira
ATAAGCTCTGCAGAGACCTACCTACAGGATGGGAGTTGTGTTTATGTACAAATTCTTTCATTACTGCATGGAAGTGGAGCACGTAGCATACCCTAAAAATGAGTCCATCTGGTATTTTGGCATCCATCTAATCTCAGAGCCTTGCTTCGAAGCACTGCAGATCTGAAATGCTGAAGCTCTGTCTGTAGAAAAATAGAAAATAGAGCTCTTGTGTGGTGTGGGGCCAAGGGGACTCTTCTCCAGCCTCTGGGCATAGTGATTGCTTTGCTGCAAGAGGGCAGAATGCATTTTTTGACTCTTTACATGTATTCTGCTCATGGTATTAAAAGGACTCCTCTTCATGGGAGAAGAACGAAATATTGCAAGGTTTAGTGTCCCTCCTAACAGAAACCAGCACAGGACAATTTGAAGAAGTGCAGCAAGAAGCTTCCCAGCCCTTGCTTACCTCTGTGGGTTCCTAATGTCTGGGATCTCTTGAGCGGAAGTGTGCATGTGAAGCATGCACATGTGCCTGCTTACCTTGCCATTGTTTTAGGATGAATAAATGAATAATAAGGTGTCTTTTTGCCTGAGGTACCTTACCATCACCGAGTGGGAACAGTGTATCTGGGGACAGAGCCTGAAACAGAAGATGCTACTGTGGCCAGGAAGCTGCGAGAGGCTGGGGCTATCATTATTGGGGTCTCAAACATGCATGAACTAGGGACTGGAACAACTGGATGCAACCCTAATAGGTAAAAGTCCCTTCCCCATTTCTTCCCCTGGATCTAGAAAGACCTAAAAGCTTGTCCAGAGCTGACAGGGAAGGGTACAAAATAGGGCAGTCATGTGAGAATCAAACTAACCTGTGCTGGGAGAACCCTAGGGTAATGAAAACCCAGAGTTGTAGATTAAAGGATCAGAGTAGCTGTGGAAGCCTGAAGATGCCTGAAACTAAAGGAAGGAAAGGATCCAAGTGGTGCCTGTTGAATAAGGAACTTGATTTGCCAGGCCTTACAGGCCTGAAGGTGTGAATGTTTACAGGATGAGTGGTAGACACAAAGTGGTGACAGAAAACAAATAGATAGTAATCTTATGCTCAGTCACAGTAATGGCTAAAGTCCCAGAACAGTGAGAAAAGGTACAGTCATCTTAGGAGGACATAGTTTTGTATTTCCTAGCTAAAACAGCTTCACTGGAATTTGCTTCACTGTTGTGAATTCTCCAGCTCTAGCCAAGCTGAGAATTGCTATTCCAGAGCAGTGGTCCTCACAGCCTTGATAAGCCATGTGCAGAGCCGTGCTTCCTGCCATGTGCTGCTGGATGGAACCGGGGCTCCCCCTCACCTGCACCAATGTGCCAGGGCCTTTCCAGCTGGATACCCAGCTGTCTGGCAGGTCTCTTTGGTCTGGGGTCTCTGGTCAGACTGGAGACTTTGGGAGCTGCTGCTCTGGGAAAAAGGGCAGAGCTGAGGATGCTGACTTGCTTGTCTGCAAGAATTGCTGGCCACCAACTGCTCCATCTTTTGGAATTGTGTAATACATTGTGGCATCCAGAAATGGCACAGTGCTGTTGCGGGCAGAAGAGCTGGAGCAGTATCCTTTCTCTTGCTTTGAGCCTGTCTCTTTTGGATAAGGTGCTGCTTGTAACAATATCGGAATCTCAGGCAGAAGTCTTTTTGGCATCTCGTTTTCTAGGGACCTAGCACTATCTGTGATGAAATGGTATCTCTTTTTACTAAGAGATTGAAATCCCTGAACTGTGTTTCTGGATCTTTTCCTGCCCTGTAACATACACTGTCCTTCCTGGGAAAAGATTCAACACTATTTGTCTGCCTCAGGTACCACAAGATCCCAAGGAATCCCTACAAGCCTAACCACTACACAGGTGGGAGCTCCAGTGGGTCAGCAGCAGCTGTAGCAGCAGGTAGGTGGTCCTAAATGGAGTTCAGGGTTGGTGGGAGGAAGGTCCTGAGCCAAAGTACCTCAGGAATTTAGGTTTTATGAGTGGGTTCAGAAGCTGGAGGGAGCTCCTAGCTGAACAGAGAGCTCTGTGTGCTGTCTTAGCTACAGCTGCTGGTAAAATGGACAGGGCAACACAATGTCTCTCTGATCACAGACCAGTGTGTGGGAGTTTTTTTGTTGGTGGTTTTTTTGTGGGTTTTTTTTTTTTTTTTTGTAGGTCTCTGCCCAGTGGCTATTGGCACAGATGGAGGTGGCTCTGTGAGGATTCCAGCTTCATTCTGTGGTGTGGTCGGGCTGAAAGGTAGAGCCCTTTAATCACGGAGGGGGTGTGTGTCTGGTTTGGTGTATCAGAGAGAATGCCACAAACAAGTAAGTCAGGCACAGTCCGTTAATTCCTGTCAAGTAAAACTTGACCAGAGAAACTCTGAGAGTCATGTGGGCTGAACTGGCAGAATGAAAGCATTCCCAGTGCTGGCTATTGAAGAGATGTTCAAAAAAACCTAACTTACTTGAGTCAAATGCTAAACATTACATGCTTGCTGCTTTTCTTTCTGCATCCTTGTCCCTCTTAAATCTTCCTTCTCTGCTAGGAGGAGTTCTCAATGTGGCTGGGTATCTGTAGTGAGCTAGTGAAAAGCATCTTCACCCACAATGGTTTGCTGTCCCCGCAATGTTATGGAGAGGCTGATGCTGCTCAGATTTGTACCTGGCAAGTTAAGCCTGGTGATAGGCTTATATGAAACCAGGATGTAGCCATTCCCTCTTATCTCAGTGTTACAAGAAGTAGCAATGCAGTTTTTGCAGTAAGACTTAAGATATTCAAGAGGAATGTGCAGAGAACATAAGACATGCATAGGACAGTGTCTACAGCATGAAAGGTAGTGAGGCAGGATTGTCACTTGGAAGACATGCTGGCTTTTTGGAATGGTTAATCATGCTGAGGTGTCTCAGCTGCTTTATCTCAGACCAGATACTTGGCCATTGTTCTGTTTTCCCATCCTTCATGTGTGATTGACTTGCTTAATCTTGATTCATCTGAGGAAGATAATGATGTCGATGACAAAAAATATAACTGGTCAGAAAAGCAATATAAGTATTTTAAAAGCAATACAAGTAATTAGCGATAGAACAAGAGAGAATGGCTTCAAGCTACAACAGGGTAGGTTTAAACTGAACATTAGGGAAGAGTTTTTCACAGAAAAAAAATGCCTTTTTACTCAGGCATTGGAATAGGCTGCCCAGGGAGGTGGTTGAGTCACCATCCCTGGATGTGTTTAAGAGTTGTTTAGATGTGGTGTTGGGGGATATGGTATAGGGGAGAACTTCGTAGAGTAGAGCAGATGGTTGGATTCGATGATCTCAAGGGTCTTTTCCAACCTAATTCTGCGATACTCACAGAAGACAACTGGTGTGAAGTCTCACTAGTGAAGTGAGTGAGATCTCCTAGAGGGTGGTATCTCCCGTTGATAATCCTGCTCCTGGCTCTCCATCTTCCATGCCATAGATTCTGCTTCTGCCTATTTAAATGCATGTATTTCAAAATGTCCCTGCACATATTTCTCCTCAACTAAATAATTTCTTAGGGGGGAAAACAGTTTTACTATTTGCTGAATGCATCGGTTTCACTGATGAGACAGATCGTGGTCTGATCGTGGCAGAACAGGGTATTGAAAGATGACTCACTGGGCTCTGAAATGGCACACGTAGAAGTGACTGTTGGGGGTCCTACCTACCAGGGCCATCTAGGTCAGATCTTAACTAGAAAGTGCTGGTGTTCAGCTAATTGTCAGTTTGTCTTTCTCTAGGTACATTTGGGCGCATCAGTTCTTATGGCAGCTTGCCACTCTCCTACTCCACAGTCAGCGTAGGTAAGAGGACTCATGCCCCACTTCAGAGATCTTGCTGTGTGGTGTTCTCACAGGGGAGGTGGCCTATGGCTACAAAAGACCTTGGGAGGAAGGTACTATTTACCCCTTGACGTGTTTTTACCACTGACCTCTCTTTCACAGGCCCTATCTGTACCTCGGTGGCGGATGCAGCCATTGTTTACAGTATCCTTGCTGAGCCAGATCCTCTCTATCCGTATGGTAAGTGAGCTCTCTCTCTCCCTGAGCCCAGGTGCTCTGCCTCCCTAGAGGCATCCTAGATAAAATGAGGAACTCTTGTTTGTTTCCTGCAGGACTAAAACAGCCCAAAGCAACCCTATCCGATATGTGTGCTCCTGACCTGAAAGGCTTAAAACTGGGAGTGGATTGGACATTTTTTAAGGTGCCTGTTTCTCTCTCTCTCTCTCTCTCTCTCTCTGCTGCTTTGCAAAATGAGATTTTGAAGGAATTCAGTATATTCACTCTTCTCTTGCCTGTTATCGTTAGTACTTCTAATATTTAGTCCTATAATTGGAAGAGAATATGGCCTGGGTGAAAACATTGACAGGGATAGATTTTTTCCTAAGGCAGCCTTTTGAGTGAAAGCCTGTTGGAGGCAGGAGGAAAGATAATGACTGTACAGTTGATGGCAGTGTGCTTCCTCATAGTGCTGTTTCTATTGGAAGCAATGCTTCTGAACTGACTACAGAAGGCCGTTAGTTTAAAATCAAATGAGGAAAATTAGTGTATCCATTTGGTGACAGTGCTGTAGCTGTTGAGTGATATTTCATCATTCCAATGTAGAAACTAGGCTTGCAAGCTAGTACCACTTGGCAATTGTAATGCAACCACACAAGTGTGGTCAGGATTTCTTCCCTGGAGGAAAACAAGGACTCTTTCTGACTCTGCCCCAGTGCAGAGGAGGAATACCCTTTCTTCTGGAAAAAGGCAACTGCCAGCTGTTTTCATGGAGCAGGTGGCCTAAGGCAGTCCTGGAGGGCTGTGTTTCACTGCCATTAGGGACAGGAACAAGGAAAGCTCCATAAGGACTGAAGTCTTGGTGAGTGTGCTCACCAGGGAGAGGAGGGCAGTGTCTAAAGTCTACTTAGTTCTTTCCTCTTTTTATCTAGGCATGTGATGCTGAAGTCCTATCCATCTGTGAGAAAGGTAAAGAGGAAAAGTCTGCAAGTCTCTTATTCTGTCTGATGTCATGGTATCACTTGGTGCTCCTCTTACGTATGCATTAAAAAGATCTTGCCTGAAGTCCTTGAAGGCAGATGCTTAAAGAAATCTGGACAAACAGCAGTAGCTTTGTGTTAGGAAGCCCTCCTGACTGCTGAGGGTTAAAAAGCTCAGCAGTTGTAGGCTTGTCAGGTTACAATGGAAGAATGCAGTCTAGTGTGCTAAGCCTCTGTCTGTATAAAGACAGATCTGTGCTCAGTAATACTTAGTCTGCCAACTTCAATGGTAAAAGACTTCTAAGGGATGGACTTGTTTCACAGTATAATATTCAGTAGGAAAAACAGGGTTAGGTCTTTGTGATGTATCCAGTCCTCTGGTATTTCCATGAAGTCAGCCAAATGGTGCCCATAGGGTGGCTTTGTTAGATTTTACACTAAGCAAAGTTGACCCTGGTGAGTACTTGGGGGGTGGGGGAGAAAGACTCTACAATGCCTGGTATAGTAGTTGGCCTCCTATGCATTGGAGCTGAGATAGTATTCAGGTTTTGTTTGCCTGTTTTTTCTCATTTCCATAGAGATGCTTTTATGTGTGTGTTTTCTTAGGAGAGATGTGCCATAAGCCAGTGAAATAGGCAAGCTTGGGTATTTATGAAGAAGTTGCAGTCAAAGAAAGGAGATTCTTTTTAGACTGCAAAAGATTCACTTTTCCTGAAGTCTTCATGTTTGACCTTGCTAAAGTGCATCAGGATTTAGTGGACCTGTACTGTTGACCTGGTCTCTTCAGTATCCCCTGGGTTCCTCTACCATTAGGGTTCAGAAGAGGCTTTGAGTGGGAATCTCATGATGCTAAATAATCATTTCATGCTGATAGAATACTGGTCATGTCAAGTGCTCTGGGAAGTATTGTCAGTGTACCTTTATTTTTTAAGTTAACTAGGGGGCTAGAGGGAGGAGATGAACTTGCCTGAAATGTAGTGGGTAAGCTAGGAAACTGCCTGCAAGCCCCTACCCTTGCCCTGCTGGAATATTGAGATCTTGTTAGGCTGAAGTCTTTTACCTACGAGAAGCAGCTGCAGCAGTCTGCATGCCACATGATGCACTGAAGATACTTGCCTCGTAATGGCCTGTGGGGTCTCTAACTTCTCAAGGGGGTGGGGATTTACAGCCCTTCCTTAAGTTTGATGAACTCAAGGATGATGTCTGCGCTTTACCTGTTCTGTACTCAGCTGTGGAGCACCTGCAGAGTTTGGGAGCCAGCGTGGTTGAAGTGTCTCTGCCAGAGATGGAAGAAGTGCGAGTAGCACATGTAATCTGCATTCTCAGTGAGATGAGGGACTTCCTGCAACCTAACTTCAATAAACATTTCCATGAAATGGTAAGTAGCAGCAGCTTGAATCAGTGGCTGCCCTGGCTGATAGAGAACAAATGTCAAAGTCAGTGAGAAACCTGAGGCTTTCCTGCATTTTCTGTGATAAGCCACCTGTTGGATGACTACTAGTACAGGAGAGCAGACCTGGAAGAGAACTCCTGGGCTGTCACTTTCATTTTCTTGCAAGCAGAGCCATGATTGATGTTTGCTCTTTCAGAATTTGGACACTCGGGCTAACCTGGCCTTGGCTTCCCAGTTCTCAGCTCTGGATTATATTACGGTAAGGAACGTGCTGTAGTGAAGGCACCTAGTGAAATTCTATAGGTGGGGTACGGGATTCTGGCCTCAAGTTGCACCAGGGAAAGTTCAGACTGGATATTAGGAAAAATTTTTACACTGAAAGGGTTATTAAGCATTGGAATGGGCTGTCCAGGGAAGTGGTTGAGGCACCATCCCTGGAGGTTGACAGGTTGACATAGTGCTTAGTGACATGGTTTGGTGATGGTTTTTTATCAGGGTTAGGTTTGTGGTTAGACTAGATGATCTTAAAGGTCCTTTCCAACCTAGACAATTCTATGATTCTCTTAACTTCCCCATAGACATGAAAAAATCTCACTTGGCTGTAGTGGACTCTGCTGTGAAAGCCTGCTGAATGGTGGGGCATAGCAGAGGACATGCCACATGGATTGGTGTCCTGCGTGTTGATTCCAAAGTGCAGGAGATGTCTTTTGCAAAGGCATAGGCCTTGATGGGCAGAGTCTGTCATCATCAAACATGAGCCTCATAAACCAAGAGGGCCCAGACAGACAGTAGTCTCTCTGCTTGCAGGCAAATCGACAGAGAACTCGGAGCATGAGATTTTTGCGAGAGATCTTCAGCACTGTGAACTGCATCCTGACACCAGGTACTGGCAGCTTTGGCCAAAGAGCTGGTCCCCAACAGCTGTGTGGTGCTTTTTAAGAACAGTTACTCCATTAACTTTCCCTCCCCACTTTTAAAAGCAAAGAGTCTTTTATGCAAAGACTTCACTGTGCCTCAAGTGTGCTGTTAGAAGATAATGCAGCCTAGTTAGAAAGATGACTCTGTATTTATAGACTTGCTGCCTGTATCCATGGTGGTGAGAAACTCCTTCTTCATACTTGAAACAGGAGCTGCAGAGCCAGCACATTTACACAGGAGGGATGTATGTCTGCTTCTGTATGCAAATGTTCTTGCTTGAAATAGAAACTAATTGCTTAATTCATGCATCTCAGTGACTGGATTGTGTTCCAGGGGTGTGAGTTTGCATCACCAATGTATATCAGACATGTGGCTTTAATGAATTGAGGTGTTCCTTGATGATTGCTCACTGCCTGACTCCTCCTTTGCTCTTTAAACATCTGATCAGGTTGCCCAGAGAGGCTGTGGAATCTCCATGCCTGGGGATGTGCAAAAGCCATTCACACGTGGCTTTGGGCAACCTGCTCTCGCTGACCATCCTTGAGACAGAACAGTAGACAAGCTGACCTCCTGAAGTCCCTTTTAATCTCAGTCATTCTGTGATTCCTCCACAGCTGTTGCTTGCACTGCCCCAAGAATCTACGAATCTGACCTCTTGACTGGGAGCAGCGATTCCTCCTTCACAGTCCAGTCCATGAGGTAAGAAGAGTAAGATTAGCTGCATGGACTGAAATTGCCTGATGCTGGAGAGATGGATCCCAGCTACCTCTCCCCTCAAAAAGACAGCTTTGCAGCTGTCCCAAAGTAGGGATGCTGATGAAAGCTTTTCCCCCAGGTTCATGCAACTTGGTAACTTCACTGGGATTCCAGGCCTTGTGGTCCCCGTTGGATATTCTACCGCTGGGCTTCCTGTCAACCTTCAGGTAAGCACTGGTTTTTTTGGTGAATGCTGGCTTTGTAGGAATGTGGTTCCTACTGTTCCACACAGCATACTTGAGGAGCTGGCAGGTAATAGATATAATAAATTTTTAACTGGTGGGTTAAGGGGTATCTGAGGGGTAGATTTTTGTGTGTGTCTCTCTCTACTTGCACTAGTATCCACTATTTCATCGCTACTCTTTCCCTTTTTTTCCTTACTTCTCAGTTCTGTAACTTCTTTAAGTCCTTCCTTGCTCTTCTCCGTCTTGAAACGGGTCTCATGAAAACAAGAGGTCTGTATTTTGTAATTACAAGTCACACAGCTGCCTGTATCCCAAATGCAGTGATACCATATTTACTGGGGTTAAAGGGAAAAGCATGTGTAGTTTTAGTGGGAAACTAATTTAGTTACGTATGGCTTTCAAGAGCATCTGTATGAGATGGTGCTACTTTTTTTTCCCCCTCCTTCTTTCTCTCTCATCTTTTCCCAGGTCATGGCAAAATGGTGGGATGAAGCTGTTCTTTTGAGGATTGGCCTGAAGCTAGAGCAGTTTCGTTACCAGACCAAAAAGCCATCCATTTATTACGACATACTTGCATGACGGAGCGATCAAGACAGGGAATAAGTTGGTTTATTTTTTCCCCTATTCTGACCAAGTATTAGAGTGGACTTGTTCTCTGTGTTCATCTGAATGAGGCTTAGCAGTAGGCCCATTTGAGGAATGGAGAGGAACACTGATGCTGAGCAGGCATCATTTCTGCTCCCTGCTTGTTATTGAATGGTCTGGTTTATACTGGGGACACCAATTGTGCTAGCTAGTTCTTCCCTGTGTTTTTGCCAACAGGAGAAGCTGCAACTATCTTCTGCAACTTCTTTCCATGTAGGGGTCCCTGTGTAAAGATGGAAGACGGTTGCACCCACAGGGCTGCATGCAGGTAGTTCATACTACTGTGCATGGAAAGGTGCAATCCCCAACCCTGGGTCTGGCTTTCTGTCATCTTCTCTGTTTCCCAAGCTGCACCTTGGAGAAGATGGTTTTTCTCCCGGTGGTTGCTTGAGCATAAGCTGACTATCCTTTAGGTGTCCAAATGGAACAAATTTTTTGGTGATGCTTATGGGGCACTGAGCCAGCTGTTACAAACAGGTGACGTGGAGATGACACTACTGAGCCAGCCCCCCTTCCTCACCCCAAATGTACTCCCTGAGGTAATCAAGGTAGAACTTAGGCATGGTTTAAAGATGAGGCTATATTACATGAAGCATGATACAGCTGTAAGCCACAGTACTGTGTTTAACTGGAAAGCCACAGACTGTAAACTCCCAATTACCTGTGTCCTGCCAGCAGCACTAGGGCCATATGAAAGATAAGAAAAGGCCTACACGTAACCAAAGCTAAGCATCTGTGCTTGTTTTGGAGTATCTTGGTGTTAATGCTTAGGAGCATCTCCTGTTGCCTACCTCACCAGGTATCCTGGGCTTGTGATCAGACTGCTGGGGCAGCTGTCCTACAGTCAGGAACAGAGAAGATCACCATATTCTTACTTGGAAGGAAAGAAGGAACAGAAAGTAGTTGCAGTTTCTCCCAAACTCAGTACAGTTTGGGGTTTTTTTTTCCCTATATATACCAGTCTTTAAACAGAATTAGCACTTTACTAATGACTAAAGTTAAGTCAGATGGCATCTGCATGGAAGAACATTGCATTGCCTTCTCCTCCTTAATTACCTGATTTAAAGCATCAACTACCATCAGCTGTCACCAACATCCACAGTTAAATTAGTTATATGCTTGACAGCCTGATACTGTCTTCAGTTCCTCCAGGTGATACTACCACAACAGTTTTTTCACTAGATTCTAATATAGTTCAGCTTTATGGAGACCCATTTAAAAGCAAAGTATTTCTTCTATTATTAATGATAAGTTATTAAACATACCTTAGGGTGAAATACTGCTGAAATGCATTGTAGAGCAATAAGGAAGTTGATGAGTGTTTGACAAGAATAAATTTCTGCCAGGAACATTACTACTTGAAGGAAATGGCTGACTATTCCCTAATTTAGTGATATTACTTAAGGGATTAGAGATGAATGTTTAAAATACTGAATTACTATCCTGCCTAGATCAAGCTATTTATTTCAAATCCCTTCCTAAATTATATACTACCCTAAAATGATTATTTCAATATTCATTTCATTCTCTGAGAAGAGTGAGGGAGCTCAACTTGCTAGGAGAGAAAAGATAAAATAGTTTGTTGGTTTTTAAAAATAATACTTGCATCCTGCTAACAATGGGAAGAAGAAAGAACTGGGAGTTTTTACTGACAGCAGCTCTCTTTCTGCACACTGCTTCCTCCTTTTCCCTAAACTGGTATCACCTCGGTGCACGTTTCCAGTGCAAGACTTCCCCAGTACTGAGGTAACCAAGATAAACTTTACTCATTCTGGTGAAAAACCCCTTGTCTTTCCTTTCTTCCTCTGGCTGTTAGCTTATCCAAGTTCTACAGCAGACCAGTTCCTAACGAACAGCACTTCTATCCCCAGAGTATGGGCAAGAGCAAGGCAGTTGTGTGAGCAAAGCAGACACAGTGACCACACACACAATCCTGTTGCTTCACATAGATATATGTATGGGTATAGATATACGGTATATACACACTGATTTTTTTTTATATATATATATATATAAAATAACACCTTGTTTATAAAGCGACATTTAATTGCCACTGGTTCCCTTCCCGCCCCACAAAAACAATAGTATACAAAATATAAAATATTTTAAATATTTATAAACGCCGCAAGAAAAAAATAGAACTGTACGAAAATATTTTTTCTTTTTTCTGAGGTTCCCTCCCTGCTCCGTGGGAAGGGAAAGAGAAGGGGTACACGTTTGGCCGGCCTAGTGTGCCTTCAGTCCATAGTTGTTAAGTGGGTAGGAATATGCCCTGCCTAATACTATCCGGTCCCGGAGGAGCTTAAATAAGACATAATAATTGCAGAAAAGGATCAGGGCCATGGAGAGGGTATGGTTCCACTTCTCTGAGCGCAGCAGTGAGTAGAGCTGGTAGCAGACCACGCTGCCTTCGATGAGAATCAGCAGGTTGAGCAGCCGTAATGGACGGTGAAAAAGGAACTGCAGGGAAACAACAGTTAAAAAGGACAGATTTCTATGATTTGTTGGAGTGTTACGTGCATAATGTTAATGGGTAACGCTGAGATAACGACCCCTCTGCTGGGCAGAAGAAATGTTTGTTGTACTCCAGCCACTGATAGCTGCTACTTGGGGAAAGCAGCACAAAAACTGAAGCTTGTGAAAGTGTCATTTTACTCGAGCAGGGAAGGACAGGTGGAATAATTTGTTTCCCTGGAAGATGTTAACTAGAACCCTCTCAAGCATATGGCACTGCCTGATGGGAGGGCTGTGTCGCCATCATGAGAAAGCACTCATAAGGCAGCTGGGACTTCCATCTTGCCCAGGCATGGCTGCAGGACCTCTGCTGAGAACAGGTATTTTGCTTGGCAGCAAACAGGCTGCTGAGCGGCCCAGGCCTGGGCCTCTCCCTCCTCCCACCACCACCACCACCACACGTCAGGAAAGAAAAGAGATACTTGCGTAAAAGCGAGCGTGGGAGACATCTGAAGGCACTGCTACGTTGTAAGGCCCAACTGCTTTATACAGGCACCGGCTACGTCGCACCAGAACTCCTTGTGGCCATATTGTGTTTTCTGACCAGCTGCAGGGAAAGAATGCCAGAGCGTTATGGGTGTGCTTCCCAACTCCCTGAACGTGGCTTCACAGGAATGGACTGCACCTCTAAAAACACCAAAGCCTCTACCACAAGAGCATGTCCTAGCTCCTGCTGGAAGAGCACAGAGAGGTGATACAGGCTGGATGGATGGGCTGAGACCAACAGGATGAGTTTCAATAAGGCCAAGTGCCGAGTCCTGCACTTGGGTCACAACAACCCCAGGCCTGGAGAAGAATGGCTGGAGAGCTGCCTGGCAGAGAAGGACTTGGGGGTGTTGGTCAACTGTTGGCAGAAGATGAGCCAGCAGTGTGTCCAGGTGGCCAAGAAGGCCAACAGCATCCTGGCCTGTATCAAGAACAGTGGGGTGAGTAGGACCCAAGTGGTGATCATCCCCCTGTACTCAGCACTGGTGAGACCCCACCTCGAGTACTGTGTCCAGTTTTGGGCCCCCTACCACAAGAAAGACATTGAGGTGCTGGAGCGAGTCTAGGGAAGGGCAATGAAGCTGGTAAGGGGTCTAGAGCATAAGCCTTATGAGGAGAGGCTGAGGGAGCTGGGGTGGTTCATCCTAGAGAAAAGGAGGCTGAGGGGAGATCTTACCACTCTCTACAACTACCTGAAAGCAGGTTACAGGGAATAGGACAAGAGGAAATGGCCTCAAGCTGCACCAGGGGAGGTTCAGATTGGCTATTAGGAAAAATATCTTCACTGAAAGAGTTATCAAGCATTGGAATGGGCTGCCCAGGGAAGTGGTTGAGGCACCATCCCTGGAGATAGTCATAAAGTTGACATGGTGCTTGGGAATATGGTTCAGTGTTGTATGGGGTTGTTATTTTTGTTTGTTGGGTTTTTTTTTGTCAGAGTTAGGTTGATGGTTGGACTAGATTATCTTAAAGGTCCCTTCCAACCTAGGTGACTCTATGATTCTGTAATCACAAGCCCACCAGATGAACTCTGGACTGAGGAATGTGAACAGACAGGTCCCAGTGCAAGAATTTAGCCCCCTGCAACAGAGTGGCCACCTCCTGCCCCTGCACAATCCAGTGGCTGAGAAGATCTCAGTGTTTCTGTGAGGGAAGCAGCAGTGACTGCAGCTCTTTAGAGCAGATGTTTCTATTTCTAGGGAACAGAAAGACCAGCGGAGTTGCACCTGTGACCCCTGGCACTACAGTGATCAGGGAAGTCTCCCCAATAAATAAGCATTGCCAATACTTGCTTATCTACTAGAATGTCTTCTCAGCCCCTTGCTGGGCATGCCAAGCCCTCCTCTTCCCCACACTCACATATGCTGTGGAGCATTGCTGTAGGAACCATGTTCTAGTTTCTGCCACTTGCCGAGGTGGGCAGCTGATCTGTGGAGCAGGTCACAGTACTTGGGAGGCAGCAGTTGTGTGGTGAGCATGACAAAGGCATTGATCCACACCATGATGAGATGTTCACAGGACCAGCGCATGTCGTAGTACTGGGTGCTCTGCAAAGAGACCACACAAGAATTTGGCACTATTGTCACAAAGTGGAGCAGGTGATGACAAGGGACATACTGCATGTGCATCCAGCAGACCCACACCACACGTCACAGGCATGCGCTTTTGGACCAGTGATTTCAGAAGGTTACATCTTAGGAAACACTCAGGATTCCCTTCTCCTTGACCTGAAGGAGAAAGGGCAGGGGGATGACGATGCAGCTGGTGCATCTCCTCCTCCAGCAGCAGGTAACAAGGGAGTTTGCTTGCCACAGAACTACCCTAGGAGCAACAATTGCACCAAGACTGCTACGTAGATTGTGAAGTCCTGCCCATTTCACTACACCAACTGGAGCTCATTCAAGTTAGAAGAAAAGACAGATTAAAAAAAATATACAGCCCCCACATTGACAAGAGATTCTTAGATTTAGTTTGCCAAGCATCCTAGTTGGCTTTGTTTTCCAACGGGCTGAACATCAAAGCCTCTGATCCAAGCAGTCAAAAGCCAGGACATGGGATCTGAGACGGGTAACAGCAGGTTCCCTTTTCTAGGAAGAACACAGCTATCCATCCGCCTAGGACAGGGAGTGGGGAGAAGGGGAGTTAGTAAGTGGGGTGATGGGACTAGAGGTGCATCACATTTATGGCAATACCTATCCACCAACCAGGAGCAGTACTAGTGCACTCCGGATGCAGCCATGCTCCGCTATCCGGGCTGCCAAAGGGGAGACAGAGAAAAGGGGAATTAACCAGGAATCCGTCCTGGCAGCAGTTCACACAACATTCAGAAGGAGACGGCGGGCAAGGGCAAGGAGAGAGAGCCAGACAAAAGCTACCTTCACAAAACATAGTGGCAGGAATGCCACGTAGTAGGCACTGAAGAGAGAGTTGAAGAGAACTTCCTTGATCCTGCGGTTGAAATCTGCTTTTAGGCACTCCACCTCATTGCGGATGAGATCTGGGGAGAGGGGGCAGCTGTGGGTGGGGATAGATGTAGGATTATTGAACTGTTCTCTCAGGGATTCCCACAGAAGCGAGAGGAAATCTTTGGGTTTGACCAGGCTGCTGACAGCTGAAGACCCATCATCCACCATCTGGTCCTGTACCAAGTAACCACAGTCTGCAGGTAGGGGCTGTGCTCTGCTGTCCTGGTGGAAGCAGCACAGAGGAACATAGACACCAAATCTGCAGGGAAAGAAAGAAAAAAAAAAAAAAAGAAAAAAGGCTGAAATGGCCATTTCAACACAACATGAAGCAGGGGGCACCTGAATGGGTGTTGGCACTAATGTTGCGGGACACCACATAGGAACCCTCACTCCAGAAGGCATTGGACAACTCTTCTCCCCCATAAAAGGCTAGAGGACTGCAGCTTCAGCAACTGTGCAGAGAAGCTTCTGTAAATACCATTTGTGGAACCAATGATCCCAATGGCAGAGTCTTTAATTGCAGCAAAGGCCCCTTATGCACACAGCATACTGAGGCAACTTGCATCATCAGCCCAGCACCACCTCTTCGCATCATCCCTCAGCCCTTCCTTCTTCCCCTTCAATCACAAGATGAAGAGACAAATTACAGCCAACAGCTCCACTTCCCACGGTGGCTCATGCTACCCCCAAGTGGCTATGATCTCCCTCACCCTGAAGGTACAAGGTGGTGTCACTCACGGGTAGCCCAGGAAGAGAAGGTTGAGAACAGAATGGCTGCGGAAGAGGTTGACCAAAGTCCAGCAGAGCACCCATCCACAGAGTGTGAGCAGCACCAGGCGCACCATGTAGTGAATCACTGATGTTGCACCCACCTGAGAGGCCTGCAAACAGAGGAGAAACACTCAACAAGCCTGTAACACAGTGGGTGCTCCTGGAAGGGTGTTCCTTGGAAGAGGAGCAGGGAGAGGGGTGCCAGGAGGCACTGTAAGAAGGATGGTTGCCCTCTTCCTCCCAGAAGTAGGAGACTGACTCTCTCCTACAAACATGAACTCCTTTGATTTTATTCATGTTTGGTAGAACTCGAAAGATTCAAACAAGCACAAGTTGTAGGGCATGACTAAAATAGGCCCCTAAAACCCAAAATAATTCAGAGCTGCAAAGTATAAAATATATTTGCTCAAGTTACTTATTGCTCTGATGATAGTCCAGGATAACCTGAAAAACATTTCCTCTTGCTCTTTCCTTTAGAATCATCAGGTCTCAGCATTACTTTTCCTAAAGAACTGGAATGTCACAGTTCTCAGCTGAGGGAAGAAAGATGGTGCACCATGGCAAGTGAAAACTTGATTTCCACTAGGTTTCCATTTCTACTGGTTGTCCAGGCTGCATTTTAGTGAGGAGACACCACCTTCAAAAGGAGAGCAAAAAAGTTTGTTCCAGTTTCTAAAGGGGAGAAGGGGAATTGAAACATGAAAAGATTCTTAGGTATTAGAACCAATAGATGGGATGCGCAAGAACTTGCATGGAAGGTTTTAATGCAGAAATTTCAGGCTATGGAGATTTTACGGAGGATGGGAACATAAATGTATATGGCAGGAATCCGAGATGGAAAGAGAACTTTTGAGATCCCATCTTCTCCATTCACCTATTCAACAGGACACAAGTGGTTTTTTTATCCATTTCTTTATTTTTAAACTTACTGCTTAGTTGCTTGGTCTGGAGTTGTATTAACAGTTTCAGTGGACAGAACTTACATTTTCCTCAAACTGACTGTTCTCAAACATGCACGTGTCCTGGTTCTGCTCTCACAAACACAGAGAGGGTCTCAAAATCTGAGGTGACACAATCAGAGCCCTCAGAGTTACTGAGTAACCAGGACCTGGAAAAGCAGTTCTGCCAGCTATTCCTATTCCATTTAAAGTTACTCAGACATCCTCCTCCTGACCTTTCCCCTCTAATCTCCTGTTCATTCTTCCAGTCTTGGCTAACCTCACTATTCACCTTTCTGCTTCCACTTCTCTCGTCCACTTCACTGGCACGAGATAGTGAGGTACAGTCTTGCACCTGCAGGGATAAAGAAGCAAGTGGGACCATTTAATCTCCTTCCAGCTGCAGAGGCAACAGAGCTACTCAGTGCTGACAATGAAGGGGCTGAAGGAGAAAAGCTCTGAGGCAGACAGGTGTCCCCAAAAAATCTTAGTCCTTGACACCCAGGTCTGTTCTGGGGGAAGAAACCCTCCAACTCGCAGAACTTTCTCAGGCCACGGATGTTCACACTCTGCAATCAGTAGCACAGACAGGAGAGGGAAGAGTGGGAATGTTACCTCAGAGATGAGGGCCCACACCAGCCTCCGCGCCAGCATCACTGTGATGAATGCCGCCAGGTGGTAGTCAATGAGGTGAAAATTCTGAAGGAGGAAAGAAAAAATGTCTTCACCAGGGGAAGGGACTCTGGGGTGGGACTCGAAAACTGTCTGCTGAGAGCACATTAGGACCTCCTGTAAGCATTCCCCAAATCTCTCTATTAAGGATGAGAGAAAGGGGATAAACATCAGTAACACAGGAATGTCTCCAGAAGCAAGATCTTCCCCACACAGAGGTTCCTTCCTGTGGAGAGATTTCCACTGAAAACAAAACAAACCCACCCTTCAGGCAGGTATTTTGGGGGGGTCAAAGGGATATCTAGGACCAGGATCCTACCTACTATGGAGAACAAATTATAAGTTCTCCCAGGGAAGAGCCACTGAGCAACCAAAGCAAGGGCAGCCAAAATGGAGTACAGAATGAGCACACCAGCTCACTTTGGCTCTTGGTCTCAGGAATGGTAATCAGTGCTCCCTGATAATAAAGCTGATCTGAGAAATGTCATCTTCATGGGTCACATGTTGTCTTTGGCTGCATCAAATTAGATACAACTCTTGGACCACTTACAATTTCTCAGTGAAGCCACCATACGTGTTCTGGCCAGAACAGTTATCAGACTCTGAGTACTGCTGTTTGGGACTTCAAGGACATTTCAGGTTAAAAAAAAAAATAAAAATTCTTGACTTATGATAGGATTAAACAAATGACCATTAAATCCTTTCGGGTAGGGAGCCCAAGCAGAATGGCTTTCTCTTCAGGGCAAGCTGTCTCCAGCATTGCATAGGTGGCCTTGAAAGGGGTGGCTGGGTCACTGGTACACCAGCACCACCTGTCGGTGTAGTTAACTAAGGAACCACCTCATGGTTCCAAGCAGCAAGGACACACTATAAACCAAAGGACCACTTCAGCAGCTAGCTTCACACGGATGAATACTGCTGTTTGAGGTTTGCTGACTCAGGTACAGGTCACTGCTAGGTTGTCCAGCTGATTGGGGCCAGGAAGAACACCTGAAACCGAGGAGATTAGAAGGTTTACATACGTTGAGAATCTGACCCTCTCTCCAAATCCTCTGCTGCTGACCTGCTGTGAGATCCTAGTGAGAACTTGCACCTCTCAGGCTCTGTTGTTTCCCCCTGGGAAGGGGCACAGCGGGTAGAGCAAGCTCCTGGAGTCCCAGCTCTATTTCAAACCCCAGGGGCTAGCTAGACCATACAAATAACTGCAAGAAATTTTGACTGAAGGAGTCCTGTTGACACCTCTTTCTCACCTTCCATGTATTTTCTCCCCTGCAAAATGGGGGATGACATGGCCCTGACTGATGAGGGTGCACGTGAACTCCTCTTCACCCCTCTAATGTCAAATGCTTGGTGATTCCTGGACTGAAGCAGCATGAAAAGAAGCTGTGTAATGAAAAAGGTCGAGTGATGGCATTTTCTGGGGAACTCACCAGTGAGGTGCAGGAAGCAGGATGATTGTACGGGTACCACCAGACAGTCTTGTAGATGTTGATGTACTGAATGAAGAGGGCTACCAGCAGGTAGATGAAGAACAGGAATTCAAAGAGAAGGCTCCCATCCAACGGCAGTTCAGGGATCCGGCAGTGACGCACAGGCTCTGGAGTAATCAGCGCTGTGATTGGGGGCGCAGAGAGGCTGATGGCGCTACCATTCCTGAAGCAGACATTTATCACTCACTTGGTAAACATTCTACGTCATCTCTACCATTTTCCAGTACAGAGAGTGCTTGGGATTGTAAATTTGGGACTGGGAATTGCTAGAAAGATGGCAGAAGTCTCGCATTCATATTTTTGGTGCAAGACTGGCAGCGAGCTTCATCTTCTTAGCTCAGATAAAACCCTTATCCAGCATTTTCTCTAGACAACAGATTCTTCTGCCAGAGCTGCTGTGCCATGCCCAGCAGTATTTCAGTAAACTTGTAGGTGGAGGAACAGAGGTACAGAGCGAGGAAGCAACTCCAAGCAAAAAACCATTGAGGACTCTGTGCCAGAGCGCTTAATGTTGGCTCCTTCCACCCATCACTAGGACACGACAGTAGCACCCACCCTCCTTCTCCAGTAGTGCAAAGTGCCCATCATCATTCTGTCCACAGTTTCCCTCTTGAAAGTAGAGATAACTGAAAAATCAATTGGAGGAGTTCAGCCACTTCCCAGAGGCTGACTTCTCAACTGTTCTCACACTTCCCTCTTTTCTAGCCTTCAGAGGAGGCTAGGACAACTAAAAGCGCTGGCAGACTAAACTGATGGAGGAAGTTCAGACATAAACTATGCTGTGTCTGACTGAAACCAGGATAAGTGATGCTCCCCTCGGACCCTAGGGCACTGACTTCACAGTCTCACTTGTTCCTCTGTCGCAGACAGAGAAGTCTTCAAAGGACAAAGCTAAATAAATGGTTTGATCTCTCTACTCTGTAAGGATGAACATTTATCAAGTAGATCAGGGCCCCAACATGCAGCAAGTAGTTTGTCTAGTCTGATAACTTCAGTGTGGAAGGAGGTAACATTGGGCCCTTTCAAGCCTTTGTGCCAAACGTGGAGATCTAAATGTCACTGCACGTTCCTTTTTCAGCACCCAACTTCCCCAGAAAATGGAGATGAGATCTGCCAACTGTGAGAATGAATTTCGTCTGCAGTCAGCAGGGCTAGAACAGACTATAGGCATCCTCCTGCCCTGCCTTTCTGTCACGTAGGAGGGGGACTCACAGCTGAGCTCTGACACATCACACTAACCCCCTGTGGTATCACAGGCAAGAGAGCAAGAGTGACAAGGACTCATAACCTGCAAGGATTTGCTGCTCTGGGTTCTGCTGCAGGGAAAGAAACTCAACACTGTGTGATTTTCACTCAGAACCACAGTGAGTGGCGAGAGGTGACAGAGACCACTTCCACAACCCTCCCCACCAAGGCTGGCTTTAATGCCTGAAGTCAAGAGAGGGGCTGCAGAGGGAAGCTCGTGCCCCAGCAGAGCTGAGAAGAGAAGCTGGAAGAGATTTGTCATGCTAGGCATGTTCCCCTCTTGGATGAACCATCTTCTAATGGCACAGCAGAGGGCCTGAGGTTCCCATCTCCCAGTTCCTTGCTTTAACCACGAAGCCACACTCCTCCAGGGAGTTCAGAGTGAATCAAGGCTCCTAGCTTCTAGCACTATCCTAACCACGGGTCTCTCAACAACCCTACCTTTTTCCTCACCTGTTTCTCAAACCGGTACCGTTTCCGCAGCTCCCACCAACCAGGGTCTGGAGAGAAGGCAAAGCTGAACGGCTTAGCTGCTGCCGGCTGGGTCCCCTCCTTCCACCGGGCATGACCAGGAACCAGTTCACTTCCAGTGCCTCTGGTAGGCTGTGGCCTGAGACCCACACAATGATCCCAAAGCCTTCCCAGGTCTGCAAAGGAGGCAGAAAACATCACTTAAGCTGCAAATGGCTGGTCACCTAGTTCCCACCCCAGCCAAGTGAGTTCACGCAAAAGGAAGCCGCTCTCATACATGCAGAACCTTCTGGAGACACCCATCGCCACCTTAAAACACTGTCCCATTTCAACAGCACCAGATCAGCCTCTGCTTGCACACACAGAACGGATACCACTGACACTATGTCTTTAAAAAGCAGCTGCTTAAATTAGCCATCAGTGACTTCAAGCACTTCCTGTTGGCTGGAAAGAGCCACCGAACATCTCCAGCACTGGAGACCACACCACCACATGCCTTGTTTCAAAAGCAAGCCTGGGAAGATCCCTCTCCCCATTCTGGTGCAAGGACTACAGCTTCACAGGTTTTTTTTAACCACCCAATACATCATTTGATAGGGTCTGATGCTGGACATCCTCCGCCAAAGCTCAGAGCTCTTAATTGGTGCCTGTGAATTGGTCTCTAATTGCATGGTTCAGCTCCCCTCTGTGCTAAGAAAGCCTGACTAACAGGATGGTAGAACATCCATTTTAAAGTGGTTCTAGCTAGCAGAGTAGTGCAGCAAAACTGATATATATATATGTGTGTGTGTGTGTGTCTTTCAAATGCATGGCCAGGCAATTATATATCCCAAACTTAAAAAAATAAATATAAGTAAGCCTGTAAATATTTATTTATTTTTATTTCCCTGGTCTTACACATGATACTGCAAGGATTTTGGCAGTGAAGTTTCTGGTGTCTAGTAGACATAAGAGTGATGGGCTCAACTGAACTGCAAATCTGGAAGTGACTCCAAGTGCCTGTGTTGTCCAGAATCAAGACACTGTAAAGGACCATCTCACTACAAGGACACAGATTTGCATATCTGGAGACTAACTGCCCCTTTGATAAAAATGTCATAGCCAGAACCAACGCAGGGTCCAAAAAAAGCACTCCCACCTTCTGGGAAACTCTGGATCTAGCTTTGAAATTTACAGATGGAACCTATTGTTTATTTATAATTTAGCTATGACCTTCTTTAAAGTCCTGAGAAATCACAGCTGGCAGAAATGCCAGCAAGTTTGCTCAATGAGTCACACACCACCGTCACCATGAACACAACCTGCAGGATAACTACTCTAAAAAAACTCCCTCAAAGAATCAGCACCTGTATTAAAATTTCCCAAGCTTTGTCTCTATCCCAATAACCAATTCTCAAAATTCCAACAAAAATCAAATACAATGTTGCAAAAGACATGAAGGTCACTTCCGAAAATAAAAAACAAAAGTAAACTAAAAAAAAAGAGAATTGTGAAACTGCATGAAGAGAGAGCAAACATTGGACAATTGGGGTTTGGAGGAAAATCTTGTTTGGAATTGGTAGACTTCAAAACTCTCGTTATAATTCCAATGACAACACAACAGAGAATTGAAGCCTTCCTTACCTTTCTAGTCAAGACTCCAAAGGTTCCAGAGAACCTACTCTAGGATGTTCTAGAGTTTTATTTGGGATTTTTTGTATTTCAGGAATTAAATAGAAAGAAGAGAAAATTCTCTTAAATGCAGAAGATGAGCAGAGACAGCAAAAGACAATGAAGAATTCACTTAGGGCATCCAAACACTTTACATGAGCAGTTAACGTGAAGAGAAAAAAAAAAAAGGAAAAAAAAAAAGGAGCAATTTTGAAAGCCATTTTAAAACCAAATTAAATTATTACAGGGACTGTGAAAGCTAAAACAATTGGTCTGATTCCACGTACAGGTTATTTATAACGGATGCAATACGTCAGTGGTCTAATTAGTGGCAGTAACAGTGGAAAGTACTTTATGCCACATTCAGTAATTCATGTAAATAATTTAACAGCTCTCATTAGTATTATCCCATTAGTATGCCCCACATGCTCACCAATATAGATGCTTGGATACTAAGTAATCGCATTCCCACCCTCTGGTTTTGCAAACCAGTAAAATGCAGGTTTCTACCCAGTAAAAAAGAATGCCTGTGGAAAGGAGCCATCCTTAACATCAGCACGCCATATTTTTAATTCAAAAAACTTGAATAAGCCCTTTCACGGTGATCCTTGAACATACAGACTGCATAGTTTCTCAAGCCAAGCTTTAAATAACATTACTTCACTGGAGTCTGATCAAATCAGGTAGGTGTCTGCTAGAGGAAAATCTGCCTAATAACCATTCCTTTTTGGTTTGCTTTTGTTTTGTTAAACTAGCCACACTAAACTGAAGCTCCTCAGATAAAGTTAAACAAAGCAGTGAGCTTACAGATCAGTCTGACTCTTAAGTCTGCTTTTTTTGGCCTTGAACCAGTCATCAGCTCTCCTTTTTGAGGAGAGAGACGTTGGGAAAAGCCTTTTTCTAGTTTTCAATTAATAAACAAAGGCATTATTCTACTGTGAAAAATATGCTAGCAAGAAGAAAAAACAAAAGCGCCCAAGAACCTTTATTCCAACAGATAAGATTTATGTGTGCATCCAACTCATATTAAGTATTAATAAAAGAACCTGCAGAGCAGGTAGTAGACTCTGTGACTAGGCTCCCTTCTCTGTTTGCAGAGTCCCCACCCCACCACTGATCTTACTTTATATAGTCTCAGGCACAAAAAGTCAGTAATGGAAGATAAAAGACTCTTTAGTCCATTAATGTGATTCCACGTCGTTCTTCCCAGTTCACCTATAATTTCCCTCAACCATAAGTCACGTACTTGTAGTCCCTTCATCCTCAACAGACCCAGAACAGAAACTGTCTCTCTCAGGAAGACGTGGGCATCAAGAAACCACAAAAGAAGGATCTGGGGACCAGCTACAGAACAATGCCCAGTGGTCCTATCCGCACACAGGGAAGGATACGATTAGGGACAGCGTGGTCCTAGAGAGGGACCACACTCTTCAGGACAGAGACAAAACCTTCAGCTGCAACATCATTATAAGAAGATCCAGGACGGCCTGATCAGACGGCCTGATTTCCAATTCATGCTTTTAGGGCTACAGAAAGCACTTGGGCACTTTGTTTCTCTACAACACCACCAGCTCCCCAGCTCTCCTGACGAGGCAGGATGGAGGCAGGCAAGAACCACAGCTGTGAGCAAGGCTCTCCTGACGAAGAGCCAGGCAGATGAAGTATCCAACTATCCAGCAGCTCAGAGGGGAAGCAGCTCACAGCCTTGTCCTGCTCCCCAGGGACCCCATCGCTCAGAATCATGTTCCTGCATCAGCAGCTGCCCAAACAGCACTTACCGAGAGGCAAATCAGGAGAGAGTTGGTGACTCATCAGAATGAGAAATCTGCCTGGTTCCCCATCTCTTTGCTGGAAACGCTACAATGCTCAGCCAGTATTTCGATGGCGTTAACGTTTTTTAATTGGAGGAAACTCCGAGCCTCCAATCCTCAGGGGAAGCTCGCTGCACCCAGGCGTGAGAACTCTCAGAGCCTGGAAAACATTCAAGAGGCTCTCCTTGGCTCCACAAGTCCTACAACAAGATCCTCTCAAGAGCAGAAAGGGAAATGCAGCCATCCTCACTTGCAGCAACATGGCCCGAGAAGGCCACAGGTCCCTCCTTGTAACCCTCCATCTTGATCAAAGCACTTTCCTCCTGCCGAGTAAGCACATGGTGTCTTGGGGTGAAGCAACACGTTGCCTCTGTGGCCGTTTAGTGAGGGTGGTGTGTCTGCCTCCTCCTCAGCAACAGAGGAGGCTTTCCATTCGGGGGTGCCTATGCTTCATGGGCATGGAAACACACCAGCCACCCCTGCAGTGCTCCCGCACAGGGCTGTGGAGCGCCGACACGAAGTTTGAGGGAACTCCCAGCACTGCCAAAACACCACGGACATTTCCAGCCCCTCGGAGTGGCTGGTGGTAATATCCTAAACCACAGCTACCATCAAGCGTGGAGCAAAAGGATAAAGGAACTGGGAATCGTGCAGGGGAAGTACAAGCCAAGGAGCGTGGAAGCAGCAGTGCCACGGCAAGTACCACCACCCATCTCCAGCATCCCTGTATCTAACAATTCCTTCCCCTGTCGTCAGGAGTACTGGCCTCTAGGAGCACTTCTCAAAAAGCAATATATATCCTGCAACCGGACGGTCTGGATAAGCTTCAGGGCACAAGCTCCCAGACCACAATGGCAAAGGAGCATTTAAGACCCAGACAGCTCACCCTGGCCTGAGTGAAAGGCTCCCACCCCAGGGCTGTCACTGTGCACACAGCTTCTGCTGTCACCCTACAGGTGACAACAACTGATTGTGTCCCAGACAGTGGCTTATTTATAAAACCTTATTTGCAAAGCTGCAAATGACAGTTACTAGCTCCCGGTGAAACCAGTTCTGGAAGGATGGGAGGAGTAAAACAGTGTAGGATTCTCCAGCTTTTGGGGATTAAATATATACCGTAAATCGTGACTTTCAGCTGGCAGACAAACAGCTCTTTCTCCTCTTCCTCCCTCCCCCATGATTCTCTAAAACTGAAACCAGCAACGTAAAAAGGTCTCTTGGTTACTCATGTCTTCACTTCAAGTTGCTGTAGGTGGTCAGCCTACTCCCAAACCTGCATCTGTCCAGCAATCCTAATGTCCTTGCAAATTATCAGCGAATTCACCTTATAATCTAGTTTTCTTTTGAACTCCTGCAGGTCATAGAATCACAGAAAGGTTTGGGCTGGAAGAGACCTTAAAGACCATTGAGTTCCCACCCCCCTGCCCTGGGCAGGGACACCTCCCACTAGACCAGTTGCTCAAAGCCCCATCCAGCCTGGCCTTGAACCCCTCCAGGGATGGGGCATCCACAGCTTCTCTGAGCAACCTGTTCCAGTGCCTCACAGGAAATAATTTCTTCCTAGTATCTAATCTAAATCTCCCCTCTTTCAGTTTAAAACCCTCTTTCTATCACTACACTCCCTGATAAAGGGTCCCTTCTCTACCTTTTCCACAGGCCCCTTTTAGCATGAGACATTTCTTTGCTTATTTAAATAAAAACACTTTGACAGATGGAAAAACTGAGACACAAAGCTGGTACGTGATTTACCCAACGCAATGACCAAAATAAATAAATAAATAAGAAAATCGAGAAGAGAGCCTAGGAAGAAGCTGCAGAACTTCTGTGGAAGCCCTAAATTCGTTTGGGAATTTAAAAAAAAAAAAAAAAGCAGCACCTGGTTGTTGCAAGGGTGGAAACAGCCATCAGGTTATCAGATGGAAAGCTAAATATTTGGCTTGCGCAGAGCTCCCCCGGCGCTAAGTCAACACAACCTTTCAACTCGGGCACACACCCACCACCTGGCCCAGAGCTCGGCCTGGCTGGGAGGCAAAACCAGTTAGAGGGGAGGTCTCCCAAGTTTCCCAAATCCTCACACCATACAGAGCAACGGATTGAGATTCAGCACAGGGGAGAGACAGAACCCCCCCCTGCCCCAAAAGCACAGCCCGGGGTCCAGCAAAAAGGACCAACACCCCCAGGTGGTGCACCAGCAAGACTGACTTTTTTTTTTTTGCACAGTGACTAAGAACCAAGAACGTCCTCTGTAATAACAAATCCAACCCAGCAACACCAAGTCAGCGTAGAGTGCTTTCCTGATACAGCACCACCCTGGCTGAAGCGGCTCCATCTATCAGTCCACTACATGGAATCACAGATTTGACAGAGTTGGAAGGGACCTCTAGAGATCATCTAGTCCAACTCCCAGCTAAAGCAGGGTTGCCCAGAGCACATCACTCAGGACTGCATCCAGGTGGGTCTTGAAAATCTCCAGAGAAGGGGACTCCCCGACCTCCCTGAGCAGCCTGTTCCAGGGCTCTGTCACCCTCACTGTAAAGAAGTTTTTCCCCATATTTGAATGGAGCTTCCTCTGTTCCAGCTCGTGCCCATTGCCCCTTGTCCTATCGCTGGAAACCACTGAAAAGAGTCCAGCTCCATCTTCCTTCAAGCCACCCTTTAGGTACTTGTAAACATAGACAAGGTCTTCCCTCAGCCTTCTCTTCTCCAGAGCCCCAGCTCTTTGAGCCTTTCCTC
>BJBW01003072.1:85472-98132 GCA_004320125.1 Scolopax mira
ACTCATCTCGGGCACCTTCAGCAAGGAAGGCTAGAGCTCAGCAGACAGGTATGTGGGGAAGAGTTCTTGCTAAAGACAAGGTGAAGGTGGCACTTGCCATCTGTAGCTGCCACAGTTCCTCAAATACCCACAGACTAAAACGGGAGCAGGAAAGGAAAGTTTTCCAGGAAAAGCCTCTCCAGGTTAAAGCGCAGTGAGCTCGGTTCAGTTCATTTTGCTTCTCAAGGATAGGACATAAATTTAAGTTCTTCATACTTTAGACTTAACAAATTATCCAACAGTTTAAAAAAGCAATTTTTAAAACCGGGAAGGGATTTCCAACCCAAACCCTACATGCTCCTTAAAAATCCCCTCAAAGACTTTACTTTAGGGGGTGCGAGGAAGAGATTTCCAGAGGTGTGCAGGCAATGAGGTCCTCTTCAGAATACAGATGAGTTCAAGTCTTTGTGAATTGGAGGAAAGAAGACACACACACACATTAAGGGCTCTTAATGAACCCCTGGCGAGTACAAGAACAAAGCCGCGATTCCTGGAGTAATAAAATAATACCTCATAACCATATAATTACCTAGTGCAGCTAACTGCTGCAGGAGGCCAAAGCAAACAGCTTAGTAAGGCTTTAACGAATGTCTACAATAATTTTATGAATGAAGATAAGTGAAATTATGTTCCAAAAAGAGTGGGGGAAAAAAAAAAACAACCCCACAAACCCACCACACAAGATCCTCAGCAGCTACAGGGGGCTGATAAGGGCTCCTCACCAAGACTACACAGTTAGCAAGGCATTAACATTTGCTTTGGCTTCTTCTGATGCAAAAAGCAACGCTCACAGCCAATTCTGGATCTGGGAAATGAAGAAAGCATTGGCTTGTCTTGGTGCAAGAACAAGACAGAATTGCAAAGCTGAGCTTTTCCAGCAGCAGAGGGCCTGAGCAGTTGGGTCTATTTTGGTCCTAGAGCTCCCATGCTTCTCAGTCGTGTGGGGAGAGGGACAGATGGGAAGTCCAGCCTCATCCAGAGCGAGAGGCTCAACCTAAAGAGGTGGTGGGAATTACTCAGCTGGATGCACGGTTCTCAGAGACAACCGTCTCTGTTTCAGCTTCAGATCCCAAACAGGATTTGATTATGGAGCAACACAAAAAGGTTTAAGCTCCAACTCCACATGCCTGTTCCTGACAGAAACAAAAGTTGAGTTTAGAAGGGGGCACCGTTTGGGAAGCAATGCTAAATTCCAAGGACAATGTACTATCAGACCCAACACGGGCAAAGCTATTAAAGCTGGCCGTTAATACAATTTATCAACACACACTCCTAAGTACATCTTGCACCAAAGCTCTTCAGTAAACACTGTGCACAGGCACAGCACTGTGAAAAAACACTGCCACTGATCACCCTCCATCACACCCTGCAACATACAGCGACTGGGAAAGGAGGGGAATTTTGGCCATGGCCACTGAGATTTTCTTTTTGAACTTATCAGGGCAAATGCACAGCAAAAAATAAGAAAAATAGAAGATGCTCCTGCCTTAAAAGTCCATCTTACAATTTGCAGCCAAGCAAGCCACCAACATATGTGTTCTCCTCCCAACCCTGAACACACGGTCTAATGGCCCGAGTACAGAATCACACGCCAGGAACTCTTTCGCTTTTTCATCTTCTCTCTTCAACTGACTTCCAGGGAAGTTATTTTACTGCTTTAGACCTCAATTTCCTTATCCCAAGGAAGATAAACTGTTCCGCAAGTACTTCTCCTCCCAAGGGCCTCTGTGCATAGTAGTGAATATTTTTTTACAGTATTATTTTAGTGCTTTAGACGAGCTTTTTTTAAAAACAAACAGAGGCAGCTTCCCTGCTGTTTTTGCTCCTCTGCCAATCCCTATGTTTAATTTAAGGGAGATCAGCCATGATGACAAATCGCAGGGAGTCACTAGGATTTTTCTATTTTGTCCTCACGTAGCTAAAAATAAGACAGGCATCTGCCATCTGTAGCAATGAGTTTGAAGGCATGGAATAGAACACAAGGAAGAAACACTTCCTTGAGCCTTATCCCAAGCCATTGCACCGGGATTCCTATCAGAAAGTTATCAGTGTGACAATGATTTACATACCCCTGACACTGCGCAAAAGCAAAATTACTGGAGGGAATTCTAAATAAATTCATTCTAAATAAATTAATTAATTTGCATAAATCACAAGTTTGCATTAAAATATAAGATATACATGAGAATACATCAAGTCCCCTATACTTGCCTCTTAAATGACAGGTACAAGTAACATATAAGTTCCCTGCAAAATGGTTAGGGTCTCTAATTAAATTTCTATTACTCTGGTAGGTGGCACTCAGACCTTCACACAACCATTTACAGAGCAACTAATCTAGCAGATAGGGGAAAATACTATAGGATACACTAATCCCTGGTGTAATTAATTATACCAAGCCTAATTTATCTCTCTGAATCTGCATGTATGCTCCCTTCTAGGTATTTTTGGCCACAGATGCCTAACGACAAATCTGCTTTAAACCAACCATTTCAAGCCCACTGGCATAGGAGGGACTAGCTTGTATAATACTCACTTCCCACCAGAAGTCTCATTTTCTGATTGCAACATGTTCAGCCCAAAAAGTCCAAAAAAAAAAAAAAGAAAAAAAGGTTGGCAATGACTCTCCAATGACTACACCCCATGAAGAATGGCAGGAAATCTTTCAGGCGAGCTTGTCATCGCTCACGAGTGATTTGCCCAAGTCAGAGAGCTACTGGGGATCTACCTCTGCTTTGAAAAATCCACCTGTGGGGAGCTGTGCCGCTTACCTAATTGTGGTGGGGTTAGAAAGAAACAGACTAAAAGTTTCCAGCAGTACAAGAGACCCGCTGTGTTTAGGTGAAGAAAGAGGAGGAGTGCCCAAATTTCATGGTACCACCCCTTAGGACGAGAGGCTAGAGAGCAAATTAAGGAGATGGCAGAGGGAAGGGATCACAGAAAGAAGATGAAAGTCGACTGTCGTAATTTTGTTTCTCCCTTACTGATGACTGCACCACTGTCCTCAAACTGTATCGGTTCTCCAATCGAATGGCGGGGCAAGGAGAACAAAAAATTGGGCCTCAAAAAGGCAAATAGGTACAAGAGTATCATACTGTACAATTAAGTATGACAGATCAAGTATTTAAGTAGATTCCGCAAGTCAAACACAACCCTCATCTGTATTTCTCAGTCCATACACACGGCAGGCTATAAAATTTCATAATGGGCAAACAAAAAAAATGGTTGGAAATCAGCAATATTTTTAAGACCAAAAGTTCTAGTAAATAGTAAAATAGCAAAGAAATTCAGCCAAATCTGTTTTTCACCAGTGCTAAAAAGCACGTATATCTCTTCTGTAAACCCAGAGTATGAATCCAGCCCCTCCAACTCAAGAGTTTCACATCCATAAAACAAAAATTGAACCACATGCTTGCAACTACCCAAAGAAAACTTATGCCAGGATTCCAGAGGCACTCAGGAAAGCACCGAGACTGAGGAATAGGACAGTCTCTGAATCAGTACAATCTTGTTGCTTTGCACCATATCCATCCTTAGGAGCTCTAACTCTACAGAGTTGTGCTGAGTGGCCCAACTGGCTTCTGAACTCAACACTCATGGAAACTGGAAGCCACCTTAACAAACATTTCTGGCATATATACTGTTGCTGTATTCTCAAACATCCAGATTTGATGCCTGTAGAAGAAAAAAAAAATTATATTAGTCTTATGATACCCAGACTTAAGTTGCCCAAGTCAATTTGTTATACAGATGTTCCCAGAGAAAGATCTGCATTCAGAGCTGCTCAATTCCAAAAAGAGCAGAAAGGTGTGGGGTTTTCCCCCGAAAATACTATGTACTATAATTCAATCCTCTTTCTAAAACGTTAGACCAAAAAAGTATATCCAAAGAAGTGATTAGGCCTGTCTGCTTTTGACTAATACATAACAGTGTAAATATGTTGGTGATGTTACACCAGCACAAATATTGCTAATATAGGCAGGTACTAAGATGAGAACAGTTTTATTTCCTTAGCTACCACAGGATGCCATTAGTGTCTCTGTAAAAAGAGTAATTAAGCAAGGTGCTCACCACTGCAAGGTTTTAAAAGAACTTAACATCTTACAAGCAGAAGAGAAACTCTGCAGAAGTAGGAAGCAAAACGTTGTACCCCCATTTTACAGTCAGAAAGACTGTGAAAAATAAAAGTAAAGTAAAAAATAAAAGGCCTGCCTTTTCTAAATTATCAATAATTTTTGAGCACTCGGGTTGAGGCGATATAGATAGCTCTATCAGCAGGAGTGTGGATACCCAAAGCTTCTGAAAAAATTTGGTCTCAAATGCCAGTGAGTTGCTAGGTCTGCAAAGAGACTGCCAGAATGAGCTGTACAGGAGACACACTGACCTCTGTGGTCCTGAGTTAGGAGTACACATCACATTGGACATGGTTAACTGGGAAAGTGGTATTACCCAAGCTCCTCAGTCCTTCAATAAACCACACCTGGACAGCACTCCCACCCTACCTGCTGCTTTGCACTGCAAAACACCAGGCAAAGACGCTCAAGAACAAAAGCAAGGAGCAGCTGCACCTAGACCTGAAGAACTTCCAGCCTGATATGGGACAAAAAGGAGTGGGTGGATTTTCAGCACAATTCCCAGAGAGGTCAACGTTGCCTGGCTCCAGCAGGCCCAGGCCTTACCAGCAGAGCATCATCCGACCATGATGCCATGCACCTTGGCTGGTGGAGATGGCACTCCAGAGAAGCTGGAAGGAGAAACGAGCACCAGAAACAGAGCCACTCCAGCACCAGGAGTGCCAGGAGGTGAGCAAAGGAGCAGATTGGAAGTTAAAGGCCTGCTTTAAAGGTCCTGCTCTGCTCTTGACACCCTGGAGATGAGCCATTCCAGTCCCATCCCCATCCTACCATACCCATCTCCTGTGAAATTCCCTCAGGGAGGGATGCTCCCATCTCCAAAAACTTTACGACTCACCGCTCTGGAATACAGACATTTCATTCCTTTACTTGCAGCAGTAACAGATGCCAGTGATTGGAGGGGCCCGTTATTCACGACGAAAAAGCGTGCACGAGAGCAGTCGTGCGCCGCCAACAAAGCTGCCCCTGTTTCAGCGAGGCCTTCGTGTGTTAGAGTGATGTTGGAGGGGGTGAAGGAGGAAAACCAACTGGCCTAACTGCTACGCTACACAAGGGAGGATGACTGACACGTTGTCTCCTTAGTGGTACAAAAGGGACCAGCCGTAGGGATGCGCACCCACATCCATCCTGGGAACGGTACCTTCTGGTGGGTTAGGTTCTCCTAGACGGGCAGAGTATTGCCTTGGCTCTCCATCTCCCAGAGGACAGTGCCCTCTCCTACCTCCTTTGTAGGACTGTTTACCTTCTAAAAGCCCAAAGCAAACCTCCTGGGCCACCCCAGACCAACCTCCTCGCCTTTAACCCTCCACTCTCCTGCCGCGGGAGCGTCCACACCTCAGCGACCTGCCGGGACCTCCTGCTTCCACCCAGAGCCCTCGGGAAACCTCTAACAAGAGAAGCCCTGCACCAGGTGCCATAACTTACCAGCAGGACGGGACAAGGCCAGCAGAACTTCCCCACCACACCCCCCCACAGATACCCACGAAGTTTCAGGGGCCGGCGGGCGGCGGCCCCGCACGCACCGGGCAGCCCGCATGGGGCTCGGCCGCCCGGCCCCGCACCTCAGGGGGCAGGGTCCCACCCGGACCGGCCATCCCGGAGCGGAGCTGCCCCTCGGGAAACGGCGGGGCCGGTACTCACACATCCAAAGGCGGGCGGCGGCGCGGCTCGGACATCAGCCGGCAGCGGGGTCCCTTTCCGACGGCAGCGGCCCGGCGGCCAGCCCCGACCCCCGGCAGCCTCCCGGCGGGGGACGAGGCTGCAACGGCGGCGGGTGCCCCGCGGAGCTCCCCTCCTCCCGCCGGGCAGACGCACCTCGCCGCTGCCCCGCAGCGGGGTAGAAGCAGGAGCAGGGACGGGCGGCCGCCCTGCGGGGAAGGGAAAGGCAGGGAAGAGGCGGACAGACCCGGAGCCGGCGCGGCCCTGCACACCGCCGGCTGCCCGCGCCGCCGCCGCAGCTGCCCGGGAGACGTGGCAGTGAGGGCTGATGCTCTCATCACAGGGCGACAGGCGGCGGCGGCAGCAGCCACCGCGGCGGCCGCCGGGCCCCGGCCGGCCCAGGGAGGGCAGGGCGCCGCCGGGGGCGGGGCGGCGAGTCCGCGCCGCCATCTTGGTGGCGGCAAGAGGGAGCGCTGTGAGGTGAGGCCGACGGTGCCTCCCTGCCACCCACCACTTCTCCTTTTCTTTTTTTTTTTCTGCTTTTTATTCAAACCCGCATGTCGTGTAGCCCCAAGCAGGTGCTTCCAGAGAAGATGCTCCAATTTTTTGGCTTAACACTGGAAGAGGGTAGATTTTGATTAGATATCAGGAAGAAATTTCTCACTCTGAGGGTGGTGAGGCACCGGAACAGGTTGCCCAGAGAAGCTGTGGATGCCCCATCCCTGGAAGTGTCCAAGGCCAGGCTGGATGGGGCTTTGAGCAACCTGGTCTGGTGGGAGGTGTCCCTGCCCATGGCAGAGGGGTTGGAACTCAATGAGCTTTAAGGTCCTTGCCAACCCAAACCATGACTCTATGATCTCTTGGTCTCTTCAGCTCCACCAACATTTTAGTAATAAAGCCAGAAAGCTCCGTGTTTTGCATCATGAGATGTCCCACCCCCTCCTCCCCCTTATAATCCCATATAAAAATTATAATATACTTAATTGCTTCATTACAGCCAGCAAATCCATTTATCTCATGACTGAGTATCAACCGCTGTGAAGTGTTTGCTGCCACTGCTGCCTTCGGCCGAGGTGCCACAGCTGGAGAAGACCTGGACCAGCTCAATGTGTTAGCAGGCATGCACAGGCACTTGGGACAACCTCAGGCACTGGAAAGAACCAGAGAAGATCTAGCAGTGGGAAGGGACATCTGGTAGTGTCTGTGGTAGCCACCATGGGGCAGCAAATCATCAGAGGTTGGCTGACATGAAACCAACCCAAGATTTTGTCGAGCAGAGCTCAGCAAGTGACTGCTGGGCCAACTTGTGGGTGCCAGCCTAGAGCTGAGGTGAAAAGGTATCTCTTTGAAGGATGAGCTTTCACAACCACAAGAGGAAAACTTTCCCAGGGAGCAAGAGGAAATACTGGAGGAAGGAAATAATCTTGCATGTAAGCAATAGACAATTCCATGTGGGGATGCACCGCTTAAAAGTTATCCTGAGAATCTGGTAACTCAAGCCAGGCAAGTTTATGACAAATGGCATAGAGCTGGCCTCACCAACCCTCCCCTTTTTTCTGTTTGTACCTTTAAAATGATGGTCTGGAAGGGGCTCCAATAATGTCTCGTTGGCTTATCAGTGAGCTTGGGCTTCTTTTTGATACAGAATTCTCTTTCCCTCTTGCCTGCCAACAGGTCAGGGTCTCTCCCTCAGGCGTTCACTTTCATTCTTCCAGCTTTTTCAGCATCTTCAGGTAATTTTCACATCTGTGAACTGGACCAGAGCTGCTGCACTCTGAACAGACCACATATGCCTACCTCACTGCCCTCGCACCTCATCTTTGCTCATCCTTCTCCCTGTAGCCACAGAAATGCCCAGTGACGT
The DNA here is from genome assembly GCA_004320125.1 of Scolopax mira. Lineage (NCBI taxonomy): Eukaryota > Metazoa > Chordata > Aves > Charadriiformes > Scolopacidae > Scolopax > Scolopax mira. The sequence continues at coordinate 93,168 of BJBW01003072.1, forward strand.
CCCAGCAGCACCAGCAGACTGTGGCCACAGTCCCCGTGTCCACACCTCTCTAACACTCTCCTTGCACTAGGAGATCTGCTAAAGCAGTCTATTGTTCTGTATCGGCTGGGGGGAAAAAAACACCAAACAAACCCAAACAAGAAAGAACCCTACAATGTGAAATCCTTCAAAAACTAAATTGTTCTTAACCTCAGTGCAGGTGTCTCTAAGGCCTGAGGCCCCTGCTCCAACAGAAAGCTGTTCTTTGTGTAAAATATGCCCAGGAGATCTTAGCTGATGGAGCAGTGCAGTGGGGCAGAGTAAGGTAAGAGATGGAAGTCTGTGCAAATTCCACAGGGGGGAAATTCTTTCTCATCTACAAATCTCAACACTAGTTTAAGTCTGGATACGTCCAGAAGACTCTTGCAGATGCTATGCATTTTGAGCCAAAGAAGTAACTTTGTATTATCTGTAAAAGTTAGGTGAATGACCTAACAACAACGCTGACTGGATGTTTTAAGGTTTACACCTCCTCCTCCCCAGCATCCTACTTATTAATCGCATGAGACTTGGATGCCTCCTCTTTTCCTTTCTCATTCTCACATGGAAAGAGTATGAGCCTGGAACAATTGCAGAGTGACAATTTATTCCCACCTATCCTTGATAATGCTATTTCAGATATACCTTGCATTTATCAGGGTTTTTCTGATGAATTCATGGAGTTTTGATCTCTGAATTCATCAGAGAGATGTGTGAATGTTTGGGTCCTTGCTCTCCTTGTATTGGCAAGGAAACTGTAATCCACACTGAGCTAAGGAAACTAGTACTGAGGATCAAGGATCAGCTCTCCGGCGGAACATGGAAAATGAGACTGTTCTTGTTACATTTTGTGAAATTCCCCTAGTGTTTTAACTGATCCTTGCACAGGACTTTATCATGTGAAACACTGGATTGCATCAGTGAGAAGCCCGGGGAAGTACAGAAGCCCATGTTCAAAAAGCCCCTTCCTCTCATCAAACGCGGAATTGCTGCAGGGATTTGATAAAACATTTGCAATGAGATACTGTACCACCACTTTCCCCACTTCCCAGTACACCAGCAAACACTAATGGTGTAAAACTTCTTACCCTCCCAGCCAGCAGCACACTTGGTTTTGCTTATCTTTACCTCTGTTTTCTTCTAACTCTCATTTCCTTTCTGGTGTTTCAGGTTATCGCCCTTTTAATCTGCTTCTCACTCCTGCCATGCTTTGCATCTCTTTTCCACTGTCCCTTAGAAGACCTGAACCCTCTTTCCCTGCTCTCCCTCCTCTTTCAAATCCCTTTCCGGTCCTACTGATCGAACTCCTTCCTTTTTTCATTTTTATCAAACTTTCCTCTATCCTTTTATTGCAGGACTATCACCTCAAAATCTGTGGGACATGAATCAGTGTCACCCTGAACAATACTGTACATTTACCCTGGGATACAGCTGTTACTTAAGCCTTCCTTCCACAAAGCAAAGAGACATAGCACCTGTCTTGTGTACAGGTACCCAGATGAGGTTGGGTACCACTGACAGCGTAGCCGTAGTGACATGAAATTCAGCATGAACCAATCGCTTGAACCTCCACCAGTGGCTGGGGTGACTTTTGAAGTCCACTCTAAACTCCCTGCTACCGACACCACAACTTATTGGCACCCAGACCACATTAAATTGAGCTCTGCTCTGCCAACTTGCACAATTGCACCGTTAAGTTATCACTGCCCGGGCGTATTTACATGGAAGTTCCTTGGTGCTGCAGAACGTTTACTTATGTGTGCTGGGGTTGGGGCCCAAGGTTGAAAGTTGGGTACAGCTAAAAAAGACACAGCCTCTTCCCAGGCAGGAAAAAAAATTGTCTGTTTATCACCTTAACATATTAACGTTACTCAACGTGACATATACTGCGTGTCCTTCTCCAAACCAGAGATGTAGCAATCCACTGAAATACCTATTATTAAGTATACAGGTAATTATTGCATGCCATTATTTCCACAGCTTTGATCTTTTTTCAAAGATTTCAAAAAGTATCATTTTACACTTTGAAAACCTGAGTCACTGGGCCATTTGGGAAAAAAAATATGAGGTATCAGGAGCACAGAACTCTGGATTTAACACAACTATCTTGACACACTTACAGCAAATGCTAGTGTCATGGGGATGGCGAGTCATTGCTGTCTAAATGCTCAAGGTAGAACTTCCTCTTGTGCCCACATGAACAAAAGTTGGACTCTGGTCTGCAAACCACTCCCTGTGGAGTCAAATCTCCCTCCCAAAGTTTCCCCTCTATCATATCTGCATGCAAAAAAGGGTCACTGCTGTCGTTCACCTCTCGAGGCTGCATTGCACCAGGCAAACAGCTTTCACCCAAAACACTTATCAGGTGAAAGGCCTGTGTTTAAACTGTGAGATTGAAGAAGTGGGTTTCACACTTGCTGCAGGCAAGCACGTCCGATGTGGACTTTGTATCTACGTCCAAGAAAATGGTGCTTCCATACATCTCCTACAAGTTGTGTTATGGCACCATTTTACTTCAGATCGCTGATGTCGACGTGAATAGGAAACTAACCCTATCTACTCCTGCTCAGCAAATAGCAACACTACCAGAAACAGACCCAAATGATCCATGTTCTGATTCTGTTTGCTCAGAAACTCTGATATTTCTATGACTCTGTACTGAGATAAATCACATCCAGGAGGATCGCTTCATTGGTAATGTTTTAGTAGCACTAAGAAGCTGCCAGTTGGAGTCGATTTCTGAGGGAAACCCATTTATGCTGTGCTAAGGAAATGGAGGAGGTATCAAGTTTTTCTGTCTGATATCATTGCCTCTTCCCAGACAGGAAAAAAACTGTCCATTCATCAGCTCAACATAATAATGTTACTCAACAACTGCGTGTCCTTCTCCAAACTGTAGAGATGTAGCAATCCACTGAATTACCTTTTACTAAGTTTACAGAGAACTATTTATTGGATGGCATTGTTTTCACAACTATTGACCTTTGTTTTTCGTCAAAGATTTCAAAAATACAATTTTATACTTTGAAAACCTTGTGTCATTGGCACATTTGGGATAAAAACAGCTTGTACGACATTCACATGTGGCCCAATGATGCATGGCTGATATTCCGGGTAGCTTAAGTTCAGTTTTTGTTATATTCTACAAGAGAGACTGAAATCAACAGCTGAAGATCTCACCTTGAACAACCTGAATTTCTGATGCAGGGAAAATGTAAGGTATTGCTTAATTAAAGATAGATCACTGAAGGAGACCCTGGACTCAGGACCTCTCTCAATACGGACTCTGTTCCCATGAGATCCGTGAGAGGGTTTTATTTTTTGAAACAATCGTAACATTTAGTCCAGAGGAAAGAAACCTGATTAAAGAAAGTCCTACAAATGTTAAATTTGCCAGATAAAACACTTGTGGAGGAAAACATACAGAGGGACTTTTATAGAAGTGTAGCCATAGAAGTGTTTGTATCAGTTTAACACAGTGTTCCATGGGCCACAAACCGAATTGCTGCTCTTTGTTTCTCACAGCCCCCAGGATGCCTTCACGGCAATAGCCCAAACTTAGCATCTTTGAGACAGATCCCGCTTTGGCAGATTTGATTGCAATCAGCAACTAGCATCTGGATTTGACAATTACTTAACGTTACAAAACTCAAGCAAACACATGAATAGGCGTGACTGATACCATTAGAAAAACGGTCACATACAGGTTTTAGTGGGCAACTACTAGTATCTTTTAACTATGGATTATGAATATCCTTCACTATTTACAAATGGAAGGAATTTAAGACTATCCTTCGTCCTCCCTCAGACCCAGTTTCGGACAGTTTCAGTGGAGGTTACTTTTTTCTTGCAAAAACATTTGCAACGTTTTGCTTGATTTAACGTTACACACTTTCAAACAGAAGTTTTCTCCTCTCTGGTTCTTTTAACAGAAGTAATTTCTCACCACAAAAGAAGGTGAATTTGCCTTTTTCTTGAAGGCCTTTTTTAGTGCTTGACAGCAGATTCCTCCTGGGTGAACTTTACGTGGTCTGAATATTCCAGCTCCTCGAGCACTTATGCAGGTTTACCATAGAGCCAAGCTCCCTACTGCTTCCCTTTTGCTTTTCTTGCCATTGTCAGTGAAACGGCCTTGATATTTTGACCAAAGCATTGAAAAGAATTGTTCCTTTTTTTTTTTTTTTTGTGGTTAGCGGCAGTTACACTGGAAAGTTTTGCATGGAGAAACGACAAATGTTACATTATAACGATGGGAACTTGAAGCTAATCCAACTGGTGATCTAATTTTTCCTGCAGGCAAACCCACCTTTGATTTTAAAGTTTTTTTAAAAATATTAGGAAAACTTACTAACAACAGATAAACGCTTTCAACCATCTGCGTGTAGGCATGCACACTTGAAGGGGTTTTGTTTGTCACTGTCAGGGTGTGACACAAAAAATCCCCTTTTGCGATCCGGTTTAAGATGAAGGGGAACACCGTTCTCTTTCATGAACCATTAAGCTTTGGAAACAGACATCTCAAGTTCGCTTTCCGAGATTCCAACACCACCTGCCAAGCCCCACCTGATTTCACTGTAAACGAGTGCTGGAGACGACGCATTTTGAGAGGAAGCGAAACTCTCAGCCTCTGGCAAGTACTGCCATGCCCATACCCCTCAGAACGCCCCCGCACCTCCAAACACCCAGGCGGCTCCTCGCTACCCGCGAACGGCAGGACCCGGCGGAGCTCACACCGCGGGCCTTCCCGAGCCGCCAGCACCATCTGACAGGCCCTGATAAAGTTCCGCCTCCTGAGTTTGCTCTGAAAACCCAAAGCAAACAAACCGATAAGGCCCGCACGGCTCGCTATTCCCTGCCCCGCCGAGGGGCTGCGGCGGCGGGGACGGATAACGGCCTCCACGGCGGGGTCGCTCTGTCCCTCCAGGCGGGGGGGGGGGGGGGGGGGGC
>BJBW01003072.1:98226-130470 GCA_004320125.1 Scolopax mira
GAAAAAGGAGGGGGGGGGGGGGGGGGGGGGGGGGGGGATCCCCCGCTGCCCTCACGGCCCGGCCGGGCCCCGCCGCCTCTCCTCCCTCACGCCCCTCGCGGCGGGAGGCCGGGTCCGCCGGCAGCTGTTGGGCGCGCACGCCCCGCCCCCGGCACGCGGCGCTGGGCGGTGAGGGGGCGGTAAGGGAGGGCGCCTGCGCGCGGAGGTAGCGGTTGGCAGGGGAGCGGGTCTGTTGGCTGTCCGTCCATCTGTCCGTCCGTCTTCTGTGGCGGGAGCGGCGTCCGGTTCCTGGGTGCCCTCAGGCGCGGGCCTCGCAGGTGGGAGTTTGGGTTCTACAACGGGGGGGTGTGTGAGGGGTCTGCCCGCCGTGAGGGTCTGCCGGCCGGCCGTCAGCGGGAGGTGGGAGTACGGAAGGCAGCGTTGGGACTGGATTGTGGAGGGAGGGGTAACAAAGGTGGGAATGAGCGGTGGGGGTAAATTAAGTTTAATTCCAGGTTGGTGTTCCAGTTTTAAAACCTTCGCGGGAGAGGGGAGGGCTGAGTTTTGTTTGTGATTGCGCCTCATACTCGGAGCCTCTGGTCGGTGGAGGAAAGTTTGGCTCGGTGTCTGCTTCAGGGCAGTCCCCTGGGTGGGCTGGGAGTCCCTCTGCGCTGCCTCCCAGGCGAGCATCAAAGGCAGGGCTCGGGGAGGTGGTCTCGCCAACAGGGGTGCCGGTAGGTTCTTTCATGGTAATGTGGGGTTACGGGTGTAATTGGGAACAGTTAGGCGTCTTAACAATATGTACCGGGTGGAAGTACTTCTTATAACGGGCTTGGAGGTTTTAAGTCAGGAGGGTGGATGTAGTTCGCTGGTGTTTTTGTTTTAATTAAAGCTTTTGGATGGCTTTGTGGTAAAGTAAATTTAGTACTTGGTGGTATTTTGCACATGGAGAAACAGGAGTGCTGGTACATGGTGCTGCTCATTAAAATTTTCGCACCAATGAGATATAAACTTCTTCACTTATTCTTCTAGATAGTATTTTGGAGGAGCTGGAACATCAGAGGGCTTGAGAGGACACTTGCCCAGGTTCATGGGAGCCCTCATTTGATGAAAAAGTGTCACCCTTAGTCTTCAGTCCTGTAGTTGACTTTGAAACTCTCGTGGCTGATTTTATTCAGCCCATTCAGTGAGATGGGGAGGGGTAACTCCTGCACAGAAATTAGAAGTTAAACGAGTTAGAAAGGAGCTGCCTTCCCCTAAATATGCTTCTGAGTTCAGTGTCATCCCCCTCAATCTTCTGTCTTGTTCCTGGAAAGAGCTGTAGCCCTGCCGCTGCTTTGGTGAGGAGGGCTGTAGGGGGACAGGACTTCTTTAACTCTGAGGAAGTAGGAAAGGAGCAGTCCACATCACATCTTCCTACTGGTTCTCTAGACTCCCCAGCAAGATCCAGCAAGATGGGGAAAAGTGATTAGTAACAGAGTGGGAGGAAGAGTGATCTCCCACTGCCTGAAATTTTACTGAGCTGCTTGTCCAAAAGGTTTAATAGTATCCTGATTTTTGGGGGGTATACTTTTAGAATTATTCCCACAAGCATATGGTTAAAATTGCTTATTGCTAGGTTGAATAGGAATGTTGGAATAGTTTTGGATTCTGTAAAATACTGTTCTAGGCCATAATACTTCCAAAGGATGTGAGTTAGAGCTCCTAAATTGCATGTTTGAAACTTTTGCAATGTTTGCATATTGGTTGAAAATCTACATAAGTCTAAATCGTGTTCTAATATGGAAAAGGTCCTGTATATTTAATAGCCTAACAAAATCATGCCACCTACACAGTTTTTTGGTAGCTCTCTTTGCAGTGGGCACTAACAATTTGTAATCCTTACTAAGATAAGATTGCAAAAAATAATAAAGAAGTAAAATCCGTTCATGCTTAAGGAAACTTCAAGTGTAATGTCCTTGGTGCACTTCTCATGCTGAAGTGCTTCCATAAGAAACAAATAATGGGATTCTGTTATTAGTTATGCATGTATAACTCATGCACAATTTTGCATTTTTTTACAACTTTGTTACCAGGTACTTGTAAACTGAAAATTATAAATATATTAAGTAGCCACATGTCTATACTTCTTACTTCAACTTCTGTCCTGTATTGCTTTAGCTATCTGTTTTTGACACTTCGGTTTAAAAAACATATTCTGAAGTACTTAAAGCTGAAATAAGGATGTGCATGGTTTTAATGTATGTATTTTTCTCAGGTATTATTTTTTTGTGCAGGAGAGAGGCAACTGAAGAATTCATCCAGAAATGTGTTGAGTGGTTGTTTTGAGTTTTTTAAGGTTTGTTTTTCGTTTGGAAAGCAGCAAGGTCTCTGACATCTGGCATCCATACTGACTGATGCCACTCCAGCGATGCAGCGGCTGCCAGAAAAAGATAGGCTGCTGCTGAATTGAATCATGACCTTAACTTTCCATTATACATGAGATTCCTGTGTTCACAGAAATCTGTTTCACCATGTGCTTTTTCAGGATATTCCACTGACCTTGGGGGGAAGGTGTTTTTAAACTCTGCCATATTTTTTTAAAAAGATATTTCCCTGGTAAGCAGTTAGGTAGTTAGAAGGTGTGCCAGTACTGTTTCCTGTATGCCTGGCTCCATCTCTTTGGCTGCACTCAGTCTGACAGTGCTACGTCTTTCACGGTGAAGTCAGTGGCTCGGCTGTAGTTGTGTAACAAGAGAGGCCATTCATAAGTGTGTTCCTTGGCCCGGAGACAGTAGATTGCATTTCCTAGTGTAAAATCAGAGTTTGTTGCATCCTAGGAAAGTGAAAACTCTACTGGAGTATAGTAGTAGCACCCGCTCAAAAGGCCTGTACTTAGTAATGGTGTTGGGTCATTTGCAGCAAATGTTCTGTACTTGCTTAGTAAAGAAAGAATAAGCTTTTCCTTTGGCAAACTCAGAAATCTTAATGTGATGTTTTAGTGCTGAGTAATTGCCAAGGCCTCCGTTTTATAACTGAAATGTGACTATATAAAAAAATGTCTTCTGCTTGCTCGCCAAATTATCTGGAAATGTTAGAAGTAACTGTATATCTGCTATCTAATATTTGATATAGATGTAAAGCATTAGAGCAAGAATAATGCTAAAGCCCACGTGTGCTGAACATAACCAGTTCTAGCCAGCTCTAAAACGGACCCACTGCTGGCCAAGGCTGAGCCCACCAGTCAGACTGGTGTTGCTTTGGGGAAAGTGTATTTAAAAAAGGGCAAAATGCTGTGCAGTAGCTGTGAGAGGAGTGAGGAAATAGAGGGGAGGGGAAAAAAAATCACACAAAAAAGGTGAAAACCAGCTTTGTGAACACCAAAGTCAGAGAAAAAGGGAATGAGGCTCTTCTGGTGTGGAGCAGATAGCCACCTGGAAGTCTGTGGCGGGGACTGAGCTGGAGCAGATACTCACATGCAGCTGGTGGAGGACACCATGCTGCAGCCCCTGGAGAACTCATGCTGGAGCAGACTCCTGGTAGGGACTGCAGCCTGTGGAGAGGAGCCCACCCAGGACCAGATTTTCATTCAGAAGCTGTGGCACAAGTTAGGGATCCATGCTGGAGCAGTTTGTGAAGGACTGTACCCTGTGGGAAGGACCCACACTGAAGTAGGGGAGAACTGTGAGGAGGAAGGAGTGACAGAGAGGAGCTGTTATGGACTGATCCCCATTCCCAATCCCCCTTCCCTGTTGTGGGGTAGGGAGTAGGGAGGTGGGAATGAAGGAGTGAAGTTGTGCCTGGGAAGAAGGGAGTGGAGGGAATGTGTTGTAGTTTTTATCTCTCGCCATCCTACTTTATTTTTCAATGGCAATAAATTTATTTTCCTCAAGTTGAGCCTGCCTGCCTGTAATGGTAATTGAGAAGTGATCTCCCGGTCTTTTTTTTCTACCGCTGAGCTTTTTCATCTTACTGTCTCCCCCTGTCCCCTTAGGGAGAAGTAAGAGTGTGGCTGGGTGGGTGTCTTGGCAACCAGAAAATCAGTGACATGTATTCAAAAGACAATGGACTTCATGCATACCAGTACTCAGGGATGGCTTCTTTTGTTCAGTGCATTCCCTGTGGAGCAAGTTGTTCGACTCTTTGATCATAGAATCATAGAATGGTTTGGGTTTAGGTTGATGGTTTGGTTGGGTTGCCCATAGCCCTGCCCAGCCTGGTTATGGGGAAAGACATCATAAACCAAAGCAGGTTGGAACAGAGGAAAAGCACTTCTTGTTTGCGGTAAAGTTGGATGGAAGAAACAATGGTGTCCTTGTTAGGGATAGCTGAGATACTGAGACACTCCTCTTTTCTTCTCGGGCCTGCACGTCAGAATTAAAGATGTATGGAGAGTCTTCTTTCAGTGCTTCCTGAAGTTCCTTCTGTATGAATTGGATTTATTCTATTTGCCTACCAAGCCTTTCCTCATCCATATCTCTTACAATCACTTCTTCCGTGACACCCACACGCATGGAGACAGTAAGTTATGTAAGGGAAGTATCTAGGTTATTTCCTGGTGTCTTACGTAGTCTTTATCTTTTTAGTTTGTAATTCAGGGAGTTGGAGCTGCCAGTACTTTTGTTCTTTTACATTTAATATCCAGTGGTTATCAAGTACTAAATAGCAAGAAAAGAGTGTGAAGCTAGCACATCTGCTTGTATTCTCCACACAGCTGGAATGCTTTAGCTAGTAGAGGCTGTTATTCTAATCAGGCCCCACAAATGCACCCTGGTCTGTTTCTTTTTAACTCATACATTTCCTCTTTAAAATTGTCTGGTTCGAGGCAGTTTGTAGAATATTACGAGTTATCGCCTGGAAACGTGTATTATCATCCTCCTAAAATATCAGTTCCTATGCAATTGAAAGCTGAGCAGCTGTATTTCTGCTCATACCTTCTGACATTCTTCTGATGCTCTTCTGTGAGGAGGGTGGACGGAGGATGACAGAAGGTTGATTGCCCCTGATCCAGCTAACCTCATGTTTGCACGGGAGCCGGTGCTGAGGCAGAGAGAGTGTAGTTTGTGGACTGAAGGGGAGAAGAAAGTGAGACTGTGACAGTTGAGGTCCAGGCTGGTCTGAATTGATGTGGCTGACCAGTTGAAACATACACTGGTCGTAAAGGTTTTTTTCACACTACTCAGTGTTTGAAACAAGGAAGTTTTTCCCCGAAACTCCTGGGCAGTCGTGATAATAAGACCTTTGTGGCACAGAGGAGGCTTACTGGGGAAGCTTTGGAATGTACATATTGCACAAAGAGTTCAAACAGGTTTGAGTTACATGAGATTAACACAATTCTACTGCAGCTCTACTGAAGGAAGTGTGTCAGCTGAATATATGGGAGCGAGGGAGGAGGCTTGGGGAGGTTGGCAGCAAAACTCTTCCTGGCAACTGCCAGGCCAGAGCTCGGCCAGCGTAGCTAATATCATGGTGCTGCTGGCCTGGTAGCCTGGGAGAGCCCCACATGGGCAAGATGGCAAAGAGACAGGAATCCTCCAGGTTCTGGGAGATTTGCTAGCAGAGTGTTACGGGACACAGTGGTGGAAAAAGCACCAGTGAGAGACAACCTTGTAAAAATCAGTCACCTTACGTGAAAAGGCTGGTGAGTAAACCAGGCTGGTTGAAACACCCTCACATACAGTATACTGTCTGTGGTGGCAGTGTCATCTGTAGGTATGTCCAGGTGTTAACAGAGAGGCAAGTATGGGCCAGAGGGTGGACAGCTTGATCTATGAAATCTCCAAATAGAGCAGATACCAAAGAGGCTCCAATAGAAATTGTGGTTTGCTTTCAGGAGCTTTGTTTCTAATCATCTGGTTTGTTGTAGTCATTTGTACGCAGTGTTGTGCCTGGCACAGTGCTCTCTGGAGATATGGCTGAGGTGCCCCTGTCTGCCATCCCAGGCTGGGACATGAGCCGAGGGAGGGGCCTGTGCGAACCTCTTGGAGCTGGGGAAAAGCAGGATGTGGTGGCTCTTTATTTTCAGTCATCCTGCGAGTTTTGAGCTGACTCTGTCCTGCAGCGTGTGAGAGGTAACAGAGGTCTCTTTATGGTGTGGGGTTTCCTGGATGAAAAGCGTCTGCCGCTGGCCTAGTGCTCTCCGTGCTCCTTGGAGTGACTGCTCTGGAAGGAGGGATGTGGCAGCAGCAGCAGCGAGTGGTTTAATGCACTTGCTTCATTTGCCTTGAATTCCTGAGAAGTAGTAAGTGGGGTGGAAAGAGTGTTTGTCTGAGGATTTGGGTTTTTTTTTTTTTTTTTTTAAATAGTCCATGACTTCACCATTTCTCAGTGCAGTGTTCGGTTTTTTTTTTAATAGGCAGAGCCAATAGGATTATAGCAGTGTTGTATAAAAGAGGTGTTAAAGACTATTAGCTTAATGCCCTACTAAAAAACTAATCTCCTGAAAAGGAAATGCCTTTGAAAGGAGCAGGTTTAGACTCTTGTGAAACTTGAGGACTTGAACTCTCTTGTATAGAAAAGCTGATGCTGTAGAATGATCCTTCTGCCTTGTCAATTGTAAAGAATGTAATTATTTCTTGTGGGGTGTAATGAAGAAGATTGCTATACTGCTTCATGATAGTTCCAGAGCTAACCTATAGCTGCTTTTGACTTTGGCCTAGATAAAACACTAAGTAATAGTATACATAGTACAGAGCTGATAAATGCAGTTCCAAGGAGCTCTTCCATGCTTCAGTACCTGCTTGAACTTATGAGGGTTTTTAAAGTTGGATTGAAGTTAATCTTTTTTTTTTTTTTTTTTTTGCTGATGAGCTTGTTCTGCTGTCTGTGAATTTGTATGTGAGCTTGAGGAGGTTACAGGGGCTTCTGGAAAATCACTCCATGATAGGTAACCTGTCCTTACTGGGCAGTGTAAAATGGGTAGAATCAGAACGTTAGGTTGTGTAAATTAAAAATTAATTTTCCATGCATCAAATGAAAGTATCTTTCTGGAGCTGTTCTGCAGATGTTCTATACAGGGTGAATTATTTTAAATACAAACACAGGAAAAATAAAATTTTGGCAGTAAGTATGTTCTTGCTGATTATTTATACAGTTAAAGATAACTTTTTTGATAAGTAATCATGTGACTATAGGCTTCAGCATAATTATCATAATGGAAGTTTTTATATAAAACATATTAGAGAAAAATAAGTTTTGGGAAAGAATGATGTTTTTATCAACTCCAATTACATATAAAATTTTGTTTATAAGATTACTTTCCTGCACTAATACCTAGATGAGGGCTGCAATTCCATCTTCCTGTTGATAGTCTTCGTCTGCTTAGGCGTTTTGCCTAGATGAAGAAGAACCACCTTTAGTCCAGAATTTCTGTGTATCTCTGAGCTTGGTAATGCTGGTGGCTTCAGTCAGGCTGCTGGTAAATGCCCACTGCTTATGGGTAGGTTGACCCCCAGCCCTTGCACGAGGAACCAGCTTGCACGTGTGTAGTTCACTCGCTCTGTGCTTGCACAGCCTGTCGGACTCCAATGCCTATGTATTTCTGTTGGGGAGGGCCCTGAATGAAAATGGATGGCTCTGATCTTTCAAATTTGCTTAGGAAGAAGTCTTGTTTATTCTGGAACCTTGCTTACTCTTTTGACATGCCTGGATGGAGAGCAAGTTAGGGTTTTTTGTGTTCATGCCAACGGGTTCAAGGATCAGAATTGACCACTATCACTCCACCTCCTGGTTTATGCAGTGAGTCATATAGAGCTGCATTTCTGATCTGTTCCTACAGGTAGGCTATTCACAACAGTGCTAGGAACCTTGGAGCAAGCAAGTAGGGTTTGGCATATGTTGCAAAAACTATAGCAGGCTACAGAACTTGAGTTAGCAGAGGAGCTGCAGGGGACAGGGATGGACACCAGTACGGGTAAGTTGTTGAGGAATGCAGATCATGTGGCATGTCTTGATATGGTCCTGGATATATTTAGAAGTGTTTGTAGTGTCTATCTAGATATGAATTTGTCTGCGTGTAGATGGAGACCATTCTCATTTTTCATTGATTTTGGAATTCTGGCTGTTGTCATATTTGGATATTTGAGTTTGGTTGGGTTTTTTTGCATGGATTTTAAAATAGGTGTCACGGTGTTTTTAACCTTGTGGCCTGAAGTGCTCTTGTCGTCAGCTGTAACTTTCTATACTAGGTTTGGTTATGCTTCACTGAGAATTTATTTCACTTTATGTACGTATAAAAGTTCCTTGGTACCCTTGGAGAAGGTCAGATCTAGGTAGACAGGTTTGACAGCTATGAGAAAAGCTTAGTTGCACCACAGGTGTTTTCCCACATGTATTTGAGGGATAGTCACCCTGACTTACAAATTATAGAAGAAGGAAGAACCACATTTCCAGCATCTTGGGGATTATTGTTTATAGCAAGATTTGTTAAGCATTGATTTTTTTGATTGAATTATTGCTTACACATATTTTAATGCCTGTCTGTGCGGTCTTTTTTCACCCCTCACCAATGTATCAGCTGTGACTTAGGGTTTTATCAAAGATGACAAGAAGACCTTCTGAAAATATGTAAGTAACAAAAGGAAGATGAGGGTCATACGTGGAGTTCTACGTCCATTTCTGGTCTCCCTAGTACAAGAGAGGCATGGACATACTGCAGAGTTCAATGAAGAGCCATGAAGATGATGAAGGGACTGGACCATCTCTCCTATAAGGAAGGGCTAAGAGAGCTGGGACTTTTCAGCCTCAAGAAGAGAAGGCTCAGGGAGGAACTTCCCAATGTGTATAAATACGCGAAGGGAGAGCTCAAAGAGGATGGAGCCAGGTTCTTCTCTGTGGTGCTCAGTGATAGGACCAGTGTATAACTGAAACACAGGAGGTTCCATCTGAACATCAGAAAACATTTTATTATGAAGATCTGAGCCCTGGCACAGGTTGACCAGGAAGGCTGTAGAGTCTCCATCTTTGGAAATACCTAGAAGCTGTCTGCACATGGTCCTAGGTAACTGGCTCTAGGTGGCCCTGCTTGAGCAGGGGAGTTGGACCAGAAGACCTCTAGAGGTCCCTTCCAACCTCAACCATCCTGTTACTGTTATTTGTGTATCCTCAACCTGTACTTAATTGGTAAAATTTCTATTTTATCTAATTGGAAGTTATGAAGTGCAAAGTGTCTGCTCCATTGTTTCCTGTGAATGGCAGAATGACTGTTGGGCTTTGATAAAGTTGGAGTAGATTCTGCATGACTATTCTAGTTAGTATTTAATTAATGCTATTCCATTAATAATGATTTTATGGATGTGTTAAAACTCTGTCTTTTATACTACTTCTCCAAGTATGGTTTATTAGCAGTAGGCCTTGGGCCTAACTTTTTTCTTTTAATTTTTTTCCTATTTCTTTAACAAGGCCCAAACTCTGGTGTTTTTGGCTCCTGGTTAGGTACCTGACTTAGCAACCCAAGTATTTGAAACTTCCTGGTAAAAGATCACTTTTTCATGCTAAGGATTCTTCATTTGAAATAGTAAAGCAGCATCCTCCAGAGGGGTGATGATCAAGTTTTCCTTTAATTTCTCTGTCAGGCAAGTTTTCTTAAGGCTCTTCCTTGTTCTTTTATTTCTAGTTATTGTCCTTATAAGTTCTCCATCTTTGGTGGAAGTCATAAAAGTGCCACCTCTTCATTGTGTCTCTCAGTCACCTTCATTCATAAGAGTATGGTTCTTTATTGTTTCTTAGTAGATTCAGACAATGTCTTTTCTGTGCACATGCCATTCCTGTGTCTCAGGAGAAAAGAAAAACCTAATATCTTTTAACCTATGAAGTAAATAACATAAGGTAAATTGATAGGTAAGTTGATTTGTGTATGTTTTTCCCGTTTAAAATCCCTGCAATACCTCTGTGCTTTCCATGTTTTGAAATACATACTATATTCTCCATAGGAAACATCCGAATACCAAACTGCAAGTTTATGAAACATTAATTATTCCCTTCTGCATCTGTGTTGTGATGAGTTGAAAGTGACTAATTGTTGTGATCATATATGCATATTTATGCTGCTCTGTTGAAGTGCTCGAGTGTATTTTAAACAAGAGAACATTCTGTTGGTGCCATAGAACTCAGTGAAGATGTCGTGTTAGTTCTGTGAAATAATGCACACTGACAGTAGTGCGATGGGAATGTTTGTCAGAGTCAAGTACTGTGAACTTCTAGTAACATCTGCTTCTAAAGGAATCTCCTAAAGCTGACAGAGGAAATTGGAATGTGGGAGTGAATAGGAGAGGAGGAGGGGAGAAATAAAGTTGGTGCAGTAAGTTCTGAGTTTATGTTCAATAATTTAACATCCTTGTACTTTAGCAGTTTTACATCTGAGTGCTCTTCTGGATTTTAACAACAAAATAAAAGGTATTTCAGAAACATGTTCTTCTGACTAATACTGTTGATTGCTTCCTGATGTTTCATTATGTCTTTTTTCCATGGATAGTTCATTTTTAGTTTTATATTTTATTTGTGGAAAAAAAATTTCTTGGGGCAAAGCCCACTTGTACCAGTCTGTGCATCAGAGGTGAGCAACTCTTAACTTTTTAATTGCAGTCTACTTCTGATAATGTGGGAGGCTATGAATTTAATAAATTGGGTTTTTTGCAGAACACCTGTTGGTAGCCATTCTCTGCATGTTAATTTCAGTATCTTAACTTCAAGTTGTCCTTGTCACCCCAGGTTAGTCTGTGATGTACTTGGGTTGGGTGGTGGAGAAGGAACTTCTTCTTGCATGCATTTTGTGCAGGTTTATTGTGGGGAGAGGTTACCCTATTTTGGGTGATCCACCTACTAAATCCTGGACACTAACTGAGAGGTTATGAAAGGCAGCAGTTGAGATTATTGCATGGGAACTTGCAAGTAGAGTTTAAATAAGCAAATCATAAGATTTTTGATTTAACAGTTACAGGCTAATATTGCCTCTGGGGTCCACAGTATTTACTGTTCTCAGATCAGTCATAGAGCTTATCACTGATTTCCTGTACACAACTATTGCAGAGTATAAACAGGCAGGGGGTGGTGGACATTTTCTCTTTTATTTGAATCCCTGTTGCTTCACTGATGATACACAGTGGGATAATAGGATAAAGCATTTTGGACTATTATTTCCTTGGCTGTTGCAGTTGGAAGTCGGAGTCCTAAGCAGCTGAGCTGAAATTTGAACAAAACTGTTTGTTCATGACAGAATCACTTCTGTCGTGCAAAAGTCTTCCCCTGGTATGACACCTAATGACAGCTAATTAGGAAGTAATTCTGGGCTCTAAGGCATGCACTGGTATTTCAGCTGGCAATAGTAAAAACCAAATGTTATTCTATTTATTGCTCATTAATTGAGCTAAAAATTGGAACAACTTAAATAAGTGTGTCAGTGTAATTGTTTTGATGTCACTTCAGACTTTTTGATTCTTTTTTAACTGTAAAACAGTGATTATTCTCTCTCATTTTCCTGGGCAAACTGGAGTGTCCCGTTTGCTGGAAGGTGAATTCCACTGCCCTTTTTCTCTCTGTCTTTAATTGAGAATTTCCTCTTCCCTCTTTTCCTGATGCTTTTTCACATCTTTGTCCCCTTGCCCCCATCAGCCTGCATTCCCAGTAGTAAGAATTCATTGAACAGCTCTGATAATACAGAAGGAGAAAAAGATTTCTAGTTGACTCTTCTGTGTTGGCTGTATAGGAGAGAGAAGTGATGGCAATATGCTTTTACCACAGTATGTAAATACGTACAGCAAGGAGGTGTACCAAATGAATATGAAGGTTTTTGTAACTGAGGCTTGAGATTTGTTTGCATTTGTGTTCAAAATCTATGTTTTGTTGGAAGCTGGATTCTGTTTTACTCCTCTTAGCATTATAAAATGAAACCTGGTCTAGTGGGTGGTGTCCCTACCTGTGGCAGGGGGGCTTGGAACAAGAGCATCGTTAAGGTGTCTTCCAAACCATTCTGTGTCTGTGAAATGTAGTTTTTTGTTACAAGTTGACAGTAGAAACAGTGTGCTCTCAGCATGTAGCTTAGATGTGATAATTATCTTGATTTTTTTTTTTTTTAAATATGTATATAGCTGTCCTGAACTGTTTAGATTTTCTCATTTTGTGGTTCAGTTGGATGTTAGGTGTTGTTCTGTGGCTGGTGTTTTCCTTCCTGTTCTGACAATAAAGCTAATGGGTATAAACAGAAGAAAAACTAGTTCTGTTCATTCTTGGATTTCCTCTGAAGAGTAGTGAAGGCCCGTGCTGTCAATACCTTACAGGCTATTTTGATGATTTCCCATGTGGAAAATTAGGGGAAAGGATGTAAATGAGTACACTAAGCTAATTTGTTTGGTTTCTTTTAAAACAATGAGGCAGAGACCCAGGTGCTCTCCAGTGTAATTTACCTAAGAACAGAAAGAATTCACTGGAAAATGTGGTCTCAAGGGCCAGGAGACAAGGAGGAGAGGATTAAGAAGAACTTGGGCTTCCCGCCTTTGTTTTGGTGGTTCTGGCCTTGTATACTCAAAGACCAGAGGAGAGGAAAAAACCCCAGCAACCTCCCCAAAAACCCTTTTGTTATTAGTATGACAGCCCTTGTTCTCAGCCCTTGTTCTTCTCACGGGTGGCAGTTTTCTTGTGTGTTTTCTATATCAAAGCTCTCTTTTATTAAAATTTCATTCTTTCTCTGCTATGAGATGATAATAACAGACAGAAGTATTAGCATGGTGACTTTATAGCACGATGATGGTGAAAGGCTGTATGAAGATGAAGTTCTTGAAAGAGGGCAGGAAACAGAACAAAGGATTAAATCTTCACACACCTAACGCTGACAAACTGAACCTTTCCCTTGAAAAGGAAGATGATTTGCCTCCTACAGTAGCACGTGAGAGGGGAACCTTGGGCACAGACCCACAAGGTGGTACTGGCAGGCATCAGGTTTGGAGGAATGATTTCTGATGCCTGTTAAGTGGTGTTGGACTCGCACTGTGTTGTGCAGAGCAACATAGCTCTGCTGTCAATAACGCTCTCTTTCAGAAAAAAGTGGTTTAATTCTGGAGAGATTCTTGTGGGTTTTGTTTTGGTGAAGGGAGCGACTTTATTCACAGCCAGCAGAATCCCTTGCCCTGCAGCTGTTGTTAATTTTGGTAGGAATAGAGGTAGTAAAGTCTCTGTATCGCCAGGCACTGTACATAGACATAACGTGGCATAGTGGTTGCACTTTCTAATCTTTTTAAAAAAAAAAAAACACCAAAAAACTCCCACAAACCCAAACAACTGGGAGTGAAGAACAAAGCAGGAAAGTGATTTGCCTAAAATCATACAGCTGGTCTGTGGCTGAGCTAGGACCAAAGTTCAGTGTCTTAGTTTCTAACCAGTCATTCATATTTGCTGTTTCTTTCTTGTTTTGTCATAAGGGGTTTTTGTTTGTTTGTTTGGTTGGTTTTTTTAACAATTCAAAGAAGTTACAGCAGTGGAGGGTCATAGAAACTAACTCTCTCCTTCCTTTTTTCCTTTTTCCAGGTTAAGTCATATTTTCTGATAGTTGAAGAGCAAAACCAGCACCACGTCTCCATGAATTGTGAAACTTCCAGCAGTGTGGCAGCCCTTCCTGCCTCCAACTTTCCCTCCATACTGTGACATTCTTCTGGGATTGGTTTCATCCCACTGGATGTGCAGTGGCCTGGCTCAGCATCAAGCCAGAGGAAGCCGTTTGCAGATCAGGAAGAGCCATGGCCTTGAACTTCTACATTTTTCACCTCTTCTATAAGTTCAAAGTGTTGGTGCTTATCACTTTGTGTTCTATGGTGCTAGGGGCCACATTCTGTTACTTTGTGGACTCCAGAGAGCAATTTTTTAAAGCTAAGAGCATGGTAAAGGATTTCGGAAAGGTAATTAGCCTGCATGGCAGTCAAAAGGAAGAGAAGAGTGAAACGATTGCGGAGGTTCCCATGGTGAAGATTTTTCAGAGTCACTGCCCAATTCTGTCTCCGTACCTGCGTAAGTGGTGGCATTTTCCTCTCCTTTCTAACAAGTTACATCTGCTTTGGTACTGCCAGTTTGGTTTTCTTCCTAGAGACTTTTCTTGTGAAACATAGGACACTACTGGTTGCAGTAAGTACTTCTGAGTGAGGAAGCCACTCGTGGCACAGAGTGGCTGTGCTGGGTCTGGCTGGGATAGCAGTCCCTACGGTGCCACGCTTCACATTTGTCCCTGAAACAGCTCTGGTAAAGCACCAGTGACTTGGCCATGGCTGAACAGTCTTAGCACCCTGTTGAGACTCTGTCTCTCTTTCTTCCCTGGCCCCCCAAAATGTGGTAGACTGTGAGGGGTGGGCAAGAGGTTGGGAGCGGATACAGCCAGGGCAGCTGACCGCAACTGACCCAAGGGACATTCCATACCATATGACCATATGATTTATCATGCTCAACAATAAAAGCTCAGGGAAAGAAGGCTGGGTGTTCATGGTTACAGTGTTTGTCTTCCCAACAACTGCTATGTGTGCTGAGGCCCTGCTTCCCAGCATGTGGCTTGACATCTGCTTGCCAATGGGAAATAACGAATGAATTTCTCTTTTTGCCTTGCTCACACACACAACTTTTGCTTTTTTTGTTTAAATATCTTTATCTCAACCACAACTCTTTTCACCCTTGCTCAGTTTTTTGCCTTTTCATTATTAGATGTACTTTTGTCCTCTGTCTTTAGAATTGAAGGACTTCACAGCTGCATTGGGGTTAGCACAACTTACAGTGAAGGTTCAAATAAGTGACTGTTTTGTTGATTTGACCATTTTTATTAGTCTACTTTTTTTTGTGTGTGTGTGTCTTGGTATTGCTAGCAGCACCAGGCTTCTGCTTTGCAGTACCATGTCATTGTTGTCTTCCTCTTCTTTTTTGTGAACCTGACAAGAGATTCATTTGGGAAGCTGGGTTCTTTCCCTCTTGTAGGGAAGGAAGTCCAAAAGCTGCTGTCTAGCTGCACACCCCCACCCCTGTCCCCAAAATGTATTTGCTTAAGTGGCACACTGTGGCTGCAGCCATCACAGCTGCCTGTATTGTTCTCTTTCATGGGTGTGCCAAGTCTGAGTCCGGAGGGGCTGGAATGATAGCTCAGTACAAGAGAAGTGATAAAAATTTCATTTGGCTGCAGAAAACCTTTTTATCTTGCAAATTTATAGCCTTAAGCCTGTGATGATTTTGTTTGTGCTTTTGTCTTGTATCCACAGTCCTATGTCTCTTTCTACTTCCTTCTCCTCTGCTTTGCCCTGGCAGCTGCTTCTGACCAGTCCTCCTGCAGTAGGGTGGAATTTTTCTTGATTTTTTTCTTTTAATATATTTTTTTATCATCACAACTCTATAGTTTAACCAACTAAATGCTCAATACCCTCTCCTTCCACTGATTGTGTGATGCCCTTGTAGCACTAGTCTTCTCTTGAAAAGACAGGGAAATAAATTGGGGCTTAAACCTGGGTTTTTTTTGTGCTGGTTACAGGGTGCCTCATTAAGTGACTCGGCTAAGCCACAACCAGAAACATCTCAGGAAAGCTTTTTGTGCTTCTCCTACAGGAGGTGCCAGCAAACTTACTTTCAAAGCTTCTCTCACACTAGAAGAAGTGCAAAAGGAGAACCCTCAGGTGGTCAAGGGCCGGTATCACCCTACGGAGTGCTCAGCATTGCAGCGTGTGGCCATCCTCATCCCATACCGCAGTCGAGAGAAGCATCTGCTGTATCTCCTGGAGCATCTCCACCCCTTCCTACAGAGGCAGCAGCTGGATTATGGCATCTATGTTATTCACCAGGTGAGGCAACTGTGCTCAGCAGTCTGAGGAGAGGCACGCTGCTGCCTCTGCTGTCTGTCTAACATCAGTCCTCCAAGCCTGCTTCAAACACATCTACTTGGGGGATGCAAGGGTTGGTGCAGCCATTGCTACCAGCACTACAGGATCTCAGCTGCTGTTGGCAAAGCCAGGCAGTATTAACAAAGTGTCTTCAACTGGTGTCCATTTCTCCTTCCTATTTCTGAATTAGCATTCAAAGTAAACATCTTTGCCAAGGCGACTCACTTCTTTTGCAGTATACACATACGTAACTAGGCTGACATGTTTGCTGTCTTTAAATTTGGAGTTGTTTGGATTGATGGCCTCAGCTTGTATCTAGCTTTCCTCTCCCATCTGTTTGCTGGCTGTCGTGCTTAGTAAGCTGTGCATATCGTGTGGTTGTACTTCTGCTCTCTCAAACTGAACGTGCCAGCCACTGCTCGTATATGACTCGTAGGTGCTTTGCTTGCCCAGCAAGGGCTGTGGGAAGAAGCAGTCATGGCAGAGCATTTGGTTCCTGAAAG
This sequence comes from Scolopax mira, assembly GCA_004320125.1. Classification (NCBI taxonomy): domain Eukaryota; kingdom Metazoa; phylum Chordata; class Aves; order Charadriiformes; family Scolopacidae; genus Scolopax; species Scolopax mira. Next base: position 114,518 of record BJBW01003072.1, read on the forward strand.
GTTTTTTACTTTATTTGCATTCCTTCTATCCCTGAGTCAGTGAGCATACAAGACCTGTGCCACGTTGCCTTTTGTGAAAGGTTCTTACTTTCTGGCCACATGAGCTACAAGCACTATAGATTCCTCTTTTGTAATATGGTGTCTTGGTCTTGATCTTCTGTTGTGTTTGCTTTCTTTTACTATCGTTTATGTATGTGTTCTGCTTTGACTGTAAACAGATTTTTCAGCCAGCAAGACAAAACTCTTTTATGGCAAATCTCTTTTCACTATTTGTGATGTCATTAGTTTTTTCAGGTATCTTTTGAGAAATAGTTAAAAGCAGGATTTAATAGTTAAAATACACAGTTTACTTTGGAGGAAGATGAAAAAGTGGTCTTTTTATATATATATATATATATATATATATATTTTTTTTTTTTCCCCTGAGCCACTGAAGGGCATACTCCAGATCTTTTCTTTATGGGCTACTTGTAACATCTTGAAAATCGTGTGTCTCTACACAAATGTGTGCAAACCTGAGTGCGGTGCTGAAAAATTGCCAGTCTGCAATTTACCCCTAGAGGGTGAATAACTATTTTCCTAAAGTAAGTTTGTCATGTAGTCAGTGTTCTTCTTCCATAGAAACAAAGGAGGACAATTCAATAAAAGATGAGAGTAAGCTTTGCTATTTCCACAGCATCTGGTCTAACATGGAACACTGCCCTGCCTGGAAAGGCATTTTAGCCATCCTTGGGCTACCTTTGCACAGGAAGTGAGGCTGTGGTGCCTGACTACTTCTGCTGGGAGTTAAGCTGGGTTTGGAGCACAATACAAGTGAAGTTCTCTGTGCATTTTTTACCATTCCCCTGAATTGTTCTGTTCACTCAGTAGCCTATGTTTTCATCATCAGGAGATTATCTGATCAATATTTTCATATACAGGACACTTAAAAAAAAACCCCAAAAAACAAAACAAAACAAAAAAACCCCCAAACCCCCCCAAACATCCCCCCAAAAAACAACAGAAAATTGTCACAGTAGATTTTTGGATACGTCGTATCTTAATTTTTCTTGGAAAAGTCATTCACTGACTGAAAACAGAAGTCATTAATTATCCCTCTCTTACTTTCTCAGATCAGGCACTGGGCTGTATTTCCCAAACTGCAGGTGTGGAGCCATAAATCCCATAAATCTTCTTGGTGCAGATGGCCATTGCCATTTCAACAAATTGCTGGGTCAGAGCAGAGTGTTACTTTTTAGAACAATAAAACATGCTTTGTATACAACTGCTTTTCCCTGCGGGTAACCTTCTCTCAGGCTGGGGAGGCCAGCTTCTTTCTCATCCTCCATGGAGCCTCTTTCAGTCCAGACAGCATCTAGCAAATGACCCCTTTCTCTTGAAAATTGCTTTTCTTATTCTTTCAAGTACATCAGGCTCCTAGCTCTGGAAAATGACTCTCCTGTTAGTTTCTGGGAGCACAGGGCTTGGCCCTTTGACTCCCAGGTGGAAACCTGAGGCAACTCCCCACCTTGTCCTCAGGAACAGAAAGCTATCTAGAGGCTGGCAGCCCAGTTAAAAATAAATGGCAAGAAAAGCACACCTGTTGCTCCAGAGTGAAGAGTGTCACGGTAGGCTTACAAAACTGCCAGATCTGTCTATATACATGTATACTTCAAAGGTGGAAAAAATTATATTTTTGAAAAGGCAAGACACACTAACTCACAGCAAAAGTGAACAACAAAGGCTAGTAAAAGTCAAGCTCAGCTCTGTGCTACAGGGAATCCCTTTCAGCATAACAATTAGGTTATAGATAGGAGTTAAAAATGGAGAGATCTGCTTTTTATTTCCTACTTTGTCACCTACTGTGTCACCTAAGGTAATTCAGTGAACTCTTTAAGCATTGCTTTCCTCTAAACTGACTGGGCAAGCATAAATAATCTGTGTCAGGGCTCTGACATTTATAAACGAATTAGTAGGGAGTAATGTTTTTTGGGTCCTTTTTTTTTTTGTTGTTTTGGCTTGGTTTTTTTGCTTGTTTGTTTGTTTCTAAAACTTCTTAAGCCTTACTGACACAGCTCTATGGAGGGCCAGTTCCTAAACTGCTTACTGATACCTCTTTTCTTATGTAGCCTGACGGGTGCTCCAGGACAGGAGCAGCAACAGCACTAAAATCCCATCGTGCAGCGTGTGCACTTGTGGTGCCCAGACAACCCCAGGCTCTCCAGGCCCTGGCTGTGTGTGTTCATGACAAGAGAATGAAGAAACACTTTGTGTCGTTGGTAGCTCCTGATGTAGTTACTGCTGTAAAGGCTGTGATGTGTGAATGTGGTTGTGCAATTAGAATGAATGCCCGAGAACAGTTCTGGTTCAAAAAGTTTGACACCTCCTTCAGAAGCTTTTTTTTCTATTTTCTTCCACAGGCTGGCACCACCAAATTTAATCGAGCTAAACTGCTGAATGTAGGATACATAGAGGCCCTAAAAGAAGCAAACTGGGACTGTTTTGTTTTCCATGATGTAGATCTGGTGCCAGAAAATGACTTCAACAGTTACATGTGTGATGGACAACCAAAGCACCTTGTGGTTGGCAGAAACAGTACTGGATACAGGTAGGAGACCAGGAATGTGGAAAGAATACCAACCGGGAAGTACTGCATTACTGATAATGTTCCTCTTCTGATGGAGCTGTACACCAGATTTCTGGTGGTAACGCTCTGTCTCTCTGGAGTTACTTCTGACTGTACAGACACCTCTGAAGTCATCTGCGTGGCCACCTGTACGAATGATCATTGTCATCATTCTGATTTCTGGGGTGAGGAAAAGGTGTTTTGAGAGGGGTCGTGCAAAGACCTTCTGTCAAAGCTAAAAATTCAACTGTGGTCTCGTGGTCCTGTGGTTTGACAGTGAGATCTTACTATTGTGCCAATAAAACTTCCCACTGAGCTTTTTGCTGTTGGAAGAGGTAACTCCTGATATTGAGAGCTCAAGTGTGAGAATTCACCAAGGGATAGGATTGCCCTTCAGTTATTTGTACAGCATCTAACATGGGATTGTTCTCACTTCTAAGCAGATCCCCTAAGTGATACTGGGATATCAATAGTCCAGAGTGAAAAATCAGGTTCTGGCCACCTCAAAGAAAAAAGGCTCCTGAGCTTGGTGAATTTAATGGCTAATGTGGTTTCTTTAAAGAGTCATCTCTTATGTCGTGTCACTCTAAACATTAATTAGAAGTGGGCTTTTCAAAAGCTGATTTCAGAGTACTTTGAAGTACTCTCTGCTTTGCTTCTGGGTTTCCTGTTAAATATATGAGAAAGAGGTGGGAAGTCCAAGTCCTTAAACAGAGTAATACTTGCTTTTCCAGTTATTCAGTGAAAACAGGAAGAAGCACAATGGAACTAGGCTCCGGACGAGTTTTTGGAGCACTGCACTTTACTGGGGGCTACAGGTTGGTCGTGCACCAACGCAAGAGAAACACTGCTTTGGTTAATTGACAGTCAAGTAGAATGAAGTACAGAGTAGGAAGTGGGGAGTGAGATGGACTGAAAACTGATGGAACCGCTGGGCTCAAAGTGATTATTGGAGCCAAGTCCCAAGCACCTCTGCTCGTCTGGCTTGTAAAATGCCACAAGGGATACTGTCTAGCCCTGGCAGTTTGTTCCTCTGTTTAGATTCACAAACATCTAGAAATCAAAATGCAATCTGCAGCCGTGTGCACCACTGCCTCTGAGGCTGGCAGTGGAGTAGGGGCTGTGCTGTAATGCTTACCTTAATAGCCAAGAAAGAAGACAGTATCATAAAATGCAATTAGCCAAATGGTAGAAGAGGATAAATAAGCATGGTATGTAAATAACTTTTTTAAGTAGATGCAGTTTTCAGGACAGGAAGGTAGAAGTTAAAAATTAAATCTCCTTCTGAGCTGAGCCCCATTACATTAGGTTACTAAGTAACTTGCGCTGTACCTTACCTTGGAATTGGTTCTGCAATATCCCATAGCACGTGCCTTTTGCTGTGAGCTGATTTAATTTCAAGTTTTTCAGATTCAGCTCTAAGATAGTCGATGGCTGTCATTATTGTGAAGTTCCACTGTATTAGTGCGTAGGTTTGTTCCTTTTCTACTCCTCAGAGTCCTTGAGGTGAAGTGCCTTTTTAGCTGGCAAGGGAAGAAGTCACGGAAAGAGAGAGAAACTACTGAAGATGGTTACATTCTCTCAGTCGGACAGTTCTGGCCTAAAGCAAATCACCATCTTTTTGTGAAAAGAGAAAGAGGAAGACGACCTACCTCATGGATTTGTGCACCCTTAACCCTGTGAAAGACAGGTCTAGATCCAGAGTTTCAGGATGGTTTTTTTTCATTGCTGGTAGAACTTGACTTTTAATTCTTCGTTCTTGCTTCTCGTATACTTTTAGGTTACGGTACAAAGGATATTTTGGAGGTGTAACTGCTCTAACAAGAGATCAGTTTTCCAAGGTGAATGGATTCTCTAACAGCTACTGGGGTTGGGGTGGAGAAGATGACGACCTTCGAATCAGGTAATAAAAAAAATAAAAGGCTAGAGGGAAATAGGCATGAAACGGGGAGGCACTGATTTAAAAAAAAAAAAAATTTAAAAAAATTGGTGTGATGTCACACCTAGCCTCCAAAGGTGGAACACTACTGGAGCATTGAATTCAAAACAGCATCGCAGTGAGGATGCAGAGTGTGAGAAGCCACTCTGTGAATGGTTTCCTCTTTAAAAAGGTTGTGTGTACCCGAGACCTCATCCTCCTCCTGACAGCATTGTTGGTTGGGTGTGGGGTTTGTTGTGGGGCTTGGGGGATTTTTTTTGTTGTTGTTTTGTTTGGTTTGGGGTTTTTTTGGTTTCAGACACATAGTATTTGTATTCTTGCTTGGAAATCGTTTGTAACCAAAAGAGTGAGACTGAGGACAGGAATAAGATTTGCCAGAGAGACACAAATTTACTGAGTTCCAATGCTTTGCAAGAGTGTGTGAGTGTTTTGGTGGGACTGGGGTTTTTGCATTCATTGATGCATACCACGATTTACTCAAAGCAGGGCTTAATTTTGTATGTGGGTGGTGGTGATGATAGTTAAGGTAGTGAATAACCTGAATTTTAGGAAGACTGCATGTGTATATATATGCCCTTTGCTTTTGTTAAAACTTCTTTTTGTAGACATGCCTGTCAAAGTGGGAGAAACTTGTTTGAGAGGTTTAGTGGGACAAAGAAATCAACAAAATTTCTATGTTGATCTTTTCCCTTTGCCTAGGAGGAAACCCAGTGTCCTGCTTTCCTCTTAGTGAAAGAAGGAAAAAAAAAAACCCACCAATAAAAAAAAAAACCCCACAACCCTGCAAGCTCTACTGACAGAACCTGTCAATTTATAACTTGGGTGTACTTTGTTATTCTTCAGTGTTTACCCTTTTCAATTGCTTAAATATGCAAGCAAACATTTGGGGGACATAAAATGAATACCCCTGGTGAAATCAAGTGCGTTAAACTTAGGAACTTCCAAATGAGAGTTTTTCTCTGTCGGTTCAGCAGATCAGTCAGCTGTACCTCAAGAAATCTAAAAGATACATTGGTGACATTGATTTCTGTCCCTTATTAATCACAACTTCTTTTTCTTCCCCCCTAGCTAGACATACTGACTTCTGTCACCTCTTGGGAGCTGGCTTTTCTAGTGGTAGGGGGATGGCTTGGTACCATCGTATTCCCCAGCTTACTAAAAAGTGTCACAGTAAATGAGTGATAAAAGGTGACAGTGGTGTTCTTTCAAATGTTCTTGTGGGCAGCAGATCAGCAGGATTTGCTGAGGGTCTCCACAAGGTTTGGAAAAGGCTGGAGTCGGAAGTGATGCTTGGTTGTGTGTGGCTCATGCCTTTCCTCTTGGGTAGAACTGGGCTGGTTACAGAGTTTGCAGTGGATAGGTAATGGGAAGGTTGTCTCAGTTGGTGGTTGTATGAAGATCTTTGCAGCTTCCCTCTGTGGAGACAGCAGATGGCAGCATCCCCTTCAGTATCTTTAAGAAGGCTGGGCTGGAATGCTCTAGGTCCTACTGTTTTGCATCGGGCTAAAAGTGATGGTCTCTTTTGAGCCTCTTCCTAAGATTTGTATCACAAGGAGATTCTCAGATCACTTCTTCTGTAATTTACTGCTACAGGAAGTCATTAGAAAGCTGTAGGGGCTCAGTTTCTTCAGTCCTTGGTTTCCTATTGCTCTTTCAGCTGCTGATGTGACTAGCAAAGACCTGGGCTATTTCTTAATTATGCTGTAATTAAGTTAACCCTTTCTACTGACAGAGCAAAACTGTTGCACTCCACAGATATGCTTAAGGTCAAAAGCTCCAACCCAGTGCCTGATGTCAGACACTTAAATCCATGCACGGGGCTCAGTGTTTCTGGCCTTGTTCTCAGAAAGAAATTGTTTTTCGAGTCAAAGAAAAAAATTTGCAGGTGCCAACTATTAGAAAACAAGCTTTATTTTTTTATTTAAGTGGAGAGCTATGAGGTATAAGTGCTTTACCGCAGAAGTTGAGATGAATTTGTTGCAACATGTGTGGAATCTGCAGCAGCCCTCCTAGATTTAATAGAGGGCAGCACAAACGAGAGCAGACAATGCTAATTTAAATGTACTCTGTTGTGTGATGTGTGCTTAAAACTCTACATCATCTCTACTGTAGAAACCACCTGCTTCTATTCAAAAGAAAAAGGTGTTTGTCACCCTACTGGATCTGTTTTCCAGAAACACAACTCTGAGCCCCATTTCTCTAGAAAATGGGTTGTGGAAGAGCTGAAGATAAGTTTCCTACAGTTCTCTGCGCTCACTTCAATTGCAACTTCGAGAGATGAAATCTCCAAATGTTGCATTTTTTCCCTTAAGAGCCTGTTTCTAGGTGACATCTTCCTCATGGTACTATTGTTTCTTCCAGGGTTCAGATACAGAAGATGAAAGTGGTGAGGCCGCCTGCTGAGGTTGGCAGGTACACAATGATCTTCCACGAACGAGACCATGGTAATGAGGTGAATCAAGAGAGGTGAGTGGTGAAGTGTTCCACCTTGCATTGGGTTGGCATGTTGGTAGGAGGGTCAAGTTCTCTGCTGCAGGCCAATGTGATGGGCATTCTCTGGTACCCAGAGGCTGTGGGGGACACAGCTGGTCACAGCTGGCAGCTGTTCTGTACATGACATCTGCCTAGAATCAACTGGGTGATGTTCCTTTAAAAATTCCCAAAATTCCAAAGTTATGTGGATACAATTTGAACGTATGATTTCAAAGATTAAATGAAAGGACATGTCTGATTGTGCTGAGAACAGGAGAAGCTGGAGTTTACTCTCCCATAGATACAGACGGGCTGTAGCTTTGCCTCTAAGTTTAGTAGCAGTGGGGAAAGAGCTCAAAACTCCTTTCCTGTGCACATCAATGAAGATTTTCTCCTCTTTATCCTCAGGATGAAGCTTCTACGTCAGGTGTCTAAAACGTGGAAAACAGATGGGCTGAACTCTTGTTCGTACAAACTGCTCTCGGTGGAACACAACCCTTTATACATCAACATCACAGTAGATTTCAGCCTGCAGCCAAAGATCTCCTAAGGGTGAGCACCCCACAGGTGATAGGAAACGGTAACAGATCGTGTCCATGGTTGCTGTTGACAACTCCAAGCAATCTGCTCAAAAAAGTACTGCAGTAGCACAGAAGAAATTTTTTCTTCACAGCATCTAATTGACTGGCTGACAGTTTCCTTTTGGGAGGACTGGAGATAGGGACTGACCCAAGGGACAGGTCCTCATGTTCTTCTATGCACTTTCTACTGGGACATTTGCAAGTGTCCTTGTTTGGGCTGGTCCATTGGAAAGACTAGTTTTAAACTTGTGATTTGTTGTAGGGTGGAGGTAGCCTAGCGCTGCCAACACTACCCTGACTTCAAAAGGAACAGGCCAGTCTTCTCTCATTAAAAGCACAGGAATTCTCCACCAATTTGCCAGGAAAAGCTAACTTTTTCCACCCCGAGGAAAAACTGCTTATGTATGAGGGAAGGGCAATAATGGTAAGAGGTGAGATGTTAAAAATCTCTCAATAAATACACTCCATTGAATTCAAAAGGTTTCCCTTGTCCTTCATGAGCATGACTTGCCCTGCTGTGGGACTTCTGAAGTCCCTAGAGCAAAATGAAAGTCTCAGTTCTGCAGCAAGCTGCAGGCGTTGGGTGTTATTCTGGAGAGAGATGGAAGGAAATGCAGTTGCCAACTATGTCAGGTGGAAAGAAATTGCTAGCCACAGTTTTTAATGCTTTTTGGCCACACTGTTAGCAGAGTGCATATTTGTATACATACCCAGGCCATTATTATTTGTGATTCTCATTTTAGAAGACTGGTAAAAGTCTGTGGTTAACAAACTGTTCTAGCACGCTGCAGAATTTCTGCTAAAATCTTGATTGGAGCATTCTGCTTTCTGTACTGCATTGCACCTAACTGTCCTTCCACCTCCTTGTTGGATATGCATCCTGTTTCAGGTAGATTTCTGGGGCATTAGTGTATTAGTATATTGTTTTCTTTTAGGAAACAACAGACTAAGAGTTACAAGACAAAATGCAGCTTCAGCTTACTATAATACTGAAGAATGGTTCTCTAGTTGGTCTACACATTCCAACTACAGAGAAGGATGAAGCTTTAAATACTTTTTCAGGTGTTAGTGGAACAGATGCATGTGAACAGAGAATTTTAGTATCTACAAGTAAGAAGCAAAAATTCCCTGTGTCATCCTTGCAAAGTAATTGGGCCTGGTACACAGTGCTACTCCCTGACTTTATAGGGGGAGAACAATTACAGGAAGGAGAGGGCCTTGGGCAGATGGCATCGGTCTCACAGTCAGGTATGTACAAATAGACTCCTGACAGGGTCACGGCTCCACTCTTGACATATTTGACTTAGTTTTTCCTCCAATATTTCGTTTCTCAGAAGTATTTTGTGTTGAAGACAGATCAACCTTGAGAGATAATTAACGTCTGAGCAACAGCTGAAATACTAGATTAATTTCCTTACACTGAGCAGGAGGTTAGACTAGGTGACAGATTCATGTCCCATTCAGCCTGAATTACTTACAGCTACGATAAAAACATTCAAACACTAATGGATCAGGCTAGAACAAACAAGGACTTAAGCTCTGGTTCCAAGGCAACTTTCTCCTTTATTGCGCTCATTGAATATTCTAGAAAATCTTAACCCAAACACATAACTCAGTTTATTTTACCCAAATTCACAAAAGATATTTACAGAACTGTGACTGGCTTCAACCCTTTATTAAAATACAGCACTTCAGAGAGCCCATCTGACAGAATGGCTTGCATCTCAATTAACACTTAAGTACAAAGCAGGACAAACCTATCCAGCTATGGAATAAAAGTTACAGAAAATTTGGGTCAGCTTCCTGTCAAGGAGACCTTGATCCCAAGGCCTGAGAGGTGGGTCTGGCTCCAGTGCTGGTTTTACAGTGCTTTGACAGTTTTTTTAGTAAGCTGGAGCCTGTTTATTAGCTATCATACCCTATTCCCAAAGCCTTTTCTTTGAAATCTTTATAGGAAGAAAAGTGAAATGCATGAAAGACAGAAGGGATTAGTTTGAGGTGGTGCAGACTCCACACCACAGCAGGAGGTAGAGCCTGAGTGCCTGTACACTCTGTGCTGCTGTGCTGAGCCCAAACTCTGCTTTTGGTTTCATTCTCTCAAGAAAATGGGGGAACATACCCAATGTCCACAGTGATGTTGGTATAAAGAGGATGCTTTGTCCTGGAGAGGAGCTTGAACTCTAATGAATTCATTCCATCATCCTTCCATGTTTTTCTGGTGTCGTGTCGAGGAGCAGGCCTGAAGAAGAAAGAATACCTGCAGTTAGCTAGAAGCACAAAGGTGATGGTTGCAGCTGAAGCTGCAGAAGAAACAGACTTCCAGAGGGGACAAGGGCTTAGCAGATGAAAGCTGCTAGCAGAAAAGCCTCAAGAAAATTCTTTTCATATAATAAAGACTAGAGAGAGAAGGCATTTTATAAAACTAAAGTACAGTAAGTTCACCTTATTTATTCTAAAAAAGGAGGATAATTTGGACTGGAATCTCATCAGACAGGGAGACCAGTGAGGTGAATCACAGAATGAACCTGGTGCCCACTACAGTCTGCAAAGAACCAAGCAACCAGCAGCAGCTTTGAGAGACACAGAGTGCAACACAGAAGCCAGCAGCAATGCTGTACAGAGGCTGCTGCAGGTTTTAAGACAAGGTTGTTATGGAAACCTGAGTTTTGAGATGATAGAGGGAATGAGTTGTTATGTTATTGTTGGTATGAGAAGCCTCCACCACACTTGACCCAACACCCTCCTCCAGCTCTTTTATAGAAATCTAAGGTTTGCCAAGTTCCCTCTCTCATAGCACCTTCCTCGTGTCTTTACACTAGAATGCTGCTTTCCACTATTTTAATGGCATGCTGTAAATCCACACAGACTGAAAAAGCATCTCGTTATTACAGGGAAGTTGTTACAAAATGCCTCTTCAAACTGAACTCTCCCTATTTAAAAGGCATGCACTATTTTTTAAAAGTTTAATTCCCTGAATGATTTTGATGCTGAAAGTCTGATACTTGTTGTCTCCCTCTCTAGCACGTGTCCTTAAAGTAGGAAACCAGGAGAAACCCTTCAATTACAGCAACAGGAGCAAAATGCTTCAGTTAAAACTGATCGAGCCTTCTTTAAAGAGCCACAATAAAGCAGAAAAACAAGCAGTGGCATCGGGTGTACTTACTGCCTGTCCTGAGGAAGATGAGGGTGTCAACCTGCCACAAGACAAAGAGTAGCTTCCTAAGAGCCCCCCCTCTACACCAGTTACCTTCCCCAGGGCTCTTGGGTCTCTGTCTCGTCATTGTAGTTCATCACTTTGTAGCGGCCAAGGTGAGGTGATGTCCGGACTATTTTCATTCCTGCTAACTGAATCCTTTAAAAACAACAACAAACAAAATTTTTGCTTAGGCATAAAGAGGCCACTTCTATAGTTATAGGGAAGTTCAAAGTCAGAGATAATTTTCAGTGTTGACACAATCAAAGCAAAATGCAGAAGCTGAAGGGAGGGAGTTTAACATCACAGTGCCACGTTACCTTTTCTAGCAGGTTCTAACCAGGCTTGGGCTGGAAAAGCTCCCAGCTGCAGTGCACTCCGACAGGGTACAAAGGGGATTATAGCCAGCAGGGAATCAACAACAGCATACAGAGCCTGCAAGGGCCTTTCCCATTCATCTGACAATGGAGCATTATTTTCACTTTCTTGTAAGAGCACTGCATTCACTGTCTAGAGGTCCATCTCCTAAACTTAAAAAACCCCCGACCCCCAAACTTGCGGTGCTGCAGTTTCTGAAAGGAATCCAGTCCTGAGTTTCAGGTTCAGATGAAGCCTCTCTCTGCTCTTTGAGAAGTGCCATTCATTCAGACGGCCTGAGGAGAGGACTGGCTTCATAGAAGATTAGTGATAAATACAAGCACCAGACAAACAAAATGTCAGCTGCAGGCCAGATAGATAAGGAAAAAAGCGAACCAAAGGCTCAGGATTCCAGAACAGAGCTCCTAAAAATCAGCATTTTGGGTGACTTTGAAGCAATGCATTGCTGTTGACATCTAAGCTAGTCTACCAATAATAAAAAAAGCCTGTTAATGGGGCTACCAAACCTCTGTTATCACAGGGCAGCCCTTACGCAAAGAAAATTCCTGTGAATGTAAAAACAAATGTTAGCTCAATTGAGATTATCTAACTGGCATATCTGAAACATCTGATTGCCTCCTGGTGAGAATCTGGTACAGCAGCAAGCTCCACTGAAGGCTACAAATCTAAAAATATTTGTTAGTCTGGAGCCATCAAATGATTACAACACTTCATTGACCGTAGGACATACTATTATTTCAGGCTGAGTTTTAGACATGGTCTCTTGTTTTCCGACCATAAGCTTATTGCACATTCAATCAAAAAGAAAAGAAAAAGCAAGAACACTAAATTTGATTTGTTGTTATACTTTTTGCATTACGAGATTAAAATAAAACTGTAATATGAAACAGTTAATACATCCATTTACTGTTAATAAGAACCCAACAGACTTCCCCGTAGTTGATAATGTTAACATAAAACTGGTTCCAATTAAAGTCACATCTTCTAATAAAGGGTAGATCCTGGTGTTTGCCAGGACTAACATAAACTACTGCAGTCTGCCAACTCGAAGTAGCAGCCAGCATGGTTTTTTGCTAACTCTGCTCTAATAAGCAGTATCCCCTTTACATGGGACTTTTTTTAATTTTGATGTCTAATTTCAAATACTAATGAATTTTGTTACTAAACTGTTAAGAAGACCTTAAGCACCTCCTAAAATCCAAGTCCCAGTAGGTGGATCAAGTGGACCATGGAACCAGCTCATTCATTCTGCAGGTTGAGATTTCAGTATGGGACTAAATTGTTAACAGGCCTCCATGTTCCTATAGCCAGAGCACTGCTAGTCATTAGTTTTCAGAGAAATAACACATGATTTACTTCCCTTTAAGAAAGGGCTATTTTGGGATCTGCATAACCTACTTAAGAGATTTCTGTAAGGAAGTGCACTCTTATGCAGAACTGGCATGACTCTCCCACACCGGGACCGAAAACCACACTCGATGCTTAAGCTGTACTAAGAACAGCTGAATAGACCCAGCATTGTAGTGTTTGATTTAAAGATCTATTTTCCTGCCACTCTACTCCTTTAGTAAATGCAGACTCTCTAAACAATCCTACAACCTCTCACTTAGCTTTCCCTGAAAGGAAAAGGAAGAATTCTATGTTAGAAAAATCTGACTTTCAATTCCCCAAAGAATACTGCTTTGTAAAAACTCCTACAGTCCCCTCGAACAGAACATTCCACCAAAACCGTGTAACTTGTCGTGCTGTGCGAGACCAAAAAAAAATGCAGGAGGCCTTGATTGTCAGTTTAGTTTTATAAACTCCCTATCAGCTTGCCTCAGTGCAGGATGATGAAGGTGCACAACTACAAAGCTGAATATTAAAAAAGAAAAAGCTACAGCCGTGTTTTTGTCCGTGAAGAATTCGCATTACCTGGAACTAAACTCATTGTATTCACTTCTATAGAATGCTGCTGCCATGGCAACTAAAGTACAAAAAAACCCATCAGCTCTTGCTGTCACTGACTCACACTACAGAGGCTTCTCCACCACCCAGCACTGACGACATAAGTCAGAATTCCTTGTATACCTTAATTCCAAGTATTGGTGATTAGATAGTACTCAGAGCAACCTAGGTGCCCAACATAAATTCCCAACTCTCTGAGAATTAATGTCTCTTCTAGGTTTTCTTCTTTGTCAAGCTTGTGGATTCCTTCCTTCCCTTGGGGCGGGTCATGTCAATGGAGTCACTTGTCAAGCAGTGCTGGTTGTAACCCCTTGGACACCCTCCAGAGCAACTGAAGGCACAAAGATGTACAGTAACACTCTGCCCTCCAGAGAGAGTCTGAGGGAAGTTTTGTCCTCCCAGCACACAATGATTATTTTTATAGATGCTGAGCATTTTCTGACTTTAACCATTCCCAGAGACAAGAGCGTTTTGGATTATAATGATACTGCAAGCATGTTAAGGAACAACATCCCCATTCCTTTTTTAGGGTTTCACTAGCCAGCCTGGTTCTATTTTAAGCTTGTCCTGTCCATTAGTACCTTGTAGCAATGTCGTCGTTTTCACCACCGCTGCCCCAGTATGTATTTGGAAACCCGTTCATCTTCATGTAATGTTCTGGAGTCAGAGCAGATACACCCCCAAAAAAGGACTTATATGGCAGACTAAAAGAGAAAGAAAAAAAAAACAACCCAGAAAGCATTGATATTGAAGGATAATACCAGTCCTCCCCAAACTAACGTGGTGCAAGTCACACATGTATTAATCACATACCTTACAGATACTGTCATGACAATGCCAAAACCCAAACCAGCAAAACCAGTATGATTCCTATTATGTTCTATTTCTCCTCTCCTCCCCCGGTAGCCCAAAGTAAAGTTTTAAAATTCACATTGGGTTAGTTCAAAATACCTTCATCCTGTCCCACATCTTCACCATGATCCAGTAATTCCCACCCTGTACTTTTATTTGGAAGGAAAAGCATAGAGAAACCTGTCAGCCATTTGCTAAGCTGAGCTAACAGCGGAGTAGGGAACTGCAGGCAAGGAACTGTTCAAGATTGCATGCTTGGGTCAAAAAAACCCCTTTTCTGGGGAAGTCACTACTGCAACACTAATAAATAGAAAACATCTTGAAGGCTGTATCTTTCACTGTCCCCATTCCTACTTTCTATGCAGAAAGCGAACCCGTGAGGATACATACATCAAAGGCACTTACGTGTACTGAAACTTATCCATGGCACTGGCCATATGCTTGGGATAGTCTTCATCGCAAACGTAGAGATTATAATCATTCTCAGGTACTAGGTCCACATCGTGCAGGAGAAGGCAGTCCCAGTCTTCATCCTTCAGGGCTTCCCGGACACCAACATTCAGCAGCTTTGCTCGGTTAAACGTACCGTTCCCCACCTGGAAAATAAAACCTGCATTTCTTCATCAAGACAACAAAAAGGATAACTCAAAATTTATATTACTGAAAAAGCCTCATTCAACTGAATGACATTGGAATGAATCAGTACTGGCTGCAAATTTCATGTCCCAGACCCTGAAAATTTCACTCATTCTTTTCACAGCATTCTCAGCAGTTGTAAGCTGTGTTCTGTCACAGGTATATACCGTGGGCACCTGAAGAAGACTGATTTTTTAAGAGACCAGTAAGTCAATCCTCAGGTGTACCTCTGCACATCAACACTTTTGCCCTGACTACTGCTTATTAAAGCTTAGAAATTAACTTTCTTCTGCCTCTCAGTCAGAATCACATAAACACAGAATGATATGGAGTTGGAAGGGACCTCTGGAGATCATCTAGTCCAACCCCCCTGCCAAAGGTTCACCTAGAGAGGTTGCACAGGAATATGTCCAGGCAGTTTTGAATGACTCCACCACCTCTCTGGGCAGCCTGTTCCAGTGCTCTGCCACCCTCAAAATAAAGAAATTCTTCCTCATGTTTAGATGGAACTTCCTACGTTCCAGTTTTTGCCTGTTACCTCTTGTCCTGTCACCGGGCACGACTGAAAAAAGACTGTCCCCATCCTCTTGACACCCACCCTTTAAGCATTTATAGGCAATGATTACATCTCCTCTCAGTTTTCTCCAGACTAAAAAGACCCAAGTTCCTCAGCCTTTCCTCGAAAGGAAGATGTTCTAGTCCTCTAATCATCTTTGTAGTCCTTTGCTGTTCCCTCTCCAGCAGTTACCTGTCCTTCTTGAACTGGGAGCCCAGAAGCAGACACAGTACTCCAGATATGGCTTCACCAGTGCCATAGTAGCTTGGCACTTGCCATGGCTTCACCAGAGTAGAGGAGTAGGATAACCTCCCTTGATGTGCTGGTCACACTCTTCTTGATGGACCCCAGGATGCCATTGGCCTTCTTGGCCACAAGGGTGCATTGCTGGCTCACGGTCATCCTGTTGTCCCCCTCAGGACTCCTAGGTTTGGGTTTTTTTTTTCCACAGAGCTGCTCTCCAGTTTCAACAACTATCAGTTGGATTAGCCATCAATTAATCAGAATCAACTATCAATTTTAGTTAATGAGCCCAGAACTTCCTCTCTCACCACTGATCTTTTAAAACACCTGATTTTTTGCAAGTGACCAAGATCAGATACGAATGGCTGTTTGAATTGTATAGGTTGCCCCACAGCAGGGTCAAGCCAGATGTTTTTATTTGATACAGACTGAAAATATCCAATTGCACTTTAGGGATATATAGGGATATATCTAGGGATATAGTATATATCTATATAGAGATAGGGATATATATATATAGGGATATAGTATATATCTATATCCCTATATAT
>BJBW01003072.1:130568-211388 GCA_004320125.1 Scolopax mira
CTTTTCAGCTGTTTGAGAATATGGTTTGTCTGTAGCTGAGCAAAACTGTATCCCTATATATAGGGATATAGTATATATCTATATAGAGATATATATAGAGATAGATAGATAGATATAGGATATCCCTATCCTATACTACTTCATCCCTCTAGAATAACAACAACAACTATAATAATAATAAAAAAAAGCATAACAAATCAACAATAGAATAATGATGTGACAAGTGGTATGACATTTCAATCATGAGCAGCCATGGACATGGGACAGTACGTAACTGACCAGCTCTAAACCCACACACAAAATGGCACTTCCACATCACAAGATTCACATTTCTTGTTCAGAACCAAACCCTTAACTGGGAAGCTCAGCTACACCACCAGGCACATCCAGTTTAGATTTACCTGCTGAATCAAGTAGATACTGTAGCTGAGCTGCTGGCGCTGCAAGAAAGGATGAATATAGTAGAGAAGATGGTGAAGGTACTTCTCCTGGTTCCTGTATGCTACAAGGATGGCGGATTTGTAACGGGCCAAGCAGTGAGGTGGCCTGTAGCGGCCACCAGCCTGAACAAAAGGATTTTTTTTGATGATCATTCTTTCACTAGGGAGCACCTCGAAGGTGATGGTTAATGGACCAACTGTAAGGAAAAAAAAAAAAGTAAACATATCAGTGATATATTTTTTAACATTCATTCAGGCCTATCAGATTAGGTACACGTTTGCTACTTGAGACACCAGCTGTACCACAGCACAGTTAACAATGTGCCCACAGTGGATTCCACCACTGCCTGCTGGTCATCTCCCCACCTACAGGAGAAGGTTCAGCACCAGGCTGACCTGCACCATGAGCCACAGCACAGCCAGCAAGTCTCACCAGGCTCCTGCACAGCTCGCTTTTCCTGGTATTGGCTCCCTACTGCTCCTTCTCTCTTGTGTTGCTTAGAGGGGATCCTTGAATAAATGTATTCACTGTAAGAATAGCACTGAAAAACGAATCAAGATGAGCAGATATTGCTTTTGCTACCCATTTCTACACAAATTCAAGGACAAAGAAGTCCAAAAGGATATTCAGCTGGCTGGGGGAGTAGTAGTTTAAAGCCCGGATAAATACAAACGCTTTAGGAATTGTTAGCTTTATCTTAAAAGAAAAGTTTTTAATTCAATTTGATGTTACAATCACATGCCACAAGGGCAATATTAATTATATAGAGTGATAAGTAGGCAGTATTTCAAAATTTTGGGACAAGCAGATGACAGTACTGAGAAGGAAGAAGAGAGATGCTACATTTTCAGGAACAGGCACAAGGTAGAAAAAGAAACTATATGTGATAGTTCCTCTACTCAGCAGCACTTCTATTTTAAATGCAAAACATACTGGATATAAATTACAGCTTTTCTGAATTCTTACATTCTTCAGGTGGAAAAAGCTTGTCAAGTGAGAAGAAAGAATCAATATTAAATGTCAATCACCATTTTGACACAAGCCACGTACTGTAATAATATGAGCAAAACGAATTCTACAGTTATTTAAATGCCTGTCCTTCTGGGTAGCAAGAAAAAGTTCCAGAACTAGCAAAAAAGCCATATTTATACACAATTCAGTGTAACCTGGTGGTTTTCAACCACTGTCAGTTTCTAAGAAAATAAAGTATACACGCAGAACAGGATTAAAATCTATTACTTCAACAAACTAGTAAGTAACTAGTAACTTAAATCACAATTAAAAGGTAACGAATTCAAATGATAGTTTAAGGTAGGACAAGCAATTCTCTGCAGGCCACTCTACCCAAAGACAAAATATTTTTTTGCACCAGAAGCCTGTGAGGCAAGTTGTTAGGTTTGGTTTGGTTTTTATTTGTTGTTGTTTGTGTTGGTGCTGGTTTGTTTGGGTTTTTCGTTAAATAGTTTATAAATAACATCTTCTTTTCCTTCCAAGCTCACAGTTTATCCTAAGTCCATTCTGAAGCAAGTTTTCAGAATCTTGTAAGTCAAACTATCTCTTAAACCACTGAAGTAAATAATTCTCTCAAAAGACTGCTGATAATGAGGCCTGAGAGAGAAAGAGAAAATATTTAGGCCTGGTGTTTAGGACCTTTCATTTGAGTAGGGAAAGGTACAGGTGTGTCTTAAATCAAAGTAAGTATTTAAGCAGGTGAGTCCAGGAGGTATTTCTTCCAGCCCATCCTACATTCAAATCTCTGCTACAGTTCTAACAGAAACCAACTGAGCTTGCGTTCACCCACATCCTGTTTAACTGACATAAAAGGAAACAACATCCCTCTACTGGTTTGGGGGCTTTTTTTTTTTTTTTAGCATTAACAAGGCTTAGGGACTAAATTTGGCATAAGATTCAGGCTCTTCACTCAGCACTGGGAAATATTTTGCTAGTATGTGGAAGTTGGTATACCTCACTTTTCGGATACTCAACCAGTGTCTCCTTTTCCTCCTCAAGGAACACACGGAATGGCATTTCCCAAAGGCCAGTCTGAAAGCCACCAATCCCGTTCCTTGCGCTGTCATAAAGGTCTAGCTGCTGTGAGTCCCACTTCAGGGGTTTGGTTGGTTGGATTTTGTTTGTTTTTTGAAAGGAAAATTTGATTTTTGCTTATCAGCAAGACTGTGCATTAGCTGACTCTTAAGGACTCTTTCAGTCCTTCCCCAAGTACCTAAAATGCAGGGGGAGTTTGATTTTGGCTTTTTGGCTGCGTTACCCTCAGTAAGAAACTGGAGCACGTTGCCATACCTTTGTGCCTGAAACAGAAGAGCAGTTCCTCAGAGAATCATGCCTTGGATCCACAAATCCAGGTCATGGTCACTGTTAAGATTTTATGATATTATTGCCTACTTCTACGCAGACAGTTTCCTCTTCTGCCTTAAAGACCATCACGTTTCAATCCAACTTTATTTTGAACCCGTGATTTATGCTGCTTTTTAGATTTAGGAACTGATTATCAGATCTTTTAACTAAAGCATCATTAACCCTTGATTTGGTAACATCTGGAGCTTGCTAAAGAAATGGATTTCAACTACAGATCATCGCTCCAAGGAAAATATAAAAAAGAGAATTAATGCCTTTTGTTCTCTCACAAAGGCAGGGGTTCATTTCCTCTAATATAATCAGGGCTCTTTGCATTGCAGAGTAAGATTCTATAGCAATAATCCTTAAATTAAAAAAAATACCAAATCTAAATTTGAACATAAGGGAAGGGGAAGGGAAAACGTGCAATAGTTTCAGTGTTGTCTCCTTCCATAACCAAACATATGATTCATGGGTAGTATCTGCATTTTTCAAGTTTTTCAAGACATCATGTTCTCCCAAGCCTGGCTCCATACTTCAATCTAGTGTAAGCAAAGGAAACACAGAAAAAAGAAGTTAGCCCATGATTTATATCCCAAAAGCCTCTGGCTGCCCTACACTCCTTGGCTTCAAGCTAAATTCTGGCTCCCGGGTCTCCTTCCTGCCCAACTAATAAAAGGCTAATGCACTGTAATCCAATTAAATACCAGATGTGAAGAGGGCAGTCACAGACTGGACCAATCAAGAATAAAACTGCTAAAGCACAGGACCTATTTTAGACGTGCTAGAAAGCACAGGATCCCAATTCAGACAAGGTACAGAATCAACACCTTGAAGCATCCAAGAAATTTCTCCATAGAGCTTGGGAACCAGGCTTTCTGTGCCTCTGCCATCACACAGAGGGTGTTTAATTAATGAGAGACTATGGTGTGTAGAGTTAAAACTCTCAGCTCCCTGTATTGCTGGCTGTTGACAGTGACAGCATATTCCCTGCCTGCTTTACTTCCTACAAACACACTGGACTATCAGGGGGATCTATTGATTCTCACCAGATCTATCCCATCTTGAGAAAGAAACTATATGACTTTTGAATTCCTTGCCACACATTTAGAGTTTGCTCAACCAGAATAAGCAGCACTTACACAAGCTAAACAAACAGGAAGAGTAGCATAGATTAATACCTCACTGAGAAAGTGCAGCACCACCCACTACATCCATAGAGTCGTATTTGTATAATTCTATCACCGTTTGAATGAAAGAAAGAAAAAAAAGCAGACCAATAGCTTTAACTTAAGCATCAGTTTCTAACAGCAAAAAACAAGGATGCCTCAACTGCAGCTGAAAACAAATCTCAGTGTTACCACCTTTTAACTTCTTTGTAAATCCAAGAAAAGAAACTCTAGTAGGAGAGGATCCATTAGGAGATACAGCAGGAACTACTCATTACCGTGACAGATGGTCACGCTCATAAAAGGTTATGACAGATGGGACTGAAAGGGAGTAACGGCTACAAGAAAGAAAAAATTTTTCCATAGAACAATCATTTT
This sequence comes from Scolopax mira, assembly GCA_004320125.1. NCBI lineage: Eukaryota > Metazoa > Chordata > Aves > Charadriiformes > Scolopacidae > Scolopax > Scolopax mira. The sequence goes on from BJBW01003072.1 coordinate 134,912, forward strand.
TAAAACAGCAGTTACAGCCAGAACTTTCAACTATTAAAGTCCCCAAGGGCCAAACCAACTCATCAGCACATATCATGCATGAAACACGGTACCTCTTTTAAAAAAAACTACAAACAAAAACCACAACCAAAACCTGAGTCTTCTAAGATCAAGCTTCTTCATGGGAAGATGAAGAGATGAACTGAAACACCTACCTTTTCCTGTGTGCAGTGTGAGACAGTCAGATTTTGAATTTAAATAATACTTACTGTTGTTAAGTCTCTATAAGCACAACTCTGCTTTTTCATAAAAAAATAAAAAAATAGAAACTTCAATCTTTAAGGGAATTTGAATAATTTATTCACAATATTAATGAAGACACTGAATATCTAGTACAACACTTTTCAAGTTGTCATTCACAAAAGGTTCAATGGACACCACTAGGCGTTAAAAATGTAGCATTAGTCAGAAAATGCCTAGATCTTCCAAGGCAGAGATGTTTAGTAATTTTACTTGACTATGTACTCCACAACCCTGGAAGAACCAAGATGCTTGGTGTAGGAAAAAGACAGATGAGCTGCAAACTCATCTTCGACTCAAACAGTTATTGAAATGATCGACTGTAAGTAGAAGTGGCAAGAGTGCAGCACTTCATAAAAGCCCTGATGCAGAAACCATTTAAGCCATTTGGCATCCTTCCAGTTACTTTAACACGCTTTGGAGTGGACACAGTGACTTATAACCAGCTTCGAACTGGAGACTGGAGTCCTCAAGAATTGATCTGAAATCCCATTTGATGGAGTTTATGAAGTTAATGTTAAAAGGCATTGTTCTTTCTGATATAAAACTTCCATGAGAGATCAGTCCCATGAGAGAATATGGTAACAATCAATCAAGACATTTATAAAGTATTTCTGCATCTGTTCATGTGTACCTGTGACATACACAACAAAGGGCAAGTTGTGTTACCTTGCAGAGTAATATCCATTTCAGGAGGGGGAACACCCAGAAGAGGTGTTCTTGTGTTGGTTTTTTGGTTGGTTGGTTGTGTTTTTTTGTCCCTGTCAACTTTACTGTTTGTTTCCATCTATAACATTCTGTTTTCACTTTAGCTTTCAAATGCAGGCCAAGCCCTTCTGTTCTCAGCACTCTTGGGGATGGGCAGAAGAGGTCTTAAAAAGATTTCACAGCTCTAAGAGCATTGATTACTTTACTATAATTTGACTCTGCCTCATCCATATATATCACCACTCTTGCTTATCTGATGGTTTGCAGCCAAGGTGCACAGAGCTGCACCTAGTTTAGTTTGTTAGGTTTTTTTTTTTTTTTTAAAATCAAAGTTTACTCATTACTCATACACCAGGACAGCAGGTTCTTGTCAGTAGTGGAGACAAGCAGGGTGCAGGCACATTTCTGCAGTGCTTTTTCAAATAAAACAATTAAGTTGGAAACACAGGTCAAAAGCATGCAGTTACCAAAACACAACCAGTGGCACGTTTTATACAGGACTGCCAAGAACAAAAAAAAAAAAAAAAAAGTTTTACTAACTTGGTATTAACATCATGTGCTATTTTCACTCTTGCTCCACAATCTCTATGTAGCCAAATCCTTAATATTGGAAGCTTTTAGATCAGAAAAAATACCTTTCCTTGTATAAGGGATACAAGTGAATTAAATGACACAGGAACGTTTTTTCAGTTCAAGCACCACTTTTAAAGGGGAAAAGTCTGAAAAATATACAATTTACATTTACAAAGCTCTCAGCGTTGTCACGGACCACAGCAGTTATTTCAAACACTACCGGTTTGTACCTACCAAATATCGGTGACTGCACCGAGCAGTACGGCATAGCCTCTTCGTTAGGAGCTGGGGTAAACAAGCTGAGGTTTGTATAGACATCATGAGTTTTTGAGTAATCCAGAACGGGACGCGAGTCCAAAAACTCACGAAACACACTCGAAGGTCCACCTCGGTAGAGTATGAGGATAAGTATTGCTTGGAAGACAAAGAGAAACAGCAGAAAACAAGGATTTTCGACACGAGAGAGGGACATAGCTTTTAGCCCATGCTCCGGAACCTGACGGGTGAGGAGTTTTAACCGCTTTCCAAGACCTGCCGTGCCACCTTCAGGGCTACATCGCTGTGCCACCTTCTCCTCCACTCCCACCTCCTCCTCCTCCTCTTCCTCCTCCTCTTCAAACTTTCTGAGGCGGCAGCCCGCTCTTCCAGCACGCTTGAAGCCACACACCGCCCTTTCCCGCTACCAGCCGGCCTGAAGGAGAGAAAAAGCCGTTTCAAGCCCACCGAGGGCAGAAGAGCCAGAGGGGTTTGCACCACCCCAGCCCGGCAGACAACACCGCGGGGCGGGGGGGGGGGGGGGGGGGCCGCCCCCCATACAACCCCGGGGGGGGGGGGGGGGGGGGGGGAGGCCGCCCCCCTCACACACCCTTACGCCGGCGCCCGCGGAGCAGGCTGCCTGAGGCGGAGGAAACGCCGCGGCCGGGCGATTCCCAGAGAAGACCGAGTGGCACACGGTCAGCGGGGCGGGTAGCAGCCGCCCACAGAAGCTTGCAGCAGCCCAGCCTTCCCCCGCTCCGCCCCGGCCCGGGCTGAGGGAGGGAGGGAGGGAGGGAGGGAGGGAGAAAGCGCCCTCACGGCACAACCGTTACCGCCCAACCGCGCGCAACCCACTCCACCACCTTCTGGCGAGACTACAGCTCCCAGCATGCAACGCGGGGCAGGGCGGGGCTTGGCCTGGGTGCGCCGCCGTGCGGCATGCTGGGAGACGTAGGCCCGGGGGCTCCCTTAGAGGCCGGTTCTGTGGCGGCCCCGCAGGCAGGATGATCTCCGAGTAACGATTCTGCGGGGCGGCGGGGAGAGGGGCAGGGGCGGGGGGTAGCTGTTGTGCTGTACACCTCGGCTCTGGCCTTCTGCCGCTGTCCCGGCTCTGATTTGGTTGTTGAACACGCTGTCCCGGCTCTGCCTACGCCTGAAGGGACCATGGCAGCCCAGCCTCCCTGGCGAGGGACCCGCTCACTCCTCAGAGCCTCGCCGCCCATAGAGATTTCGGCCTTTACACCCATCTCTTCTGATTTCTTAACGAGCTGGGGCTTACAAGATTTGTGCTATCAGTCCGCCAGCCTGTCCTGGTAACTGGCTCTTAATTCTTCCACTTTTTTAACTTCAATTTGGTGAAGGAAAAGAAGGCTTACAGCCATTAAATTCCTACTGGGCTTCCAAGGAAAGTCGGCAGCTGGTTCTGTGCTGAGAAAAAGGACATTTGTGCCACACAGAGGGGGCAGGAGCCCTTAGTTCAGCCTCCCATCCTGCTCCGCTGGGCTGGGCTATCCACCTGCAGCCCTAGCCCCAAACCGGGTGCTGTTTGCCCTCCAAATGGGGCAGCATGGGAAAAAGTTGCGGGGAGAGAGGGGGAAGGTTTATACGGAGAGCTGAGAGGACTCTTGCTTCAGTGCTGGACACGTTTAGAGGACATGTCTATAGGAAACTTGACCTCAGAACAAGCCATTATTTGAGTGGATTGCTTAAGGCTTGGATATAAATTGCCATCATTTCACATTTACATTAATTGTTTTTTAAGAAAAAAATTTTAAAAAAAATAATAAAGATATTTTACATTTATTTAGCCTTGGTAAATTCTTGCTCTACTGAAATCCACCCATTGCTGGTGCTGCAAAGGTTGCACCACTGTGAATCTCTACAGTGAGAGACTCTTTGCATTCTTCCTGTGCCGTTCCCTCCATGACCACGGCAAACCCACCCTGCTTGTCTTTCCCCCCCATAAAACAAAGCAATTCTCACTGTTCTACTGAAAGTCATGGCGAGTGCAATGCTATGGACAGGAAAGAACTGATCTCTGTGTCAACCATAGAACAGGGGAACTAAGGTTTCCTGGTGTTGCAGACAGCAACAAAAAAAAAAGAGCCCGGTATTGCTTTATGCTTTGCTTTGCTTGCGATCCTCCCTTGGGTCACAGGAGGAAATCACAATGTAGGAACAACTTGGGCAAGGTGGGTCTGCCTCTCAAAGGTGGGGAGAAGCTGTAACTGTCCTGTGCTGGCGGCTCCGATGACTTCCTCACAGCCAGGGCTTAATTGTAAAAAATCATCACCTTGTGTCTGTTTCTGGGCACAAGCAGCAGGTCAGTTGGAAAGGCAACAGCCTACCCCAAGCTGTGTTTTCACCTGTGCATATATATGCTCTCAAGACTGGAAAAGCAAACAGGCAACTAGGCAGATCAACTGTCTGTAGAGGAGCCAAACAGCACATATTTCTGAGTTGCACCTGCAGGAAATTCTCCCTTGGGAGCCTTCCAAAACCAAATACTATTCTTCTCCTTCCCCTTCAGCCATCATCCCTGGAACGACTGGATCAGAAACCACCACAAGTCTTTTTTGTCACAAGAGAACTGGAGAGCAGAGTACGTATGAGAACTTCATGGTGCTAGTAGGCCTTGAGCCTTTTCAAGGTCACAGTGTTCCTGTTTTAAACAGAGAGGTGGAAAGATGGGGTGTGTTTTGAATTAAAAATGAATCAGATTGCTTAAATGCAAACAAAAATAATTTAACTGCCTTCACCGAAACGTGGAAGGGAGATGGTGGGCATTTTAGCAACCCCTGTGTGCAGATTTATTGAGGGCAGTGATGGAGGAAAATAATGTGAGACTGGATCTGTAAGAAGCAGGCACCAGGCTGTCTTCAGTCAAAGGTCTGCCTTTCTCATTTTCACACATCTGCCTGAGAAATTAAATTGAATGCATACCAAAAAAAAAAAAAAAGAAAAAAAAAAAAAGAAAAAGACAAACACCATCTTCAGCAGAGCTTGAAATTAAGTTTGTGCGAGAGCCTCTGGATTGTCCCAGGGGAGGAGGGCTTCCCCTCCCTCCAAGTGTAATTTCACCTCCAGTCAGCCCTGAACGTGATGAGAGACTGAGAGAAGCACCATTTAATAAGATTCATTCTTGCTTGCTCTTTCCCCTTCTCCTCCCCACCTTGTCTCCTGGGGCCTGCACCACATCCCTGTTGAAAGTGCAGCAGAGCATCTGGGAAGCTTGGCCTTGAAAATGCAAGGAGGGGAGGAACAATAACAAGCAGGGGGCTTGGGCAACATCAGTCAATGTCTCTTACCCACTACCCTTTTGATCCCCAGGGTTTCTGTCCAGGGGAAGGGAAAGGAAGGTAGCATTAATCCATGGGCATTGTAGAGACTTTCATGCACCACAGCCAAGAAGAGCTGCCCCTCTTTTTTTTGCGAGGTGCTGGCATTTTCTAGGCTGAATGTCCCAGGTACCTTTGGCCACAGCAGTTCTTTCTTCAGCCTTTCACGCACTGCTTGCTTGCACATGGCACATTGCACTTTAACCAACACCTGTGTGAATGTGACCTTTTATTACATAAGTATGTATTTGTCTTGTACTCTAGTACACTAAATTTTTAGCAGATCTTACTCAGAAGAAGATCCTTAAAAGTGCTTCCATATTTCTGGGATGAAATTGTTGTTTTTAAAAAAACCCAAAGTTACAGCTGGCTGTGGTGGTGTACCTTGTCCAAATGACAGAGTAAATCAGTGAAAGCACTAGAAACAGGACCTGGGTCTAAAACCTTCTCCTGTGTTTGTGGATTAGCCAACAGTGGGGTCCTGTCAAATATGCCCACCCATTCGCCTCCGGCCTGGAGAGAAAAGGAAGAACCAAGAGACTAGAGCTGTTTCCCTGCCTGATCCCACTGGACTGACATCTAATGCCTCAATGCATTTTTATGGATTTTATGCATTTTTTCCCAGTGGGTTGTAGCTTACAGGGACTGTCAGAAGCAGGGACTGAAACAGCATGCAGTTGGTTAGGAAGACTAAGCCTTGGAATGTCTTGGTCTGTGCTTCCTTACCCTGTTGGTGCTGCTCCTGGGTGTCTCCCCTTGCCCCAGGAGATACAGTGGTGCTGCATTGCAGAGGGCCACAAACTGCTGCCCTCACCTGCTTCCCATCGCTTCCTGAACTGAGCAATTGGCCCTCCTCCACGAGGAAGGAAGTTGAAAAATATCTCTTGAGAGGTTTCATGGCCTCCAGGACCACTTGGGAGAGACCTTTCACAGGGCAGACAGGCAAAATGGATATATGCCCTCAGATATTTTTTGCTGCGACCTGGTATGTGATGTGTACCCACATTCCTGCAGGAGATCCCTTGTGTCTTACCATACTGCTGCCAGGGGAGCTTGTCCTGGCTCTTCCCAGAGGGGAGGACAATGTGCAGGAGGTGTCTGGCCCAACAGAGCTGTAGTGGATACCACACACCCTGCAGAATAGACCTCATAACATCACCCAGTGAGCCTCCACAGAAATCGGGCAACCTGCTCACGGCCAGTAGCAGCCATGCAATGCAGCTTGCCATGGCACTCAGACAGTTTGGGGCACCTTTCCCCTCTCCCTTGTGATGGAGAACTGACTGCCTGCTCTACGTTTTGACCACCACCCACTTCTGAGTTGTGGTCATTGCCCTTTAGAGGGCAATAATCTCAGTAGGGGCTGTCACCACATCACTGAAATAACAGCTTGCTGCCGGAGACGCCATAAGAATATGGAGTTCAGGCTGTATTCTCCTGCCTCCTTCTGCCTCTTTCCTTCATCTCCGCAATGCAGACACCAGTCTCAGAGACCTGAAATGTTTTTGCTTGAATTTCTCTTGTGGCATTTAGGTCAGAAGACTGAAGGGAGTACCCTTGAAATGAAAACTCTCAATTACAGAGTCTGCTGTGTTTTCCTGGAAAAGAAGTAAGCACTTATGCTATGAGACAAGACAATGGTGCAGTATTGTACTATTCACATAATATTTAATAACGCTCTAGTACCATTCAATATAAATAAATAACCATTAAAAATTACTTTCTTGACATTCTTTTTCTTTTGTCAATAGTATTTTCTGCAACAGGAAATGTTAGTAATATTCATTGGTTGGTGAATTGGATGAATCTCAGAGAACATGAATACCAGATACTAATATGCTAGTGAAAACCAGGCGCTAGGATGTCTTCTCTAATTCTTTAAACACTTTGGGCTTGATCTGCAGCCTCCCTCCTTATTGCATGCACTGTGTTCGCTTTCCCTGAAGCCTGTAACTCTGACCACTGCTCTACTCCTGGGCTCTCCCACCCAGCTCTGCTAACAAACAGCCACCTTAACTTGTGGGGTCTGTTACTCACACACCCTTAGCTGATATGCCTTGGCCAGCAGCTGTCCTTAGGCTGCTCTACAGGGAAAAGAGTGTGCTGAGCAGGTCCAAATGTCTGCTAGCTTGGAATATCAGCTGTGTACATCCACGCTGTCCATGCAAAGTCTTGGTCCTGCACAATTTAGTGACTGATTCTTGATTTCTGACTTCACAGGAACTCTCCTCTACCTCTCTCCAAGCTGGAGCAAGAATGGAGATGGAGCGGGCTGGTCAGGAGAGCAGGCTTTAACTGGCACTGAACTGACAGTGTAGCACATATCACTGGAATCCAAATCCCAGTAGGAAAACTGGGAACAATAATTTTGCTTTCTTTTAGGGGTGTAGAGAGAGCAGCTCTCTGAAAACATTTGCGGGGGGGGTATCCTTTGCAGTGGTGATGGACCCTTACTACAAACACCCATCTTCAGTGCCAAAAGCCCATGTAGGAGCTGTGAGAAATTAAAGGCCAGGGAATTAATCACCATATCCCCCTCCTGTTCATACGGGCAGAAATCCTGCCCATCTCAGAGGAGAAAATGGAGGATTGTAAATCGTCTCCTTCATTCCCTTGCTCTTGCTCATTCATCAAAACCACAAAAAGGGGACTTAATCTTGGTTTAATGCTGGGTGGAAGCATTGAACCCACCTGCTTAGTGGCAGGGATGGGTCAGCAAAGCCCGCTGGAGTGCAAGGTCTGTTACCTCCTGTAGAGGACAGGACACAAAGCTCTGACAAATGGAGAATGAAAAGTATTTTTGTAGACGCCAGGCTTCCTTCACACTATCCAGAGCCAGTAAGCCAGAACCTTGCTCTGTAAGGACCTTTCTAGAGCCCAGAAAAGACACCATTTTCACAGCCCATTCAGTATTTCTGCATGCCGAGGTGGCTGGCAGGGTGGCCTTGGTGTGTTCATCCAGAAAGATCCTGGCCTGAGCCTCACTAAATGTGGCCTCCATTTCTCTATTTTCTGCCTATTCTTTGATTTCTTTTGCCTTCCTCTCTGATAGGAGGCATCTCACTCCCTTTACCCTCTCCCATCTCAGGATGAGCAGCTGCTTGTTCCCCACGTGAGGGAACACGGACCAACTCCCTCTCTCAGATACTCTTTGAAGAGCCCCCTTCATGGAGGCTTCCTGAGATCCCATGGGGACTAACTGCTGAGTGAGACACTCCTTTGCACGTGTTTTTACCTTGCTATGATTGCAAGGGAGCCAGGAACTTAGTGCCACCCACAGCTCTTGCATAAAGAAACTGCAATTCCCTTCGCTGAACTCCCCTCCTTGCTGTGTTTCTGATTACTTTGCCAGTTTAAGACACCATTGTAAAGAAACCCCAGGGAGCAAGAACATATGACATTTCATCGGTGAATGCCAAGCTCTACTGTTCTTCTGTGAGAGTCTAGGGCGAGGGGGGAAATATTCTTTCTTCATGAACATGTCGGATTATCTAAGCTAAAAACCAAAACTAAACAAGGAATAGGCAGAGAAGAATTCTAGTATAAATAAATCAACAAATAAGTAAGTCTCCTGCCAGCCCAGAATGTCTTGGGCGAGGATGATCCAATTTCTCATAACTTTTCCCCAGCTGTGATGTCCTTGATGTGTTTTGAATGCCGAAAGCCTTGTTTCTCATGGCCTGAGTGAAGACAGTTTTCAAGATGTGCTCAGAGGGGTTTCTGGGTCATTCAAAGAATCTTCCTGGAAAAGTCACGGCGCCACCACTCCCCACGCACACACATGGTACCAACACTTGTGCTTTTAATCCAGTGCATCCTTCCTTCAGTCCTCACTTGTCACCTCCTCCTTTGTGGGCTGCCTTCCACCTGGCTGTCTTCCTGTTTTATTGAGGGAAAGGGAAACCCTTCCACATGGCACTCCCTTCTCTCTCTCTTCACGGGGCCACATATGCCTTTCAAAGTTCAATTGGAAAACCTTGTCACATTTGCTATTGCAGTTTTTGTCTGTGCTCAAGATACGTTTCCTGATGATGTCTCTCCACATTCCTCTACATTCTCACAGAAGGCTGAGGGTTGCTCTTCTCTGAGCACTTCTCACCCACCTCCACCCCAGAAAGGTGTCTTCCTCTCTGGAGGTCTAGGAAACAAGTCTGTGAACGTGATTTGAGGCTACTGAAGCGCCTGATGGTGCTGCAGCATAGGTCCAGGCTGGGAACAACACTGAAGTTCACACATCTTTGCCCCTGCTCTCTGGTCTCTGCAGCAAGATGTGGAGGCATGGTCTTTGAGGTACAGTACCTGCCAGGTCTCCCTGAGCAGGAGAGGAACTTTATCCAGAGGGCTCTGGGCCTAGGAATCTGGGACAGCATTTCCCAAAACAACCTTAAGTAAAGGCAGTCCAAGTTCTCCGACAAGGCATAGACACCGGATCCCATCTGAACTCCCAAACCTAAAATGAGGTGCTTCAGCACAGCTCCCTCCCCAACACTGAAGGCTGGTCCGTGTAGGTGTGCATCCTTCAGAGGGAGAGCCTCTCTCAGGCCAGCTTTGTTTTAAAGCTGTTTTGAGAACATACCAGCCTCAGGCCGAGAGGTCCACGTTTGTGCTTTTTTGACAGCTCCTGTCCTTGAACCACTGCAGCTCACAGCTGCTGTGCTGAAGCTCAGGTTCCATGATATGCCCGGAGAGACCTTCATAGGCACCCACGCTCATCCTGTATTCCAGCCTCTCTGCTGGCACACCTGAGAATGGAGATCTCACCTAATAAATCTTAGCGTCTGGTTAAAACCACAGAGCCCGCAGGGGAAGGGGAGCACTCCTCTCCCAGCTGGAAGCCAATGCATGAAGTCAAAGGTGAAGGAGCTGTAGGACAGCAGGGCACCACACCAGCTCTGTCCCTGCTTGTTACCACTTTTTGGGCAGTGGGGGCGACGTTTGGGGGTGTTCATCTTCCTCCAGCAGCAGGGCAGAGGGCTGGGCAGAACAGGCAGGACGCGCAGCTGCTGTGGTTGCTGACAGGCTTTGGGAACAATCACTCCCCGCTGCCTCTGTCAAAACAAACACAGGATGAGGTAAGAAGGAGATAGAGGTGTTGATACCACATCCAGTACAACAGGAGACCCTTTTCCAACAAGGCTGTCCCCTGGTTCAGGTGGACACTAAGTAGGCATCAGCAACCAGGTTCCTCAACCACACTATGTACAGCTTTGGGCTAAGTGGGACTGAAGAGCTGCTTGTTCTATATCTGTACTGCAGATATTTTATTTATGAGTTAGGAAAAGTTTTTGAAGGATTTTTTTTTTCACCAGTAAAATTGTTATTCTAACCTTTCTGATTTTTTTTCAAAAGAGCGAGCAGGAGGATGAGATCTAAGGATCCCTGATCAATTTGTCTGGAAGCTCTGAAATGCAGGTGAACATGGTTCCAAATACCACAAGGCAGCAGAAGTCCTATGCTAACCTAAGCAAAGTCTTCTCTCAGATGCCTGTAAATAAATGTTAGCAATAAGAATAGATAGTTTTCATAACACCAGTCTTGAGTGATAGTTTTCAGTGCTTTAATGAAGAAAAATATGAATCATGGAATCACAGGGGTTGGAAGGGACCTTCAGAGATGATCTAGTTCATAAAGTGAAACTAATTTCCATCTCCTACTCTCAGAAGCCAAAGCCTGTGTTTCAAGGGAGTTGCAATATGATTAGGCAGGGATATATGCTGCGGTAGCTTTTGGTTGCTCTGTGTCCCGTGTTGCAATACAGAGAGTCCCAGGGATTTCCCCTGTCCTTTACATTCCCCTTCCTACTCTGCATGTCCCCACAGTGTTTCTCAGAGAGCAGGCTTACAGCTATTTTCCACCATACCTCTGCAGTGAAAGCCTTTATCCAGCTGAAGATGGACTCAGAGACCCCCTTTTTGTCCCTCACTTTGCATGAAGAGGCTGGGGAAGTAGCTGAGGCTCTCACCCCTTATCCTCACTCCCAGCACATCTCAGATCCTGCTTAGTGGTTCTTATTGCGCTGGACACAGCTAAGGATGGTGGGAAGACAGGCAAAGAAGAGCGTGGACTCCAGCTGGGACAAAATAACTGCTATTTATGCAGCACCCATTGAAGGCAATCTTCACAGTTTACATGATCAGCAGGTCCCTTCAAGCAGCGTCTGTGGCAATCCATCAAAGAGGCACGTGTGCCAAGCTGTCATGCAAGTGGTTCACTAGAGGTCAACAGGGCACCAAATCCTGCACCAAGCAATGGCTGCCTGGCTCATCTCTGCAGGTGTTGAAGGGGAAAGAGGCCTCTGGAAGGTCTGGGACTTGATTGGCTTGATATGATCCTCAATGAGAGCTAATTGCCAGGAGGGAAAGACAGAAATATTCTCCCTATTGTGTCTAAGAACAGAACATCCTCAGGGGAGCAATTTTACCTCTTTTTTTTTTTCTTTTCCTCAACTCTGGCTTATCTAGATCATGATCATGTCTGTCAAGGTTCTGAAGCTCAGCACTCTTGATTGTAAGAACCTCCAAAACGCCATAGCCATCTGAGAGCAGAGATCTCAATTTAAAACTTTAATGGGGGGAATCTAATGATTTTGCTTGATTGCCCAGTCAAGCAATTTACCTTGCAGGTGTCTCCTGGAGTGGATACCACCTGCCCACTTGGCTGGTCAGAGCAGCTGTCCCACATGGCAGACAGTGGTCCAGATGGGATTGTGGTCAAATTTTCTGTTAATGCAAGTGGAAAGCTCCTTCAAAATCTACAGAACTGACCCAGCTGAGACTCTGGCTTGAAACCACTGTGAGAGGATGACTCTGGATAAGGGTGCAAGTGAATGGGTGGCAGTATCTTGATCTCTCAGACTGGTTGTGGCTTTCCTTTCTCACAAAACATGACCTACGGGGAGCCGTTCCCATCAGAATCCATAGCAGGTGTGTGGCATTTCTTATGGAGTATAGCTGAGTGTTTGGCTAGGAAGAGAGGGTGAGGGCAAAAGTGCCGATACAGAAATAGCACATTTATGAAAACATCACATCCACACACGCTGAATCTGCAGTGGAGCAGTCAACCCCTCCTCTATCAAGTAGGCAAAGCAGGTCGAAGCAGGTTGGAGATTTTATAAGCCTGCTTATCCTTTATAAAATAAGTGATAACTCCAGACCAGTTAACTGCATTCTAAATCCTTATGAGCTGAGTTTAAGGAATCGTACCTTTAGCCTACTGCAGACCCAGCATGGGTGGGTATGCAAAATGAGCTTGTTACTTCTAGTGGGTTTCACAGAAGCACAGGTTAAAAGAGGGGCTGCTGCCTAAGCATAGGTGTCTAGCATCATTTATGGGCTACTAGGATATCTGAGATATTAATATCTCCCTGTGAGGAAAGGCTGAGGGACTTGGGTCTTTTTAGTCTTGAGAAGAGAAAACTTAGGGGGGTCAATGATTACAAATACTTCAAGGGAGGGTGTCAGGAGGATGGGGCTGGTCTTTTCTCAGTGGTGCCCAGTGTCAGGACAAGAGGACACTTGAGTATAAGAAGTTCCACCTAAATATGAGGAGGAACTTCTTTCCTGTGAGAGTGGTAGAGCACTGAAGCAGGCTGCCCAGAAAGGTGGTGGATTCTCCTTCTCTGGAGACATTCAAAACCCACCTGGACAAGTTCCTGTGCAACGTGCTTAGGTGGACCTGCTTTGTCAGGGGGGTTGGACTAGATGATCTCCAGAGGTCCCTTCCAACCCCCTATGATTCTATGATTCTATTCTATAAATATAAAAAGCTAGCAGGTATGATACAGAGTTTGTGCCCTACAGGAGGGCCAGGTAGGCTACCCCCAGGTCCCTGTGGTGGCACCAGGTATCTATGCTTAGGCAACTGAATCCTATCCCTCCCATTTGCTGCTGGGTGTGCAGGCACTGGGATTGCTTTGCACTATGTACAGCTGTCACTCAGAACTGGTGAGGTGATGTGCAAATGCAGGATGCAGCTACTAATGCACACAGCAAATCAGTGCATAAGTTTAAATACTCATGACTGCTTGTACAAAAGCTGTCAGTTTTATTTCCGCTGGTAGAGCTGAGCTGAGGTGTATATTGGGGTCAGGACTGAAAGCAGCCCTGGAATATGTCCCAAAGCAGGAGTTAATCATTGAGCATTCTGTATCCTGCCACAGATATGAGTCATTCCAGAAAAAGCTGGCTACTCCTAAATTGGATACCTTTATTTTTTTTGTGACTTTTGGGATAGGAATTTACCAATGCCAGATCACAGGGCATGGCAGCCAACAGAGGAGGTCATAGCTCCTCTGAAGTCTGTTCTTCATCAATCTCTTTTTTTAAGAAGGTGTCACGGATCTCTAATACATCCCTGCCATTACCTGTGGTGGTCACCATAATCCCCCATCCTGCTGCTGAACCTGGCTCTGTGTACCACAAAGGCCCTGCTAGTGTCTTCAGTAGTTCTCCTCAGCAGCAGATGTATTCCTAGCTCTGGTAATGTTGGTACTGAGCCTCTCGAACTCTGTGAGAGTTTGTGTAGGTTGCTCTTTGCTGGTTCCTGTTTTGAGGTCGTCTAAGTGTCCCATCAGCCTTTCCCTGCTGCGCCCACACCACAGTTGTTTATGCAGGATAAAAGCTGAAGGTGGATGCACAAAGCACTTCAGAAGTGGCAGGGCTGCTGGGGAAGAGCTCATCTGCAGGAGTGTGATCTCCTTCCACACACTGTAGGACAACTCCTGCACTGAAGAGAATTTGGAGGCAGAAAATGGGGAGCAAGGAATTTGGCTTGTCATTATTACTGAGCGAAACCACAGGATTCCTCTACCCTTTTCTTTCTGTCTCTATTCAGGCAAAGCTTCCATGTGGACTGCAAGGAGGCTTGAATGAGTATGAAATGCAAGCCGTAAGTTGGTAAAGATGCAGATCTCTTGTGCAAAGGGTGGCATGGTAAGGGAGTTACTGAAGCAATCATATATGCAGCCTTTGAGGAAATAATAGCATCAATAAGGAAACAGGTACAGAATATTTGCCTTGCCCAAAACAATAAAGACAAGGGTACTCACACCCTGGAGCTGGCTCTCTGCTTACACCTCTACTCTGGGGTCTGTAAATCCACGCTTGCCTTCATTAACCAGAGTGGGCCTCTCAGTTCTTGTATGCCAGACCAACACCTAGAAGGAATCACAAAGAGTTCAGGGGTTCTGGATGCCATGGAAACACTGAGAGCAGTGCATCCATTGGGTGCAACCCCATTCCAAGGGGTTGAACCTGGGAGAGACTTCACAGGAGCATGAAACAGTGAGAAGGAGGAGGGATCATTATAGACTGAAACCCCGGACTGAACCCACTGCCAGTCCTCCTGGATTTTGGAGAAGCAATCCGGGTGCAAACTGTATGGCTTGAGGCTCTTTATTAACACAGTAAGAGTGCATAGCACTAACTACTCCTCCGTGCTCTCTGAGCTTCCCATCTCTGAAGTGCTTGGCAGGCTCTGCCCATCTCTCCCAGCACCATTTGGCACTGAGGTGCACCAGCACAGAGCTGGCACAGTGGAAATGAAAGCAACATGGCAGGAGGCTGCAAAAGCAGCCAGGATCCAGCAAGGAAAATGTATCTTCGGGATCTCTTGTCCTTACTCACCTTTGTGCAGTTGGCTGCTTTAGGCTCCAGCCCATCCATAGTCACTAGATCCTTCAGCAGACTGGTTTCCTGGTAGCCTCCTTTAACTCCCTCCAGCTTGAAACTGGCCTGAGGCTTCTCCAAAATCAGCTTGATGCTGATAGCAAATCCAGCCATGTCAATAGCAAAGGGTCGGTTAGGGTCAAAGACGGTTTTCCAGCCCACCACCTTCCCTGCTGGGCTTACTTTTGGGGATTCATATCGCAGCCCCCCAACAAAAGCCACTGGCCAGACCGACACTCTCCTTGTGTAGCGCATCTGTGTGCCAGAAAGAAACACTTCTGTGAGAATTCAACCCCACAAGGTTTGTCCCAACCCATTAGTGCACCATCCTCTGCTTTCACAGGCACCTGTCCTCCCCCGTTGTCTTCCCACACAATCGCAGAGCTCTCAGAGGCACAAACTCTCCTTCACCTGTGCTACTGCTTGAAGAGCTACAGCTTGCAGAGCCACGAGGCTGTTTGGGCACATTCTTCTCTGAACACCAAACTCACTGCTTTTCCCTGCCCACGTTCAGTTCCTCAGAAGAAGAAAAACCCTTGGTTTTCTGATCTCATCTGAACTTTTATCATTTCTTGTAAAATTTTACCATTTTTGTAAATGCCCAACAACTTCTACCAGGCCTGTAGTTCCACTCACTCCAACTTCACCCTCATGCAAGCAATCTCCTTCCCTGACTCATGCATCTTTGTCCTCATTTATTGCAAATTCCCCCCAGCCTTGTTCTTCCATCCATGGCTACTGCCTAAAAGAGTGTGGTTTTATTGAAATTGTCAGAAGGGACCTAGAAAGCAATAAGGAAGGATGAGCTTAACAGAGATTGAAAAAATTCTGAAAACTAGAAATGTGTTTTGATGCATAACTCCATGTTTCAAGTGGTACAGTACAGTTTGGCTTAAATTGGTGACAAGGGATTTTACTGAATAATCATTTTTTGAAAGTTTTCAATATAGACTTGGCATCTCACAAAAGCCAGGTTTCCAGCAGAAGTCTGGGCAAGCTTCTGTGATCCCAGGAGTACAGCCCTGTTGTGGTGGCTGGAACTCAGAGTACAGAAGGGCAGCCAAGGAGAAAAGGTGAACTAAAAAGTCAGACAACTTTTCCAACATCCCCTACCCATCACACCCCTACAGCAGTGCGGATTCATGCTTTGCCAGAAGTTTATCTCCAGTCCTTATTTAAATCGGGTCAGCTCTCCCTGAGGAGAGGTATAAATTCCAGAGTATATATCCCCTGGTCCCTGACAAAAGGGGCTCTAGCTGGTGCAGCATCGTGTGATTGGCTATCTGTGTTTGCAGCCTACACCATGATAGACGTGCTCTTTGCTCTTTCAGCCCTTTAGAGCATGGCTACTGGGTTTGCATAACTATAGGTTTGCATCTGCCCCGTAGCCAGCTTCCATTGAGTGCAGGGCAGACGAGGAAAGGCTCTAGGCAGCATGCCAGAACCCTTCTCTCCCAGATGATGTTAAAATTTCACATGATAGCCCTATCTTAGAGGTCTTTGCAAGAGCATCTAGCCTTAAGAGGCTTTGCAGTTGTATCCTGCTTTTCTGTCCCATGTAATTTTGCTGCTCTTACCTCTTCAAAGAGCTCCAGGCTGTAGGTGTTATCATCATCGGCAAAATACACTACCCCTTCTGGTGGTGCTGTGTTGCTGAAGCTGTCCCTCAGCCAGTGCAGCCCCAGGTTCCTCTGTAGTGTCCCCCTTGGGGTGTGGGATGGGATCCAGGACAGTCCCAGCTTCAAACTCTTGGGCGTCTCCACATTGAGATGGGTGAAGTTGAGCCCTGCCTTCTCCAGCAGGTTGGATACCAGGTTGGTCCTCCTGGGCGAGTCCTCCACTACCACCCAGTGCAGGTTCTGTACGTGTAGGAAGGTGTTGGCCAGACGGGTCAGCTCAGCTTTTTGCACTGGCCGGGTATAGGTAGGGGTGATAACGAAGATGGTAGGCAGGGTGTCTGACCATGGGGGAGGCCTAGAGTACACATAATTCTGGATGACTTTAGGTGTTGCTCCTATGCTTTGCTGCTGCCGAATGCATGATGGCAGGCCTTCTTCTCTCAATGCAGATGTACCATTGAGAAGAGCTTTAGAGGTCACGTTCTCATCTGTCTCTTCTGGGACAAAACGAAGGAAGGAAGAAGAAGAGAAAAGATGTTAGAGAGAAAAGATGTTAGAGAACTAATCACTGCTGGGCTGCCTCCTCCCCAGGGCATGGCTGGGGACACATCTGTCTGAAGTCAGTGCTCAGCACTTCAGCATCTGCTCCCCAAAGCAAACATAAGTTGCATGTTTAAAGTGCTCTTAAGAATAGTTTGTGTGCCTGCTGCAGGCAAACCCTAAGGAGGTCTTCAGGCAAGTTCATCTTTGTTTAATCCATCCCATAAGACAGCATCTCCTACCAAGGGTTTGCACCAGCAATCATCACAACCACCAGCACATTGACAGCAGAACTCATGCACTTACTTCTCAGCAGGCTGAGGTAGCGGGTGGTTGGATACTGGTGCCACAAGGTTAGGAGAAGAGCCCATGGCAAGGCGATCAGGAGCGTGGTAAGAAGGTTACGTCTCCTCAGCATGCTGCAGAGAGCTTCCAATGCCCAGGCATCTCTCTACCTTTCAGAGCAGGAAAAAAAGGGTAAGATCTCTGAAATATCAGTCGCCACCAACATTAGGACAGTAAGTCTAGAGGCCAAACTAATGGGCTGAGTTTGGCTCGCTTGGAGGGAAGCATGATAAATGTTGGGCACCAAACCAGCATTTGTCTTAGTGTAAGTTTACAAGGAGCCCCATTAACGTTGCAGGCCTGAGCCATTATCCAGTTGCCCTGGCCAATTCCTGTGCTATTGAATAGCAGCTTTTATCTATTTATGTTGCTATAAAGAACTTCCCGCTGCCCCATGATGAACCCACTGTCCTTGACTTGGGGTCATTCTTGCTGTTTCTGAAGCCAGAGAGAACTGTTACTTGCCCCCTCCCTGGGGCTGGTATTCATTCCTGAGCTTTGTGGTGACGTTTTATATTTGCTGCTTTTGTAGATTTTTTTTAAAACTGTGCAAGATTTGTGTTCGTGCATGTGCAAGTGGTCAAAACAGAAAATGTCAAGGATCCTCAAGATAGCCAGCACCTCTTTCATTCCTGCAGTTTTAATTCCATCCTCCTTATGCAGGTGCATTGAGGCAATCAATGATGCGTGCTATCACCTACTAAGTTTGCCACAAAATCCCTGCCTCAGTCATTCCACAGTGATGGTAATACCTGCTGAAAATTTAATTATTCCACATCCCTTTCTACTCCTGGCTTGCAGTGTTTGGCCACTGCAGCATTTAGTTTAAATCACAGACTTTAGAAGACTTTAATTTCTTTCTTAGTATTTCTGTAATGTACATGATCATGACATCTGAGGAACTGCAACAGTTAACATTTGCTTTTGAAACTCCCTCTATAAGGTGAGAAGAACTAAAAGAAAATAAAGAGAAATAAAGAACAAAAGTATCAGGAGTAATCATTAACAGGGGTGGCTTATTTACAGATGGTCCAAGCTACAGTAGTCCTGAGTTTGACTTTTCACAATTATTGAGCACCTTCAATTCCCACTAGATAATATGATTGATGAGCAGTCAGTCTGGAAATCAGATCCCTGGCTTCTGAAGGCAGCCATGCTTTCAACAAAGTATCTAACATTAATGATCGGTTTGGAAAATACAGACCGAAGTATTTGGACATCAATTGCAGACCCACTTGTCCAGGGTGGTCTGCACATAACTCTGCCCTGTGTCATGGCGTGATGAGATCCCAGTCCTGACTCACCTGTCTGAAGGACCCTTAAGAACCTGTGCGCAGTAACTTACATGAGCATGACATCCCAGAGATTACTTCTGAAAGTCCTACATCAGATGGGATTGTCTAGTGATTGTGCTGCCTTCTGTATGGCTCTGGCACACTGCTGGGAACATTTTCCTCCAAGCTTCTAGCTTCTGCTGTGGTCTCTCTCTGGGTACGAAACCTCTTGATACTGTTATTACGTACCAGCAACCAAAGCAGTGCTCCAGAAAGAGGGATCCACTTCTGCTGCTGCGGAACAGCAGCCCACGGAAACACTGAATGGTACAGAGAAAAGTTTTCTTGTTACCATCTGAGGACTTTCTGCTCTCACTCCAAATAGGTTGGCTGATGTCCGATAGCTGGATTTTCTTCCCCTCTACCTCCTGGTAACATCTGTAATCTGTTTCCTCTGGGATTACCCTTCTGATGCCAAATATTTTTCCCGGTGGACTTCCTTGCTACCACAGTGATGCCCACTAGGAGGCTAAAGGGAGCATAAAACTTTCGTAAGCCTCCTGTAGAGAGACTTCTGTTGTGAAACTAGAGTCACATGCCCTGGGAACTGGAGAGCTGCTGAATGGCATGGCCCCACCAGGCCCTCTTGCTCTCCTAGGCTGAAGGCAATCTGAGGGAAGAGGGTGATGGCATCACCCTGACACTAAGACAGAAAGCAGGTTCAAACTGGTTGGCTTTGAACTCCTACACTGTCAGGTACCTCCTAGGTGTACTGAAGGCCCTTCATCTAAAACCAAGATCCTCAAAGGGAGATAGGCACGTTGAGTGCAAAGGAAACTCCTTGTGTGGGATTTGGGCTCAGCAGCTCCTCATCTATCCAAAGGGGAAGGACTGCCCTGCTTCAGCCTTAGAGAGTCATCTGAGAAGAAATATGACTACTGGTCCAAAAGGGCTCTACTTTGCAGTCACAGCAGCCACATGGTACTCCTGGAAGGTATCAGTGGATGCTGTTCTAAATTAATCTTTCTTGGGACCCGTCTTTAGTTTTGCTCCTTGACATTTTACGTTGTTCTCCTGAAAAAACAAAGATTATGCGGTCGCAGGGCTCATCAGTGCCCGACTGCCAATAACTATCAAACCCATTTCAGCAAAATCTGACAGAAGACTAGCATGTCTCAGCAAGTCTTCTGGCAGGCAAGTAGATACTTACAAGCCCTATTAAGGAAATTGCTGCAATGTGAGCTCATTCTGTGTTAGACACCAAAAGTACCATGCTGGAGCGATCCCGCTAGGGAACTTATCTCCATTGCTCCCCAAACCAACCATTTGTGGTTACAATCTCTAATGCTTCTAGCCCCTTCACTCAGGGAACACCACGGTGGCCGCTTCTCTACTTTCAAGCAATGGAAAAACATATCAAGAAATGGGACAAGGAACCTGTGTGGCCAGGGGCACGTGGGAGTCTTTCGCTGATGCCAGCAGGAGCTTTGTGCAGCAAACATGCTGCCTTTGCATAACTTCATTGTTTTCTGATGGCTGTGTCCAGGCCAGGTGCAAGAATCTCCTTCAAGCTTTAGCGTGGAAAGTGTAGGTGTTTGGTAAGCCCAGGTTCTGGGCTAGGCACAGGGCAAGATGGTGTTACCCACAGCAGGGGCCACTTTCTCTCCAGGAAATCCATTCCCTTACCAGCGTAGCAGCACACAGCAAAGCTTCCCATCACTGGGGGCCACAAGAACAGAAAAAGCCATCAAAAGAAATCCAAGGAGGGCTCTGCACTGCATTATAGCAGCAGCAGACACCTAGGTCCACCTGGGCCCGGGCTTGGGGTCATCACAGCTCCTTGCTTCCTCTAGTATGCTTGCAATTATAAACGTCCCTGAACTACAGCCAGGCAGCCAGTGGTTTTTGGTTTGTTTGGTTTTTTTTCCCCTTAATAAAAGCCCTTAATTATACAGGCACCGTTTCTATGCAGAGGGCCTGCCCCTGCTGCAAACTCAGGTCGCTTCTGGAGGGAAGGAGAGGAGGAGGCGGCGGTGGCAGCTGTGTTACCAAGAGAGCACCGAGGAGAGTGGATCAGAGTTAGAAGAGCTTTAACAAATTCCTTTTCTAGTTCTTTCTCCTCCTCCTCCTCCTCACAGCCAGCCCTGATCATGCTTCCCAAACACTGCAAACACAGGAGATGCTGCCTGTGTGTGCAACTCCCCTGGTGCTTCTCGCTTATTTATTCCTACATGCACCTTCTCTCTATTGCTTTTCCAAAGCATGCAATGCTGAAAAAGTTAAACCCTGCATAAAGCACCAGGTCACTTGTGAACCTCACAGAGGTGTCTGACTGTTACCCCATTTTCAGAAAATCTGCCTTGGAATACATTATTTTCTCTTTAAAAACTTACCTTTCCCCCCCCACTGCTGCCCCTTGCATCCATCATGCTTGTGGTCTTCTCTGTTCCTTTACATCTTTCACCTGCCTTTTCTTGGTCCCCAAGACTTCCTCTTCTTCCCTGTTTCCAGGAGTAGAGGAATCCCCTGGCATACTAACAATTTTAGCATTCATCTTCTCTCCTTCCCCACACAAAGGACCGTTGCATTTTCTTAATATCCACCCTGCATGGAATATTTCCCACAAAGGGCTCCATTAAAGCATCAGACCATCCTTTTGAAAACACTGCATTAAAACCCAGTCACGTGCCAATGCCTCTGGGTAGCTGCTGATGGCCCCAGTGGGGCCTACGGAGGTTTACTGAACATAGTTTTACCTACTTTTTATAATTAAAAACAAAGTTCCCTAAGTGGTTCAGATTAATTGCAAGCCTGGCTGGCAGGCTTTACTGTGTGTATTCTTGGCACAACCAGCTACCTTCCTTCTGCCTTTAAACCTGTTCAGAGTAGATCCCATTAAATGAGATTCAAGATCAGAAGAAAAATTTGTGATCATCTAAACCCATCTCCAGCGACCATCCCGTAATTCCTGGGTTTAAGCTGTAGAGGGCAGGGACTGTCTCTTAATGTGATTGTACAGTCCTGCACTGATCCCATCAGGAGCCTTTGGATGCGACAGCAACACAAATATTATTGATTGTACTCTCTTGCTGGCTCTTCTCCTCCCTTGCTATTTCCCCTGTCCTACCTATTCCCCTTTGTCTTCCCGTTTCTTTTTTTTTCCTTAGTGTCTCCTGCAGTCCCTGTTTGTGTTACACACCCATAACAACATTAGCTGGATCTTTGATGGATGCCTTCAATATGCTGCCTGTAGCCTTCTTGAGCTGTTTTCCAATTACACATCCCTCTTCTTAATTTCATCCATCAATCTTCTGTTCTCCATTAAAAAATAAACAAACACACACACAGAGAGCACAAAGCTGAGTATGATAGGGACAAAATGTTTCCCGTACTACTCTCACTTCACATTGCTTTGTCAGACTTCTCAGTTCCCGGGACACAACAGCATCCCATCTCCGTTTAAGCTCACGTGCTGCTGCAGAGAGCATTAATCTGAAAGGATTCAGGAGAAGAGAATGAGAGAAGCACACAGGGGGAAGAGCCCTGCCCCGGCTCAGATATCCCAAACTGATGCTGACGAGAAGCAAGAGGCTGAGGCTCAGAGCATCATGTGTGACTGATCCCTTCATCTGCTGTTGACTAATTACCAACACAGGTGACAATTTGTTACAAGCAGGGCAGCTCAGATGTTGGGAGAGGGATAAGGATTCCCAGGCTGGAGAACAACCCAGGCAGCCTCACTGCTCAGATACAACTTTAAGAGGTCCCATATGTGACTTTCTCCCTGAATTGTGGAGTACTTTGAAAGGATGTATTGGGTAAACAGTAGAAAAAGTTGAGAGACCCAGGGGACCGTGGTTTATAGGGCTGATGTGTGAGTTCAGGTGCCTGCAATTTTCATATAGCCCTGTTGAAAAGCTGCTCAATTTACATCGTCTCTGATAACTCAGAAAAACGGTCAAGATCACACAGGCTTTGGTAGTTCTGTTATGAGGCTTCAGCTCTGCCCTCCACTCACCTGATACAGCAGGAGAGCCACACCTTTCAAAAAGTTTGCTCTGCAAAAAAGATGATTTTGCAGCCTCTGGTTCAGGGCAGCCAGACTGTCTGAGCCAGGCTTACAAGACCCTGAATGTTGGACCAACCCCAGCCCCAGAACTGTATGTCTGTAGTCTGAGACACAGACTTTAAAGATCATTATCTTCCCAGAGGGACAAATTTCACAGTTCAAACTGTCTCCTGGGAACATCCCGCCATCCACTGTAGAGACTTTTCTAGGCAAGCACCCAAAGCAAACTAGTTTCAGCTAGTGGAGCCAAAAGGCTTCAAGAAACGGCCCCTAATCTTGGTTTGTACCCTGTTTGCAAGCCTACTGTTCTGTGTGGCTCCAGGAGGAGAGAGGTGTGGAGAGGGGAGGAGAGAGGGGCAGAACTGGAGCAGAGCTGCCAGCAGGTTCAGGTGGCTTTTCATTTCATGCACTGAAACTGTCAGGATGGTTTTTGGTTTGGTTTTGCCTGCGTTTTGCTACCTCTCTCCATCAGCCCCTAGCCACCTTGAGGAAGTCCATGCAGATTTCATGAGTTCCCTAACTCCCGGTGTGGGAGATGCGATGCTGAAGGCAGAGCAGGGAGCTTTCAATTATTGATGAGAGCGACCTCTCTTTAAACAAGGAATGCATAATTCATGGCAGCGCCGGTATTTGTGGTGATCAGCAAACGGCTCTGTCTCTGCTTTGCTGAAATCCTCAGGAAGCTGCTGTCCCCTCTCCCCACATTCCCTCGGGCCCGTCAGAGCCTTCAGACAAAACTTCAATACTGTTTAAAACTGAGACAAGCCAAGATGCTGCAGCGCTTCCCCCCCACCAGGCGGTCTCCTGCCCCTTGGAGATGTGCACAGTGAGGTGGGAGGATGGATCCAAGGAACCTCAGAAGTGGGTGGAACTGGGATAAGCAGGGGTAATTACTGTGAAAACACAGCCACAACAGGACATTTCTCAGCAGCGGAACTCCTCTGGAGGAATGTAGGAATGGCACTGATGGAGCACAGAAAGGACAGGGTAGATCTAAAGGGCAAGTGCCTGAGGGTTCACATCCAGCTGTATTCCTTGTGGGGGTGGGAAACAGAAGGGGGACAAGGAGATTTGGTTTTCTGCTCAATAAGCAGCAATTTCTCCCCTAAACTCTGCTGCAACTGGGTGTCTGAAGAGCAGAGGAGAAAAAAACATAAAGAAGGATGACTTTTTTTTCTTTCCCTAGGAAAGTAAATGTTAATGATGGAACAGAGAAGGGAAAGGTTCTTTCTTAAACCCAGAAATGGGATCTTGACCTCCCAGGCAATGCAGGCCACTGTAGTCCTGTCCAAAGGTGGAAGGGTGCTCTTCTGCTTGGGGTTTTAATTATCCTACTGCCACAGGCCTTGCGAATGGCTCTGGGCAAGTGATGCCTGCCATCTGAATGAGATGGGTATCTCCCTACCGCCCGTGGGAACACAGAGTGAGGCAAAATTAAGTGAGCCCCCTGGAGACACAAACCCCAGAAAACTACAAATAATAAAACAATATGGGGAAGGACGGCCAGGTCTTTCCCCAGGGCAGGAAGAGTAGAGTTACCAGCAGCTGTGGGGTTTCAAGGTTTTGGCCCCATCTATACTTTGTCGTTCGTTGCGCGGGCTCCCGTGGACACAACTTCCCAGGGAAGTGAGTCACTCTCAGCGAAACAGCCGCCCTTCCCAAGCCCCCGCGCTTCTTCCTCAGATGTAAAGAAAGGCTTCATCCTCTCCCTGCCAGCTCCAATCCCTTTGCCATATGGGACTGCATTTACTGCAGCTCAGAAACCAGGCTTGTTCCTGGGGAACACGCCGTGCACCCCCCCACATCCCTCCACCACCCGCACAGACCCAAGTCAAGCATCTTCCT
Source organism: Scolopax mira (assembly GCA_004320125.1). Lineage (NCBI taxonomy): Eukaryota > Metazoa > Chordata > Aves > Charadriiformes > Scolopacidae > Scolopax > Scolopax mira. The sequence continues at coordinate 159,422 of BJBW01003072.1, forward strand.
CCAGCCTTGGCACGGCACCTTTCCCGAGAGCATCCTTATCCCAGGTGCGTGGCTTGTGTCTGAGCAGCATGGAGTGGGGGAGGGCAATGCTTTATACAGAGCTTTCTTCCCCAGTTAAAAAAAAAAAAGCAAAAAAAAGCGCCCAACAAAAAAACAAAAAAGAAACATTGATGAAGCTAATTAAATCTGCTGGCTGGATCCCCCGGGATTCAATACTTTTGAGACAGCGCATGGCTCAGCCTGCTACCCCCAGGTAGATCAAGGGTATCCAGGCACTATCTGGGCTATCAGCAGGAACAGAGATAACCCAGTTCGGATATAGACTAGACCTTGAACTTGGCTGCAAAGCCCAGCTATGCAGGAAGCCTTCCGGAGCCTGCGAAAGGAGGTCTAAACCAGGCTATTTTTAATCAGCCCAGACCCAAACGCCCTTCATGATCGACCCATGCGACCCGTCACCGCCTTGCCGTCCCCCTGGGGTTTGGCGAGGGTGGGCTGTGACTCAGAGGGACACAGCCCTCCGCCCTGTCCCAATTTCTCTGCATCTGCACTGCAGAGCCATAATCCAGGGGTGCCAGAAATACCCAGAGAAAGATTGGCAGCTCAAGCCCAAACAGAAGCAGGAGGTACCAGATGTCTCCTGAGAAAGCCAGCTCTCTCCTGAGAGGCCTCTCTGCTTGGAATTATCCTCTCTTGAACGGGAAGTCGGGGGCTTATTCAAACGTTGACTTCTCTCCCCTGCTGCTGAGCTCTGGCAGAACCAAGGTCCTTTTGAGGCGCTGATGACTGTTACAGAATAATCATTCCAAACATCAGCGTGAATCAGCCCAATATCTGCATTATCCAAAAAAAAAAAAAAAGATTTTTTTTTTTCCCGAGGAGGCAAAATAATTCTAAGGAAGTAAAAACAATACTGGATTGTTCCAAAGTATCTGTACATTTCATCCAGAGCTTTCCCTACTGAGTTAACAGCTGATGCCTGTTCGGCGGGAGTGGGAGCTGTCATTTTACAGGTTTCTTACAAAAGCAGAAAGGAAACACCCATAGTATTTCCTTCCAGAACATTTTCAAAGATGGAGAGGAATTACTTTTTCAGAGAAAAAGGCATTAGGCGTTATTTGATGGATAATTACATTTCACAGGTGCTTGTTTGGAGGGGAAAAGAAAAAAATAAAAATCCCGTTGATCACAAGCTCCTTGTAACGAGACGGGGCCTAAAGGCCAGCGCCGTTCCTCTGGTAGCAGCCAAGATGCAGAGATGGGCTTTGATCTCAGCTGTGTGTCAATATGACATCAAATGCAGACCTCCAGAGGAACATACTATCACTAATGCACACTCTCGATTGATTTAGACAGCTTGTTTTCCTCCTACTTTCAAAGGCAATGTCGAAATGCTCTTCCCTGCTGGCCTTCCCAGTGACTCCTAGGCAGGGGAAAAGAAACCAAAGGAGAAGCTGCTTTCCTGAAATCACTCTCCAAACGAGTGGAATGGCAATTACGCCATTTAAAACACAGATGTAGCTAAAGATGTCTACTGTATTCTCCAAACCTGTGGAAATACTGCCATTTTAATGGTTACATGTCTGTGCTGGCACCCCGAAGAATCGGAGTCCAGATCCCTTATTGCAGGGGAGCAAACTGTGGGCAGAGGGTGTGTATGGGTGTATGGACAGCGATGCCCTGGAGTTTGTATTTGGGAACACTGGCTGAATTATGCAATCAATAAAAGCATCGTGCTAATTTGGGCATGTTTTTGTGGGTGCCTATGGGGTGGGTGCCCCATAGGTTTACACAGAGCAGACACTGGTCAGCACTGAGGATTTGCCACCACATGAGAAAGAGGAGAAACACCCCTTTGGGCTCCTTGATGGACATTTTTGCTGTTGCAGCTCTCTCAGCTGTGTGAAACACACTTTCTCCAATAGCTAGCTGAGATGGTCCGAAATGCTAATTCTGATTTCTTCCTCCAAATTAATCATCAGCACTCATTAGATTTGCCACTTGCTGTGCGGCATCCAAGTGTCATGCAGACACTTTTAAAAACAAACATAGAATGGAGAAATAAAGCGGCACCTAGAGACTTGTCTTTTGCAATAGATATACGTTATGGTCTGCTGCTTCATTTGTACCTTAAATGCCACAACTGATCTTAGAGCTTCAGCTCGCTTCAAAGAAACAACAGAATGAAAATTAGAGATGCAGAAGGCTACAGTGTTTATCCTCCTGCCTTCTGCAGGTGAAATGAAAAGGGAGAATGGGAGCGAAGGCAAGAAGGGGCAGGAAGGCAATGGCCAGCATCCTTGCTGTCCTGAGGCTGTCCTGCTGTCCTGAGGCTGTCCTGCTGTCCTTCCCTGTCCTAACAGGGAAGCTGTTGACTCTGGACCGCAAAACCAAAAAAATTTGGACCACATCCAAATTAGGTGCCAGGGCTTCTGAGATCAAGTGACCCATATGTGATTCTCAGCTTCTGGGAATGGCAGGGGAGCAGTCAGCACAATAGTCGAAATATCTAACTTAGGCACTGGCAAAAGATAACCCTACATCACGACAGAAAGAAGTTTTCCTTTGTGGAAAAAGCATGGATGCATTTGGACAAACTAATGGAGCTGAGGAGTAGCAAAAGCCAAATGCCCCTTTCTGACAACAGTCCGTTTCTACCAGAAAGAAAAGGTGTAGGTTTTGCTTTCTGTTTTTATCAGGTCTTGCCCTGTTTGTCTGTTGGGAAGACAAGGAAGGCTGCAAGGGAACTGAGGGCAGAAGAGCTCACAGCACAAGAAACAAACTCTGCTCTCTCTTTCTGAGAGCACAGGGCTTGCTTGTCTGAGGATCCCTCTCTGCTGTGCTCCTTAATGGCAAATGAAAGTAACCTGGGCTGAAAGTGGTCTTTGCACATGGGATCTAATAAACCTTCTCCTGGGAGGGAGGCCAGCCTATGCTGTATTATACTCGTAGACTTAACCTGTGAATTTGTGTGCTTCAGGCTGGTCCTGACCTGGAGGCAATAAGGGGTTGATGCTACCCTCCAAGCAGGTACATTGCCTGGTCTCTCTGTCCCTTGAGCTTGGAGTGTGATCTTTGCACAAATACCAGTAAGAAAATACTGGGAGATGCCTCTCTCCAGCTCTTACCACACTCAGGGCTGCTGGGGAGTACACTGGGCTGACAGTTGGCCTCGGGCAAGATAACTGAGGGACAGGTACATCTGGTTGGAAGGAGAGATGAACTAGGATTCTTTTATTAATCCGTCTCTGCACTTTGAGAGCCCTTTGAGCTCACTTCAAAGGCAGATCAGGTTGGCCTGAAACAGACAAAGAGCAGTCTCATTGAAACAAGAAATGCACTGCTGCTGTAAATGTTAGAGATGGATCTGCATCTCTCCTGATGCTGGGGGTGAATCTGGTTGCCCCCATGCACTGCCTCCCCCAGGCCCCTGTAAACATGCACACACCTTCCATCTCTGGCTGGTGCCTGACATGATGGTCTTCCATCAACAGTTCTTTTGCAAAATGTGTCCTCAGTCTGATAGGCACCTTGTGTTTCTGAGCTACAGCAGGGTGAGGCCAAAAGCAGTATCTCTGGGAGGATGTTTGTGAAGGACAACAAGCCAGGTAAGACATTCCCAGCCTCCCACATGCACACGTGAATGTGCCTACTTCTATCCCTTACCAAAAAATACCCCTGAAGGGTCAGCAACAGTTCCTAGGCAGGGGAAACATCCCAAAACCTCCTGGGGAGGGAGAAGGAAGAAACTTCCCTAATCTCTAGGCCATTTATGTTTGCCCTGATGCTCAGGTCAGAGTCCATGTTAGGGTTTGGAGAGAAATATCTAGTATCAGATTTTATCTGTCTAGCAAGTGCAATGCATAAGAGCAGAAATGATGCCTAGTGACTATTGTGCACCAGTGTTTAACAGCTACAGGACTTGCTGGACGACGGACATAACTTGCCAATGGCAGCTTATCTACAGCTGAATGGGAGTAGATGTTGACAGGAGAGCCACAGGGGTCCCCTGCAGCACCCCCAGAAGAGACTATTTGGTGGGATGAAGCCTGCAGAGTTTGTCTAGCATGCTAATGTTGTGACTGGGAACACAAGTGGGGAGACTGGTCATGATACATATAAACAGTACCAGATTTGCTCTCAAGAGGGTGACAAGAAAAGAAAGCACCATGCATGATGTGCTCTTGGAGGTGGCAGGACCCATTTTTAATTATTCTTTTCCAAAGAATCCTTTGGGGTAAACTATATTCACCTGCAAAAGTCTTCTTAGCATAGCGGTCACACATGGAAGGGACCTCTAGAGATCATCCAGTCCAATTCCCCTGCTAAAGCAGGGTTGCCCAGAGCACATCACTCAGGACTGCATCCAGACGGGTCCTGAAAATCTCCAGAGAAGGGGACTTCATGACCTCCCTGAGCAGCCTGTTCCAGGGCTCCATTACCCTCACCATAAAGAAGTTTTTCCTCATATTTGAATGGAACTTCCTCTGTTCCAGCTTGAGCCCATTGCCCCTTGTCCTATTGCTGGAAACCACTGAAAAGAGTCTGGCTCCATCATCCAACCCACCCTTTAGATACTTGTAAACATAGGTAAGGTGTCCCCTCAGCCTTCTCTTCTTCAGGCTAAAGAGTCACAGCTCTTTGAGCCTTTCCTCGTAAGGGAGGTGCTCCGATCCCTTAACCATCTTAGTTGCCCTGTGCTGGACTCTCTCCAGTATTTCCCTGTCCCTCTTGAACTGGGGAGCCCAGAACTGGATGCAGTATTCCAGTTGTGGCCTCCCCAGTGCAGAGCAGAGGGGGAGAATGACCTCCCTCAACCTGCTGCCACACTCTTCCCTATGCAGCCCAGGACTCCATTGGCCTCTTGGCAACAAGGGCACACTGCTGGCTCAGTGGTGATGATCTCAATGAAGTGCTTAGCAATGTCCTGTGCCTTCCCTTGTAACAGAGCTGCTGATGCACATCGAGGAGTAAGAGATTTGTTGTGCTTTCCTCAATGCTCCAAGAGTCCTGTTCTAACATGCGAGTTAGAAACATCACTTCTGTTGTAGAGAAAGCTCCTGTTATCATTTGATAACATGCTGCTGAGCACTATAGGTTTGAGGAAAACAGGAAACAGCATGAGGGTTGCTAACCAGAATGGGAAACACACTGGGGATTACTGGAGGAGCTATGGAGAAGGCTATGGGCTGCTACAGTGCAAGAGGTGCTGGTATCCCATGGTGGAGGGGAGAGGTGTGAATGAAGGCAGTGTAGGAAGATGGATTGGAGAGGACACCTGATATATCTGATTATTGACAGAAGAGAGGCTGCAAGGGGCTGATGGAAGTAGGATGAAGGAGGTGGTTCCAAGGGGAGAAAAACAAATCGGGTGGGGGAGAAATGCTGACCAGACTGAGATCTGTCACTTGCCAAAAAGCAAATAATTTCTCCTTTCTAAAAGGGATACCTCTGCTACCTGGAGACAGGAGTTAATGCCCCTACCTCCTTTCCTATTGCTCCATAGACATGTGGAGCTGGCGCACATCTGAGGGAGGAAAGAAATTTGCTGTGGACCTTGGAGCAGTAGGATCTTCCAGCTTGGCTCTGACAGCCCTGCCCAACCCGTGATCCAGCTCAGCCAGGCTCCTGTTTGACTTCAGCAGATGCTGCCTGTGGGCTTTGTAGAGGTGCGCAGGGATAATCAGGATTTGGTTTCTGTTTGCTGGCTAATTTGAGTCCCTGCTGTGAGATTTGGATGTTTCTGAGGATTCTATATTAGCTTTAATGATTAAAAAATTATTTCAATGCTTAGTGAAGATGCATGATCTATCACTGAAGCCGCTTAGCAACAGGACTCATTAAGACACATATTAGTACAGAAAGATACCCTTGCTCCAGCGTCCTCTTGGAATGGCTATCCACTCATCTAAACAAGTTAAAGGTCTTTGCTGGCCTTCTTCAAGGCCAGAGGATAAAGCATTCAACCGTGAAACAAGATTTCTTGGTTCTTTTTCTGGCTTTAACTACGCATAAGTATGTGGATCCCGGCAAATCATTTCACCTGCTTCAGTGCCTCAGTTCCCCCACAGGTAAGATAAGCACAACAGTGTATAAGCACTCTGGGGAAATGACTTTCAAGTGGCTAAGCTCATTAGAGAAAAAACAACCCTTGAGGTGAATAAAAAGTGTCTCAGCCCCTTGACAGCAGCTTACACTAACCACACAGTTTGCATTGCCCTCCTGAAGGCCAGCATACAGCCAGCTGTGAGAAAAAAAGGTGAGAAAAAAAAATTTTCTCCTAGCCCCTTACCACCTGATGGTTGCCAAGTAGAGATGCTAAACACTTGTTATTTGGCTCAAAAAGAATTAATATTAGGCAAAGCCTCGCAAAGTATTTCTGGTTTTCCTTCAAGGAGAAAGAGGGCCTGCCAGCTCTGGGGCAGGATCTAATTTCACTCACAGGAACACTGAAAGACCATGTCTGAGAGGAGAATTTGGTGCTTTTTTCATCCCCAGAGTCATTCATTGAAACACTCAGGCAGCCCCATCCTCCTTATGAGGAGAAACTGAGGCAGGGAGGAGGAAGCAGGTACCAAAGGAGACATTTTGGTCCATAGTATAAGAACCAAGGCATTTCTGGCTGTTGGGCTTGCACAAGGGACGTCATACCTGAATGCAGAGGCTTTGGGCATACCTTGGTGTGGGGTGGGGGTAAGGTAAGCACAGACAAAGGGAAGGTAAGGGAAGAAAAATGGGTGCTGGTAAGATATTATGGTGTAACTGCAACTGATTCCTGAGGAAAGGAGAGGAAGCAGCAGAACAGCTGAGGCTAATGGGGATGAGAAAGTGGGAGAAAGAAGAGGAGGAATGAAAAGAGAGGGAGCAGGAGACCTAGTGGGACAGCAAGCAGGAGTCACAGTCAAAGCATCTGAGCTTTCTCTGAAGGGATTGCCTATTTTGCTTCTGCCTTTTTTTTTTCTTTTTTTTTTCTTTTTTTTTTGTGTGATCTTGCCTTAAAATTGCAGGAATGTGGCAGCACAGCACTGGCACTCTGATTTATTAATTCCATCCCGTCCCACCAGCCCATAAAACAAAAGCATCTGTGTTTGCTCAAGAGGAGCACATGAAGGGCCTCATTCACGTCAGAGGTGGAGAGGGAAGCTGGCAGATACAGGAAAGCCATCGGCGCCTCCTTCCTTTTCACCTTTGTGTGGGTCTGGGCTGGGGGAAGGGTTATGGGAGGGCAGGATCCAGGGGATGGATGGGGTACCAGGAGGGAGAAAGCTAAGATCACTCTGGCAATCTGCACGGGAGAAAGTGGAGGGGAGGGAGGACCAAATGAACTCCAGCCTTTCTCTAGGCTGGACCACCTAGAGTAAGGAAGGCACCCCAAAACTGCAGAGAGGAGAAGATCCCTTGCTGCCACACAGACTTGCCTGGCACTGACCTCTGAGGTGGGACATCGTGCAGTTTTGCACTGAATGACACCCTGTTGCTGTGGTCACAGCCAGGGCTTTCAGAGAGCCCATCACGGTTGCCCAACCCTTAGCTATGGTCATGACCATACTAATAAATTAGATCTTCTGGTTGTAGGAGAAATATCCCCTTACAGCTGTTTTTTAGCATGCTTTCAGAACAAGGAAGGCTCAGGATGAGATGAATATTAACTATCCTACTTTAACGACTGGGGCACAAAGCGGGCGAGGAGCCAGCAACCTCTACTCCTGCCAGGTAAGGATCAACTGAGCTGTTTCTAGCAAGGGGTACCAGGAGATTTCTGTCAGACACAGAGGACCTTGGACCTTGCTGAAACTGAATCTCTACCCCTGCCCTTAGATACAGCGTCTTCAGGAGCCAGGCTACCCTGCAACACTGCGCAGAGAGCATCGCCTCAGGGAAAGCTTGGTCTGCAAGCTACTGCTGCCCGCCTGGTCCGTGGCTTTTTCTCCAAGTTCTCCCACACAAGGACTGCCTAGGAACAATCCTGCTTCGCTAGCAAAACGCCGTTCCCATGTGCCCTGCACTCCCACACACAAACCCACTGTGAACTTACAGAACGAGACAACATTGCTGCTCTAAAATCTTTTATCCAGAGCCGAGATTGTCTGACTGCTAACCCTGTTCAGCTCCCAAGTAATCCCAGCACTTTGCTTGGCTGGAGGCTGACTGTACTGGGAATAAATGCCCTTGCTCTCATTGCCAAGGGGTAACATCTGAAGAATAGGACAATACTATTTCTTTTGTAATGCAGCATTATTCATAAACCAGCACCACAGAAAGTTGCCAAGATGCTGGCAAAAATCAACAGCACAGGCAGGGGAAGCACCACTGGACCAGCTTGAATCTCAGCAGAACTTAACCTGAACCCACTCCAGCTGATAAAAGCCAAACCTATGAGAGCTAAGTGTCAGCACACAGGCTGGAAAACACCTATTTTGTGCTTCTGCATGGAAATGAAAATATGCCCCAGTGATCTGCACTCAAGCACATCTGTCTCCTTTTGTCCTTTGTCTCTTACATTGATCAATGTCGTGAGTTTCAGAAGGTACAAGAAATCCTATGCTAGACAATTGTGAGAGATTGAAGCCTGAAGATTTAGATCTATTTCCAATGGACTGTCCTGTCCAGTGATGAATGATCTGCTATCCATCAAAATGTCTCCTTTTCCCCCCAAATCCTACACTCAGCACTAGCAGCATCTTGTAGCAGCGAGTTCCATATGTCACTATGCACAGCATGGGAAAATACTTACTTTTATCATCAAATTGCTACCTTTCACATTTTCCTGAACGCAATCTCTACTAAGAAAAGCCATGTAGAGAGGCAGGCATTCTCCCTGTTCCATGTTGCTGATAGCTTTGGTTATCCTTCCTTGTTTGTCTCCCTTAGCTAACTAGCCCACTTCCCCCCTCCCCAGTAATGAATCTTCCTATGGGCATCAAGCATTTGTAGGATTACCCACTCAAAGCAGGGACAAATGGCAAGTGGAATCTAAAGTGCTGTGCCGAAGCTGTGGATCCCAGCTCTGTGTCACAGCCCTGGGAAGCTGTGTCTCCTGAGGAAACTTAGCTCACATTTTATAAATTTGAGGAATTTGCCGTTTTTATCTTAGCGAGGGGGATCTCAGACAGCCCTCTGCACTGCGCGGTGGAGGAAGCCAACAAGGCAGTTGATTGAACACTTGGGAACGTTGGCAAAGTAGATAAATTCGAGCTCTTAAGGAAAGACCGTCGGGAGCACTAATGTCACATGAGAGTGAGCTAGAAGAGACTTCAAGCTCTTAATTATGAGCCTGCCCAGCTTAAAGCAGCAGGAAAGGAGAAGGCACCAAGTTTCCAAGTTTTTATAAGGGTGCTGGCCACAGGCCAGGGTGCAGTTTGAAGACATACCCCAACCTGGTGGGCTCTGACCAGTGTCCCTTTGGAGGAGCAGGCTGTAAGGCAGTCATGCCTGTGCCTGAAAGGAGGGTGACAACAGCCACAGGTCTCATCCACATGCTGTATTTATTAGTCTTTTATGGTACTGGTAGGTTCTAAATCATAGTCCTGTTAGGCTGAGCTGCTTCCCAGCAAGAGCTTCTCCGAGATGCCGGGGCCTTGTCTGGGAGACAGACGATCTGGGGCTGTCTCAGCTCTGACGCTATCAGCTGCAGTGTCTCCCTTGGAAAGTGAGGGTAGTCATCCTGACAAACAGCTCTGTATGTGGGCAGGGAGTGCTCTTAATCACGTATGTGGAGTACTTTGAGATCTCGGGATGGGAAAGCGGCGTGGACGAGCGTAATGCTTATTATTAGACAGAAAGGCCAGGAGCAAAAAAGGGCAGAGCGATTCTAGACTTCTCCAGGGCCCTGCAGGTGTGTGGGACCCGACTTCCAGTCTGGCTTATTACTAGCTTTTTAGGCTTCTTTTATTAGGAACAATTAAATACGAGGAGGAAGGGGACAGATATCATCTTTCCTGTGTACATCCTGCAGAATAATTGCAGAGCTTTCCCCGAGCAATTTTGCGTGCTCAGTAAAGGGCATCTTTGGAGCCTATCAAATATCTCATCCCTTGCAGGCATATATATGAAGGCTTGCAGCATACGTCAGGAGGTCACCTTATTGCTCCCAAATATTGCCCTGCTAGAATAGGAAGGACAACTGGGAGTGCTGAAGAGGAGGAAGAAGAGGCCTCGGAAGAAGATCCAGGAGGTAGATGGGTTGTGGGGTAGCTCCTCATGGCTGGGACAGCAACATTGCCTCCTGAGGCATCGGTGGGAAGCCAGAGGTGACTGTGCCTGTAGCACCCGAGGGAGAGGAGCAGTGGGGGTTAGAGCTATGAAGGCACCAAAAATCAGGGGGTTGTGCAGTGCAGGCGATTACAGTGGTGAAGAGGGGAGGAAAGCCATCCGAGGGTACAGCTGGAGCAAATCCACTCCAGGCTCCTGCCAGCAAGCTGCCTGCTAGGTACGACTTTGCTCTCAGACACTAAGGACATCTCCTGGTCTGCTGCTGAAGCAGAGGGAAGTTCCCTGCCAGAAAACACTTCTCCTGATGCTTCACAAGCAAGAAGAAAGGATGCTGGGCATACAGGAGACACAGCCTCCAGCTGTCCACTACCACCTCCGCAGGGAAGATGCTATTAGAGGACACTAATCACAAAGACATTCCCAAACCATGGAAATAGTGTGAATTTAAGGGCTGTACTTTGTAGAAGTGTAATCTCTCTTGCATACATTTAGCTGCTCTGTAGCTCTGTACAGCTCCCTAGGCAACAGTCTTCCCAAGTGACACGGTAACAAAGCCCAAAGGTGCAGGAGCCTCGCCTATTAAAAATCCTTGCCATGGGAGCAAGGGCATGTCCTCAGCCCAACTGCTTTGCTTTCCATCCCGTGGCTGCTAAGTGTCTTGCAAGACAGGATGAGGCCCTTCGCTCTAAAGGTGGCTGCATCTCAGCTGTGCTCTGTGTCAGCCGGTTGAATTGCTTTGGGATTGCAAGGTTGCCTAAATGGTTTATCAATTATTGTAATTATTATTATTACTGCTACACTGAAAACGTCAAAGAAGCCAAGAGCTTTAATTTGATCTCATCCAATTCCCGAAATAGACAATACTACACATCGACTGTGCATCAGGACATCTACCTCTGTACATTAACTGCCCTGCGGAGCCTTAATTCAGTGCAGACTCAAGTGCCCTGAAAGTGATACTGAAGTCACTCCTGGGAGGGCAGGAATCACAGCCACCGGGCTCCTGGGCTCACAACGGGGTAGCACAGCTGGTGCTCACCTACTCTGTGTCCCAGGCTAATGGAGAGCTTCCAGGAAATCATGGAGCAGGTACCGACCGAAAGCGATCCTGGCCCCTGGCATCCGCTTCAAGACACAGAGAGCAGGGGGTTGGCAGCACGTGTGGCTGCAAACAGATGTGACGCAGGCTGTCACACACAGCTCGGCACAGTCTCCTGCCCTGTAACCCTTTCTATTACCTGAGACTGATCCCCCCAAGGCATCTCATTTGGGAGTAACGGTGGCCTCCCTTCTGTGAGGATCCCACCCTGCTGTCTCTGTGCACCAACTCCCTGTCAGGCCCCGTTCCTAGCCCTGCCTGAGGCTCTTTGGTGGTGAAAGGATGCAAGGCACGAACCTCGCCATCCCTCCATTTTTCCCAGACGAGATTTGAGCCCAAGCAGGGGTGGGTGACCAGGCTCGTGTGCGAAGCTGCTGTGCCCTGCTATACTCCCTGCACACGCGCTTTGCACAAGGAGGCCTCCTCTCAGTCCAGGAAAGCACCTGCAGAGGCTGCATGGTTCGTGCTCCCCTGCTCCTCACTGAGCTGTGAGAGCTTCAAGTAGCTGGATGGGTATTTATTACTTGTCATTATTGCTCGGCGCTGGTGATGCTTGGTGCTGCCCCGCTTTCTCCCAAACGCACACAGAAATTGCCCTTTGGTGAGTTTGCCTAAGGAGCCACTGAGGAACCAGCTGCTTCTCTCCAGATTTGCAGCACCTGAGGGTTCCTCCCCCCTCCTCCTCTAATGGACTAGCTGCTGAGCCTACCCCTCCTCTCCCCCGGCCCTGGGCTGGATGGGTGAGTGGCAGGAGCAGGGTGGTGAAAAAGAGTACTTTCCAACTGACCTAGGAACATCCTCTCCAAACCCTGCTAGAGAAAACCAGCAAGTGCATCCCTCGGCAGGGGTGAAAAGGGGCAGAAACCTTCCCCAGCCCTCTTGCTCTTGCCCTCTCCCAGTCCCTCCGCGGAGCTGCTCACGGGGATGCCAGCCCGGGGTCGGTCCCCACCAGGGCTGCCGGTGCTCCGGCACAAACCCCATCGCCCTCTGTGCTCCGGCTTCCCCAGCATCTGTCACGAAAAGGGGCGATAGAACCTCCGGGAGATGGGGAGGGGGGCATCGGGTAACCCGGCCGGAGATCTCGGCGGCGCTGAGCCGGCGGCTGCTGCAGCCGCGGGTGGACAAGACACCGGGACTGAGGGGCATCTCCCCACGGCTAGAAAATTCCAGTCTGGGAATGGGATGTCGCTCCTCTGGATGGTGCCCAGGCCTGGGGTTGTGTGCAAGGATAGGGGTTCCCGGCGAAGCTCGCAGCCTGCTCGGGAGCTTGAGCACGGGTGAAGTTTGGGGACCCGGCTGCTGGTGGCGGGGCAAGGCTACCCCTCCCGGTGCCAAACCCCGGGCACCCGGGGAGGTGGTGATGGTGGGAACGGACCGCAAGGTCACCGCTGCATTCCCGGCGCTGGCCCCCCAACCCCAAAACCCTGGTGTGCCCGGTGTGGGGGGGTGTGTAGTGTTCCCGCTTACCTGGCGAGATGCGCCGGTCAGGGCGGAGATGCCGGAGGCTGCCGGGGAAGCATCGCCCGCTGCCGGGCGGAGGGGTGTCCTCCCTGCGCCGTGGGACCGGGACCGGGACCGGCCCGTCGGCGCTGCCGGTGGCTGGTCGGCGACCGCCTTCAGACGGCGGCGGCGATGCGGTTACGCGCGGCGCGGAGCCGATTTAAGGCCACCCTGTGCCGGGGGGGTGGGGGGAGCGCCCAGTGCCGCCCGCAGCCGGCTCCTGCGCGCCACGCATCCCGCGGGGGCCACCTTAAGCGGGGAAGGGGCGACGAGCGGAGCCGGCGAGAAGGAGACCCGAGCGGGAGGCAGAGGAAGGAGCTGGGAGGGGGGGGGGAGGAAGGCGAGCGGGACCAGGCACCGCCGCAGCGCTGCCCCCCCCGCCCCCCGCTGCCCGGAGCGCCGCCCGCCCGATGCGGGGCCGGGGGTCGGCGGGCGGGCAGAGCCGCTTTCCCTCGAAGGTGGGGGGGGGCCGAGCAGTACTTGCCCCACTGAAGGTGGGGTGGGATGGTTTTTTTGGTCCATCCCGGGGGGCTCGTTTTGCTGCTGGATTGATTTCTCGCCCCCCCCCCCCCCCCCCCCCCCCCCCCCCCTTTCCCGCCCCCCCCCCCCCCCGCCGAAGCTCCAGCTGGTCCAAGCCGCAGCCGCCCGCCACCGCCGCCAGGGACCAGGAGGGTTGATGGATGATAGGGCCATCTATGGGGCACGGCCCGAAGCCAGGAGCCACGAAGCTTCTGGGCTTCACTATCCCTGCACCGCTGCTGTGTGCCTCAGTTTCTCTTCTAGCTCTGAGGTGGGCATGGAGTGTTGGTGCAGCCACTGTCCCACCGCAGTGACCACTGGGTGATTCCTTGTGTTGGCCATGTGAGCAGCCACAGATAACACTTTGTCCACAGCCTCTGCCTGGGAGCAGAAGACAGGCCCGTTTTGGTTTTCCCCTGCCTGCCTCCCTTATGACCATCATCTCCTGGCTGTAAAGTCACCATGCTGTTTGAAGGGGTGTGTGTGAAGCAACTCTTCAACCTCTCAACCGGGGCTGGATGCACAGAGGGCAGAAGTGAGCGAGGGCTGTCACCCCTCAGCCCTCCCCTAGGAACCTCTTTCTAGCCCTCTCCTCCTCTCGTAGGGGTGGGCAGCACATGTCTGTCCCCCGCTTGCTCTCTCGAGGGCTGTGACTGCGACATGCCAGGAGTTTCTCCTGAAGAGGTTGCCACAGCTTTTGGCAAAGCATGGGGCACAGAAGGTAGCAGTGCCTGGCTCAGGTGGGAACTTGTTGATCAAGTTTGGCTTCAGGTAACAAAGCTCGTGCTGTGAGATGCACTAAGCAGGGCAAAATGTTTTGAGATCCTTGGCTGGAATGTGCTCTTGGAGAAGAACATGAGAAGTCTGTCTTCTCCGGTTAGCTGGCAGGTCTCCGCCACGTTTCTGGAGCAGACATTGCTGAAAACACCTCAGAAAGAAAGACATCAGTTGACATTTTACAGCCCAAATGACATTTACAAAGTGCCACACAGAGGCGAACCCAACACGGGCAAAGCAGCAAGCGTGTGTGTGCCATTGCTCACCTGCTTCTCCCCTTGCCAAAGGGACACTCTGAGCTGGACATGTTCAGCCCCCGGCAGGACCTGCTGCCACGCTCACCACTGCTGTGCTCATGGCCGTGCAGACCCACTGTGCATGTGTCCTCACACACCTCTCCCTTGGCCAGAGCAGGGTATGAATTGCTGCTCTTCTTCACCAAGTGTGTCCAAGGCTGGCACTATCCTGCCCTGGCATCCCAGGCTGCCCTCATTAGGAGGAAGCTATCCATCCATCCATCCATCCATCCATCCATCCATCCGCCCATGTATCCACCACCCCCCCCCCCCCCCCCCCCCCCCCCCCCCCCCATTCTCAGTATTGGAGGCATAAAGTCCTCAGGCTGTAAGAAGAGTCACCCAGAAGAGTCTTGCATGCTCAGGGCTGAAAGCCAGCATGTGGGTGTCAGGAAATGGCGAGACACTTCCCCGCAGATGGCTCAGCAGAAGCTTGAATTAATCCTGCACTACTGGCAGAAACATTACCCTGCTTCAAGAATTAGCTAGCTGGAGTGCTCCAGCTCTGCAGCACCTTGATTTTAGGCAAGCCCTCACCAAAGAAATTGATTTCCCCCATCCTGCAAGGCACGGAGTCCTTGGCATCTGCAGGGACAGGGCAGAACCATTATTCTTCTGGGGCTGGGTAAGAGACACAGGAAATGTTGTCTGAATGTAAGGAGAAACTACTTTGAGGGTGGCAGAGCACTGGAACAGGCTGCCCAGAGAGGTCGTGGAGTCTCCTTCTTTGGAGACATTCAAAACCCACCTGGATGCATTCCTGTTCTGCCTGGTCTAGGTGAACCTGCTTTGGCAGGGGGGCTGGACTTGATGATCTCAGAAGGTCCCTTCCAACCCCTGCTATTCTGTGATTCTGTGTGGAGGAGATATCTGACTGATTATTAACCACAGACATCTTGTGAGTGAGTTGGACCTGAGTCTTGGGAACACCCTGACCACTGCACAGCTCTTGGAGAGGTTGGTTAAGAAGGACTTTGGCTCCAGGTGATCTCTTCTGAGTGCAAAGGCAAGAAGAAGAGATAAGATCCAACACTGCTGTCCAGTCTGGAAGCTCAAACCACTCAGGCTTTGCTTATTCATGCTCCAGGCTCTCCCTTTTTCTGTCCACAAACTTTGACATGACCGTTTCACTGCTACACGCAGAGCCACAGTTCAGGCAGTGCATCCCATGGTTGGACTAGAGGGTCTGAGGGTTCACACTGTAGGAGTATGCTCTCCCCACTGGGCCAGAACCATCTCCTGGCACAAACAGCACACCTCTGAACTGAGATTCAGGCCTGGGGAAGGTGAGTCTGTGTAGGGCTAGAGCAGCCAGAGTAGATTTACTGGAGGGGACAGTGGGGTATCCAGTGTGCCATAACCCTCCTTATCCCTCCTGGAAGGACTGCCTGGGGCATTCTATGTTCCCAGCCACTTGGCAGTGGAGTTGCTGCACTGGTAAGACCTTTCTTCTTCCATCACCACCACGGCTGTGTCCAGCCCAGACAAATGCAGCAATCCACACTCCAGTGCTCTGAGTGGCAGCTCTGCCCAGGCACGCTGTGCCTTCCTAGGCCATCTGCCCCTTTGTCTGCCCCATACTTCCTCCACTGAAAGTACAACATGATGTGAAAAGCTCCATGAAATCTCCCTCCTGAGGTCGCCACAAAGCTAAGCTCCTTCCCAGGCGGTAAGTACTTCAAGATCCTGGAGGAGCTGCTGCTGGAAAGGGTTTTGCCGCTGCGATCCGCACGCAGTTTATTCCTGCCGTTTGCTTTTTCTTGCTTTTTCACTGCCGTGCCCTAAGGGGCCCGATGCTGTGTTAGCCTCGAGGCAGGACCCACAGACCACATCCCCAAGTCTTGGCAGCAGTAAGGCAGAGGAGAGGAAACGTGGTGGGAAAATGCTCGCTGACTCGTGCTGCAAAGGAGGAAGCTGTGCCTCGGTGCTGTGAGCCTCCTGAGGTCCTACTCCATCCGGGCTGAGTGGCTGCAGCTGCTCCCCACTCTCCCAGCTCCTTGCTCCTGCTGCTGCTCCTACGAGCAGTGCCTGGCACCGTGGGTGTCTGAGGCACCTTCTAGGACTGTGGGATTGAATTGTTCTCACTTCCCACCCTCCCTTTTTGCCAAGGGATTGAGCTATGGGGCAGCAGGGGACCTTGACAGCATCCTCTGCAGTGGGCAGGTATGCGATGCTGTGCTGTGGGTACCCATCTGTGAGCAGCTGCGCTGAGAACTTGCCTCTTCATTGCACTCAGAGCAAAGGAGAAGCGAGCAGAGGTGAGTCGTCCCTGGCGTGGTGTATTTCACAAACAAAAGGTGAAGAAGAGCCGCTAGCAGCCCCGAAGGAAGGGCAGAGAGAGGTTGTAGGGGCGGGAGGGAAGCATACAGAAAAGGCCAGTTGAGGGTCATGCCCACAGCTGAGATGGTCCCTAAAATGTTGCTCGGGAGCGGCACCCCGCTGCCTCTGAAAATGCCAATCTCAAAACACAGCGTGGGCTGAAGCAAGGGCAACCTTCCCTGTGAGCTGCAGAGGTGGCACCCCCTTTCCACTGAGAGTGGGGGTGAGCCTGGAGAAAACAAGCAGTTCCCTCAAAATCACCCCTGAAATCCGTGTCTGAGAGAGAACGGTGAGACCTCAGTGGTCTTGCCTACCAAGCCCCTGGTCAGGCAACCACCTGATCACATTTTCAGAGAGCCTGTTGAGCTATCTTTTGCCTACCCACCCTTCCGTCCCCAGGACAGACCCCCTCCCCAAAACTCCTTTTCTTCCCAGCCTTCTGGACGTGGTGAAGGAGCGTGGGAAGGGGGTTCAGGTGCGTCTCTCCCAAGGTCCAAAGCTGCAGCAACACCTCTCTCCTCATTGTAAATCTGCCTCGGAAGATGTGTGACAGAACAAGCAGTCCTTGATCTAAAACCTGCCACCCTTTGAAGAGCCTGTGCTTGAGCGAAGCGGCCAGCAATTGCTGCCTGAAGAAAGCTGAAAAGCTGCTCTGCAAGCTCTGCAGTTTCATTTCTCTCCCCCTTGAAGCACCAGAGCCGAACACTAATCAAGCTATT
Organism: Scolopax mira; assembly: GCA_004320125.1. NCBI lineage: Eukaryota > Metazoa > Chordata > Aves > Charadriiformes > Scolopacidae > Scolopax > Scolopax mira. The sequence continues at coordinate 176,863 of BJBW01003072.1, forward strand.
TCTGCTACAAGCTGGGGAGGAAAGAAAAGAGAGATTGTTAGTGTTACCGCTATTTTTAAATACTTTGCAGGCTCTTGAATAGGACGATGATGGGGGCCGCGTGAGGACCCAGACAGAGACAGATTGATGGGTGGCAAAACGTTTCTGTTATTCTTCAATCGGGAGGCAGCACGACTCCAAAGGTGCGTCTAGGAGCCACTGTGAGGGCTCAGCTCACAGCCTCCAACGGCTTCGGCTCAGTGTTCCAGGGCTCGCTGCCTCGTCCTTAGACACCCCTCTGGCACTATTGCTGCCAGAGGGGCTCCGAGCTTGCAAAAAAACCCCAAACAACTTGGGAACTGGCTTACAGTTATGCAGCACATGTAAGGGTGGCTGTGTGCATGCTCCGGAGCCTTCACCCTCCTTCCGCGTGGGTTCACAGAATCTCAGAATATTCATGGTTGGAAGGGACCTTTGAGATCATGGAGTCTGACCACAAAAAAACCCCACCAAAACCCACAAAACCAAAAACAAGCCAACACACAAACCACACCCACCTACAGACAGACAAAACCCAACAATCTTGGGCATTGGGGCATGCCCTGAAGTGCTGCATCTACGCGTTTCTTAAATACCTCCAGGGATGGCGACTCCACCACCTCCCTGGGCAGGCTGTTCCAGTGCCTGACCACTCTCTCAGTAAAGTAATTCTTCCTAAGATCTAATCTAAACCTCCCCCACTGCAACTTTAGACCATTTCCTCTGGTCCTGTCATTACTCCCTTAGGAGTAGAGGCCAACATCCACCTCTCTACAACCTCCTTTCAGGTAGTTGTAGAGGAGCAATGAGGTCCCCCCTCATCCTCCTCTTCTCCAAATTAAACATGCCCAATTCCCTCAGACTCTCCTATAGGACTTGTTCTCCAGACCCCTCACCAACTTGGTGGTTCTCCTCTGGACATGCTCCAGTGACTCAATGTCCTTCCTGTAGTGAGGGGACCAAAACTGAACACAGTCTCAAGGTGAGGCCTCACCAGTGCCAAGTACAAAGGCACGATGACTTCCCTACTCCTCCTGGACACGTTGTTGCTGATATAGGCCAGGATGCCATTAGCCTTCTTGGCCACCTGGGCAAACTGATGGCTGATCTTAAGCCAGCTGTCCAGCCTGCCTCTGCCTACCTTCCACCCATGAGATGGGGTCTGTCCCTGAAAGTCTAGAGAGGGCCCAAGTGGCAGCCTTTTCCAGGTCCTACAGAACTAAATCGCTCCTGCCCACCAGCCAAAGAAGTGAGGGAGAAAAGAGAAATCTCAAGCTTGGGTCTCACCCCCAGTGGGGAATATTCCCATGTGACGGGGGGAAAACAGGATGGGAGCAGGGAGGTGAGAAGGTGCCTTGGATGGAGAGATTTAAAGAAACCCAAGCTCAAGTAACAAATTTAGATTGAATTTTCCCTAGCCCCAGGAGTGGGTGAGAAATGTGAAGATATACAGCCATCACCTGAAGGCAGCCTGCCCTTCTGGCCTCCCTGAACTATTGAGTCATTTGGGGAAGGGATCCATATGCACCCAGAGGATGTCAGTTCAGCATCTCACTCCTCAGGAGAAGTTTTGCAGAGGGAAAATATATATTTAGTTTTTAATCGATTTATGAGCCATCCTTTAATGTTGAGCAGAGTGTTATACCCTGGTTTCTATAGGACGGCTTTAAAAAAAAAAAAAAGTCACTCTCTTAAAATGTCAGCTTTAAGAATAATTTCTTTGCCATTCTGTCAGTCTCATCTCTGTTAAACTCGATAAGGCTTTTCCATAAAGGTAAGTAACTGCTTTTATAAGAAACTGCTTCTTAAGTGAACTATCTGTTGAAAGCACCGGTCAAATTCTCCATGCCATTACATCAAATTGATGCAGGCGTAGCTTTTGAAAGTGCTGTCATATGGACCTCCATCTCATTGAGGAGCTGCAGCCTCTTGACGTGTGTCGACCAGGGCAGATCTCTCTGCACCGCCATTCCTAACAGCCCTTATTTATCTCACATCCAAAAGGATGCAAAGGGCCCTGCTTTCCACAGCCACTGTTCCGACAGCAATGTCAAGTCCTCCTTTTTCCCAACGCAGATCGTGACACGTCCTTTGTCTGCTCCCTTTGGGAGGCGGAGGGAGGCTGGGGGTGGAGAACAGAGGGCAGTTGTCACCCAGCTCCTTGGCTATATGAGAAAGTGGCTTCTGTTTCCGAGCTTCTCTCTGCTCCACGTCTTTCATCGACATCGGATTAAACAAGACTTTCTTTTGTGAGAGGGGAATGAATGGTCCACGTAAGGGTCAAATAGCACTGCCTGCACAGGCTGGAACCTGCCTCACACAGTATGGGCTTGTCCTGGAGACACACAATTGCTGTCAGTTGTATGTGCCCCCAAGGCTAGCTCCCCTCCTGGCACTGGACACATGGGGGCAGAGCCTATACATCCAGGCAAGGCAAGGAGGCAAATGCCAGCCCATTGTGGTCCTCTGCAACATCCAGTGCTGCATCTTTGCAGCATCTAGTGGCTGAGCAAGGCTTTTCTGTGCTTGGTCCTCCCCCTCACTGGGTTAGTGCTTGGATGTGAACCTGAGCATGCCAGCAGTTTGGTGGAGTTGCAGGTAAAGACCTGTGCTTAGAAGTCAGATGGGAAATTTCTCTTGATGTGGAGGTGTTCTGATCTGGGTAACAGCTCTAGTTGTGATTTTTGGTCTTCAAATGAGAGGCATCCAGGAATCCTTATGGATTCTCTGAGTTGGACACATGTATCCTCCACAATTGCACGAAGAGATCTCACAATTGTGACAGGAGCTTTTGATCACATTCTGCTAGAATGGAATCTGCCTCCTGCTGTGGATTATGGACACACAGAAAGAGGCATGTTGATCTTTGCTAGTATGCACTTAGAAGTTTGTTCATCCAGTCTTGTTGTGCTTATGGGTCCTTCTGACTATGTCAACTACTGACACCAGCCTTGCGAGGCTGGGTAGCTGATTCTGGGCAGAGCCTTCCCACATGGGAGGTCTGAGTCTGTTGATGAGAGAGCAGAATTTGCCAAAGCAGAGAATTACATAGTGTGCAGTTTGCTTTGCAACGTGGTTTCTCTAAGTCTGCACTCTCCCTTAGCATGAACAACCTCCATCACTCCAATGTAGTTGGAGTTTCTGCTTGGAAGATAGCTTGGACATTACTCGTTCAGTGCATTTAACATTCCTCATGTGCTCCCTGGAAATCTCCTGAGCACTGTTCAGGCCAAGGTGATTACAGCTGTGCTGAGAGCTGGATGCCAAGACATGCTGTTTCCATGTCAATGAGCAGCAAAGAAGTGTGTGTCCATGGGCAAAACCAGGGCTCAAACAGGACAACAGGCTGCAAAAGTAAGGTTCTGTAGAAGTATTAAGGACTCTTGGTGATCACTATTGTGCTACATTAGCAAATGGAAAGGCCACTGAACTGGGCTTTTTGTAAAGGCATCTCAACCTTTAAGCTGTTACTTTTGGGTACTTGTAATGTATGGGCAGTTAAGTAATCTTTGAAACTCTCTTTCCAGCCTGGACCAGAGCATCACAAAGTGGTGCTGGGACATTGTCCCACCTTCAGATCCCTGGCTTATCCTCTGCATGGGTTATATTCATGCTGATGGTCTGCCTTTAAGAACAAGAGGCAGTCCCACTCAACCTGAAACATGTGGAAATACTCTCTTTGCAAAGAAATGGAATGAGCTCATGAGCACCGATATGGAATTCCCTTCCTCTCCATCCTCCTCCATCTGTTGACCTCATCTCAGCGCTGAAGAGGCCACTCTGCGTGGGTGACTCAAACAGCAATTCAGACTTTGGGCTTGTTTGGCTCTCAGCACCTCGCCCACACAAATCCTGCCAATAGTCATTATTGTGATGCCTTCAGAGCTACTTCCAGTGAGAAATATTAGGGGAAAAATGATGGGTGGATGTAACGTAATGTGCTGACACCACTTGCACCTCGTATCCCCTCCTTAGTTTAGTCTTATCTGTGATGAAAGGCCTCCTTGTTATTTCTGCACCTCCCATCTCAGAATCGGCCAAGAATCAGACCAGGGCCATGAAATAAGCACAAATGTACAAAAGCTCCATGTATGTGTGCACACATGTGTGTCTGCATGTGGATGTGTGTGCTCACCAATACCGCCACTGCTGCTCAACAAGTAAAGTTGACATTAACTCCTCAAACAAGCCATGATTCATCCATCACCTGTCTTTGCAGCTCTAATTTTGTCAGGCAGGACTAATCTTGTCAATAAGGCATCTATAAGCAATGTTGATCTACAGAGAGATAAATCTCTCCGTGAGAAAAAGAGCACACATTTACTTTTGTATCCTTTAAGTCTTGAATAGACTCAGAAGTTGAGTTGTGTGGCAATAGAATAACAGTTATTGCTCTAGCTATGTTATTTTAACTCCCTCATGTACATAATCTATTCTGGAATAAGAGTAATTACTCCAAAGTAAGAGAATGCTTTTATTCTAGAACAGCATTTCCCTGAGGGTGAGTTATACAGAGAGTAGAGAATGAACTAGTTTTTTCCTGCCTTACCAAACTTCAGGATGGATGCAAAAACTGTTTTCTGTTCTGCACCAGAATGAAAATCAGATTCTTTTGAGATTTTTCAGAGAAAATAAATTAGGGAGGTCAGGAAGAGCTCCTTAGCAGTCTGCTGATCAGAGTGTCTGTTATGGGTGGAGGATCCACAATTTGAAGTCCCTTGGCTATCTGATTCATGGGCGGACATTTACCTGGAAATCCATTTTGGAGAGAAATGTCTTGAAAACACTCCACTGTAATAAGTGCGTGTTCTGACTCTTACTGTCTCTTCTTTTTTTTTCTTTTTTTTTTCTTTTTTTTTTTAAGTTGAAATATGCTTGTCCTTGAGAAAAGTTTCATCTTTGATAAAATCAGTAGGTATTTTCCAGTGAAACACTGGTTTGTTAAAAAATTCACGACCAGCCTTAGTAGTATTAACATAGATTTAATGGTATAATTATCTAACTATACTTATGCTGGTCAGTTCCCTGAGGTACCAAAGCTCTAAGCTCATTTTTTTGTGTGTGTGCGCGTGTGAGCTCAAATGATAATGCAAGTCAAGTAATCCTCTCCCCCGAATGTCAGCATCTCTTCTCATCCCCGAAACTACCCTTGCTAGCTCATTAGCACCTACGCCATCCTCCCCATGGCCCCCTCCTACCCTGCAGCCCCCTGCCCTGCCCTCCCCTCCCCAGGCTCCCCACTGGTGCAAACATCTGGCGTAAGGTGGGATTCTCCTGAGATTTCAGCAGCACCCTGCCTTTCCAATATGCAAAATCCCCTTCCTTCACAGGGCTTTACCCTTCCATCGCCCCCTCCCAGCTCTCAGCTAGCACCCAGTTTGGCTCTCGGGCTGGTGACCTTGAAGCAGCAAGCTGTTATCTCAGCACCAGCCCGCCAGCTTGCCTTTGCCTTCTTCCCTCTGCATCCTCCCCCTCCGCAGGCAGACTTTGGGCTTGTTGTAGCATCTGCTGCCCTCTCATTTGGAGTCTCTCAGCGAATGCTGCTGCCCTCAGCTAACTGTCAGTATTTATCATGACATCCCATTAGCACAATCCACACTAATGACTGTGAAGGATGCATCCATTTCCATCTCCTAAAGGGCTTCCGCTGGCTGAAATCCAGCCGCAGGGGTGAGGTTGGGGAGGGTAGCAGGGGGGACAAATCTTCGTGTTGACAGAGCAAAGCACACACATCATTACTGAGTGCTCCTCTCTCTCACGGCTCGGCAGCTGTCAGGGGCAAGTGAGGGATTCCTCCTGTGGCAGCTCGGTGCTCAGTCAGGACACTGCGAGGTGCGAGCCGGCCAGGGGAGATGGGGGAATCTCCTGCCTTTCTCCTTCTGCACAGACAGGGTGGCTTTCCAGCCAACCAGACTGCAATTACCCAAAGCTGCCACTTCTCTCTGAAGCATGTATTAAGAGTTAAATCTGCAGCCGCAGGCCCAGTGTGGAAAAGCCAGGAGGCAGGATGCAAAACATTAGTGGGCAACCCCTTTGGAAGAAGGTGAGGAGAGGGGGCAGGATTAGGGACCATGATGCAGCCTCTCCCTGCTCTACATAGAACTCAGTCCACCCCAGACATGCAGGTCCCTGCTTCTGGGGTCACTTCACTTTTCCTCCCCAAATGGCCCTCAGTAAGGAAGGATTCACTTTTATCAGACATCCAGCATCCTTTCCAACACCTTCTTAATCCAAATTCTGTTTATATCCCTTTCATCTGACTGAATGGGACTTTACTGCCAGGGAACTGAACAGCCTGACTAAGACTTGCCTGGAGAGAGGAAGTGGGTCCATGGGAAGTTCTTGTAGCTCCCACTGTGCTGTATTATTCTAGGCACAGATAAGTCATTTCTGTTAGAATGAGACCAAAAAATTAGGGCTTTGAGAAATCAGGCTTGTTCTGAGCCACACCTTGATATCTTGCAGCAATCCCTGGTGGATGTTCTCATTTAGGTGAAGGTAGAAGAGCATATAGCAGTGCAATCAAATGTGGTGGCACTGTTCCCTTCCTAGGACCTGACACCATTTCCTCCTTGCCCCTCACACCCTGGCTCCAAAAACTGCCACCCACTGCTGACACAGATCTCCCTGTGTTTCCCAGCACAGAGGCTGCCGTACAAGTGAAACGAAGTAGAGAAAGCTTCCATCTTTGCCCAAAGGAAACTTTTCTATGACTCAGTGCACCTTTGGCCACCCAACTTCCCTGATGCCAAGTTGGGAATATCCTCTTTTGCTCCTACTTATGCCAGCTTGTCTTCCCGCCTCCATAGCAGTCTTGCCCTTTAGCTATTGATGAATAGCTGTGTTCCCTTTCGGTCATCTATTATCCCACAGATATAGATTTAACTTCTGTAATATTTGCTATAATTTGACCTTCTAGTCCTCTGACTGGTCTCATCATTTTTCTCTGATCTCCAGTTCCAGAAATTGCCAGAAGTGCTACAAGTAAACAGCTGATGTAAACTCTTGCCAGAGTGAGATTGTTCCTCATCTTTTTTAGGCGCCCAAAGCAACAAGGACCGTTTTCACATTTTTATATTAAAACCTTCTGTTTAGTTGGTGCTTCCTCTCCCTAGGACCTATGCTGTTACCAGAAAGATTTCACATATCTTCTATTTGCTGAGTATGTGCTAGCAATATTTTAGCCTTGACTTTTTAAAATGAATCCCATCTGGACATTTCTTGCTGAGGTTTCCAATCTCTCTCTCGCTCTGTTCCTCGTTTGCTTTGGCCTTCATTATTTCATCCCCAAGGATCCAAGAAATGGTTCTATACTCCTCCTTTGATGTCTATCCTTGTCTCCGCTGCCTGTATGCTCTCCCTTTGCATTTTAATTCATTGAGAAGTTCCTTGCTTATTCAAACGGGCCTTATGCTGAAATACCTAGTTTTTCTGCTCCATAAGATTGTTTGTTCCTAAGCTTTCAATAATTTTCTTTAGAATCAGTCAGCCCTCCTGGGTATCTTAACCCCTCCTGGCAGCTTCTCAGGTGATTCTAGCAAAGTTTGCTCTGTGAAAATCCAGGGTATTAACTGCTGTTTGCCTTCCTAGCCATCCTATAGATATTAAACTCAATTATTTTATGGTTACCATGGTCCAAACTACTCGCTGTGGCCTCCCTTTTTCTCTTGTTTGTGAGCAGAAAGAAGAGCATTGCTTTGTCCTTGTAGCATTTTGAGTTTTCTAGGAAATTCCTGGGCTTCCTGTTGTCTGGATGATCGATATCCTCTGTGAGGATCAGGGCCTGCAGTAAGACTTCTGTTAGCTGTTTTTAGAAAGCCTCATTCATTTTTAGAAATCCTCTTGATCAGGTGGCTTGTTGGAACCCCAATACAACATCACATGTTTCTTTCTCTCTTGACCTTGATTCAGAGACTGACCATTTTATTGCAGTTTTGTGCAGTCAAGGAGCTCCTTTACATAGGAATGGACTCCCTATCCTCTTCTCCCCTGCCTGTCCTCCTTAAAGGACCAGTAACTCACCCATGAAAATGGCTCCAGTTGTGAGCAACATCCCACCACCTCTCTGTGATCCCACAATGCAGTCTGAGAGATGTAATGCATCCTCCTTGCTCATTGCAGTCTGAAAGATGAAGAGGAAACTGGATGCAGGTTCACATGGGACTTCCCTCTGGGCAAGAAACCTGTTGCGCTCTGTGTTGGTTCCTGACCATATTTCCTTACCTTTTGACCCTCTGCACCATGGCACACTGCTTCCTCCCCTGCTGCAGTCCCAAAAACTTTATTGTCTGGTGTTATTGAGCAGAAGTAAGTGTTTTCTGAGACACAAAAAAGCCTTGAACACAGAAACATGGATATTGAGATGTTGAGATTCAGCATAAGGATAAAAACAGTAAATGTGCCTTAGCAATAAAACATTTAATAGCTAAAAACTGATTTTCACTGCTACCCTGTAAGATGGGTTCTACACATTATATGGTGTGACAGGGTGGTCTTGCTAAAAGCAAAATGATGTGTGATGTGAGTGAGAGATTCATGGCACATTGGAGACTGTCTTGTCTTGCTTGTCTGGCTGAGCTTTGTGTGAAACTGATACGCTCTGATTATCTGTGATAATATGACCCGATGGCCAGAGGGAGCTCCATTATGCAGCACTAGAGCAGGAGCTCTGCAAGACTTGGTTAAACATTTCTGAGTAGGCTGAGAAACCTGGTGGTGGAGTAAAGGACTACTTACAGGCTTTCCTCCCCCAAGAAAAAAACATTTGAATGTCTTTTGATCATCACTGGATGGATACATTAGTAGAGAGGATGAATCAGGCCCTAAGAAACCACGTCACGAGTTGAATGGAGCTCAGGTGATTTTTGTCCTAGGTTTTGTTTGTCCAGTAGGAGGTTGCAGAGGATTCAGCAGGAACTTCTGTGAGAAAAGCTCCTTATCCAATAACAATGGCTCAGGCAGTGATCCATGTGAAGAATATTTTGTTTAAACATTCTTGCAAGAACAGGTGACCCAACATGTAGGCACCCCTGGGGTCCCGTAGTGATTCTTTTTTATTTGTTCTGGGCCAAAGTGTCCCTCCGTGGTTTTCCTGTTGGCTACCTGCTCCAAAGTTCACAGCCTATCCAAGGCACCTAAAACTGCTGCCATTTGTCACACCTCTTTATTTCTCTCCATCGCCCCACCTACACCTCTTTTGTCACTTATTTAGTTCTTCCCTTTTTTGGTAGTAATGCTCAATGTTGCCAACCTTAGTTAACCATTCATCCTTCTGTTAAACTGCCAATGCGCTATAGACTGTTTTCTCTTTTGTCTAAGTGATGAACATTTTTGCATGTCTCCTGATAAGCCTATTTGTTCTTAATCATTTCCTGGCCATGTCATTGCAGACTGGCCAAGTCGTTCCTCTGGCAAAAACAATACCTACATTTTCCTTACACTTCTCCATTTTATGTAGTGAATGGCTGAGAGCCTAAAGCCTCCTGGACCTCAGTCCAAAGCTAAACCCCAAGCATTTCCACCACAGTTTACAGATAAGAGAGAGAAGCTTGTAGGGGAAAATCTCAGACAAAAGCAGTAAGGCAGGCTGGCTGATAAAACTAATCAGGCTGGCAGTGAGGAAGAGCTTTGTTGTTACTACCTGCAACTGAAGATAAACTACTGGCAAAATGGCAAGAACCATTTGGGGTGAGCAGGGAAAGGGGATGTGAGGAATATGGGATGGAGCAGTTGGAGGAGAATGTTTGAAGTTGTTTTACTATGACTGTCCTGAACGAAATCCCAGGAAGCTCTGAACTATACTTCAGAAGTGAGGGGGGGCGGGGGGGAGAGAGAAAAAGACCTTCCCTTTTTTAGTTTTTTTGTAGGTGGAAGCATGCAGGCATGGGGGGAAAGGAGAGGCACACAGCCAAAGAGACAGCTATCAGAGTTCACAGCCTTAACAAGTAGGAAATGTGGTCATATGTAGGGAAAGGCACACTAATGCAGGTCAATGCGTGGTATCAAAAAGATATGCTTTTCCCCACAACCCTCCAAACCTTGGGTGAGGAAAGGAAGCAGCACATGTGTTGGTGTTCACAGCTCACAGAATCAAAGACTTTGCTGTCTGTTCGTAGCTCTCAGTACTTCCCAAGAGCTAACTTCTACTTTGAAGCACCCATGGCCTTCTGCTTGTTCTAGATGGTCTGCTAGATCTACAAAGCAGACCCAGATACATTTCCACACTAGACTTTGCCAGAAGTTGATGGCTGGTTGCCCTGGTGGAGGGATGCAAATGCAAACCTGCTTTGCCACGTCTAAAAGGCTAAACTACTCTCTGGACTCTCTGGGGGCCACAGGCAGCCTTCCAATATCTCATGGATCTATTTTTGCAGTCCCAATCAGAGGATATGGCAGCCTTGTTAGGGGACATGATCTGTTATAGAACTGATTGAAGCAATGTCCAACCTCAGTGAAATTAGTTTAAAAACTAAATGACCAAGGTGAGGATGACTGTCAGCTTTCTTCTTTTTCTTCCCTGCTAAACACACACTGCCTGGTCCAGAGACCCAATACCTAAAGTATCTGATGGGCACTGGGAAAATCAAAACCAAGTAGTTTCTAAAGTTGGAGACAGAGGGGAAGTGCTGAATTCCTAGCTCTGAAAAGCAAGACAATGTTAGGGGTAGAAGTTTATTATCAGAGTTCTATTTTTGAATTTTTTGCTTATTACCATGTCCCTCTGACCAATTTGCTGAAAAAAAGCCAGAAAGAAGAGAAGCAAATTAGATGGAAGAAAGTCAATGCACCTTTGATGCAATAAAAGAAGCCCTGAGCCCAGAGCCAATGTTGATAAGCTCTGATTTCAGGAGAACATTAATAGCACAAATGTATATGACCAAAATAGGACTGGGAGCAGTAGCCAAGAGAAAGACGTGAAGAAGAGTGTATTTTAGAAGGAAATGTGCCCTTGGGAGCCACGGTACAGTACTGTAGAGAAGCTGCCTGGCAGTAACACAGTTCTGCAGAACCTTCAGGTCTGTGCTTGCAGTGAGAGGCTAGCATCTTCCGGGCTTAAATACACCGAGAGACCAAGGATACAACAAGGTGCCACTCAGTTTTGCAGCCCCGAGGTGAAAAAAACAAACAAGTGCTATGGAAAAAAATGTTTAATCATGGGGAGGATGTAATCCATGCATATGGGGAGCAACCCTGTGTTGTACACTGCATGGACCAGGGAAACAGGACTGGCTGGCTGTGGTGGCAGTGGTTTTTTGCTCCCCCAAAAGTGTAATGGTTCTGCTGGGGAACTGGTAGGTTAACCTTGCTGGCAGGCAGCCTCAGCAAAGAAATCTAATTGCCCACCAGCTCTGATGTAGCCAGCAGTGAATGAGAGAGACAAGAAAGTGCTATCTCTGGGGTGGGAAAATAGTTATGTTTTTCTATGAGGAAATTAGAAGAACTGGAAAGTTACTCCATTTTGTTCTTGTGATAAAGCCGATCACTGTTCCTCAGGGAAAAAAAAAAAATCCTCTGTATGAAGCCAGATCTAACACTGAACTGCTACACGTGCTACACACAAACACGTGCCTAACTGCTCAACACCAACAATGATTTTTTGCTCACAGCCGTAAGTTTAGACCCCCTCATCTTGGAACTATCTGTGTCACTGCCACCAGCCCTAGCTCACACACAGGAAACCAAGGGAGTTTTCATCAAAGGGAGTTAATTTGCCTACAAGGGTCACTCACTGAGTCAGCCTCAGAGTTTAACAAGAGAATGTCCAACTTTCTAGATGAGTGCCCAGACCTCTCTCTATACCTCCTCCCCAAACCTGCCTGCCCTCTGGCCCTGGGTGAGATTTCTCTGTTCAGCTGAGGTAATGCACTGTGTACTAGCAGAGAGGGGCCTCAGAGAGTCATTTTACTGACAGAACACTGCTTCACCTGCAGGATGCCAGAATCTCCCCTTCCCTGCACTGATCTTCGCCTAAATGACTTGGGAAAGAAATGGCTGTGGAGGAAATGTTGACTACCAGGCTGGCAGCCTTGATGCAAATATCCAAAGCAGCCAGATCTGGATGACATTAATCCTTTCAATGAAAGATTGTGGCAATAGATCTGTGTAAGGGGCGGCAGGGTCTGATGTATGAAGACATTTTAAAACAACTAAATATGTGTACCATAGCTTGCCTGAACGATTCACACCTGCCAAGTGACACCCACACATTTCATTGTGCCTGTCAGTCTGCCCAAGCCAAGAAGGGAAAAAAAAAAAAAAAAAAAGAAAAGGTGTGTTTTTCCCTTATGACTCCTGTTACTTCCCTTCTGGGTGTTTGTGAGGCAGGTAACCTCCCTTCTCCCACTGCCCCACTTGCTGAGGTGGCTCTCATGCTGAGGTACTGCATCCTCAAGAAAGGACTCATGTCAGGTAGGGCATTTTTGGAAAGTGCCTAGATGAAGGGTTGTAGACATGCAGGGAGGAGCCATTGTGTTAGGGCTTCTCAGAGGTACAGAATATGGGAATGTTAGCTTCAAGAAGCAGTATAAAAAGATCATAACTTCTTATATCTCTGACTTCTTGAGACCAAAACTCCAGGTCAGAGAAATAATTTTTTCCCAAGCCTCGTGATTCTTGTCTGACTACAAGTGCTGCAGCATTGATGCTCGTCTGAACACACGCCATGCCAGCAGCATGATCTTCCTCCATCTCAACTGCCTCATGGGGCAGAAGAGGCAATGAGGGCTTCAGTGAAAAGTAGGCTTTGCCTCTGCCACCTCTTCCTTCCTCTCTCTTACCCCATCATCTCCTCTCAGGAAAGAAGGAGGTGTTTTTCAAGGTAGGGCTAGAAGACAGACAAACAGAGAATGCATCCACCTTCTCTCCCACCCCTCCAAGTACAAAAAAATGTAATGAGAACAAAACATGTGTCACCTTGAGATGCAGGGTTTCAGAAAGGGGAGAGAAGCTCCTCAGCCAGGAGCTGCAGAAGCAGATCTGGAAGATTGAGGTTGCTCTGGAGCTGAGGCTCTCCAAATCATCTGCAGGAAAGGCAAGGGGTGCACATACAGGTTTAGGGAGTAACATGTGGGAGGATACAAACATTTACTGGATTAAGCTTTGAGGGAAAAGCTGGGAACTCTTCATCTTCAACAGGGGTCACATCATTTTGGCTTTATACAGTTTAAGAGAGGAAGAGACAGGGTTTTTTTTTAATCCACCCTACCATACATGTGGATGCAGAGAGAGAGTGAAGTCCTTCTGCATATGTGTGTGTGTGAAGACAGAGAGTGAAAAATGCACAATCATTTTCTTCACTTGATCTAAAGTATGTGGGAAGGGATCTGACTCAGCATTTGGGGTTAGGCACTCCTCCAGAGAAAGAAATAACTCAAGATAAAGTTGGAGGACAGTGCAGTTATAGGGAAATTTAACCTAAGCAATATAGGGGCTTCATAAATACTATCCCCTTGGTTCTCAGATCAACAGCAGGTTGTGCTCCACCTAAAACCAGGGCAGTTCAGAGAGGTCTGGACGGAATACAGGAAGGGTGGTTTGGCAGCCTGGCTTAGCACTATATCATTTAAACAGAACTCTGCATTCAATTCTTCCTGAGAGATTTCATGCATCTGATTTAGCATCCTAAATAAGATATCAAATATTAATACAAAATATTACCTCTACCTCAGGGACTTGCAAGCCGTTCTTGCCATATACTCAAGGATTTCATTAAATAGGCTGGGGCTGCAGCTGTATTATTCTTATAGGAACAGATCTCTTTTTCTGTGTCAGGGCACTGCTATTGTAGATCTATGAGAAAGAGAATATGAAAGAAAACAGTATGGAGCAAAAGAGATGATGGAAGAGAAGGAGATACAGGGAACAGAAGCTGGAAGTAGGAGCTGGGGAAAAAAGAATCAGAGAAAGGAGTGAAGGTGTATGATGATGGAGAGGGGAAAAGAGGCAAAAGAAAGGAAAATGATGTGGCAAAAGAGAAAGAAAAAAGCTTGTTTCTGATTCATAAGGCTGAGGCATAGTTGTGAGGGGACTAAGGGACTACTTCGAAAATGCTGGGAAACCACATATGATTAATAATTAGCTGCAAGATGGAGTTGAGGTTTCTTTCCCTTCAGCTTTTTCCATTCTTTTCCCTTTGCCCAGACTGCAGGGAGAAGTTAGCCAGTTCGACCTGCAGGAGCTAGTCCACGAGCTGGCAGGGAGACAAACAGTACACACATGTTCATACCTCAAATAGGTGAGGTGCAGTGTCCTCCGGGTAGAGAGCACTAGTGCATGGTCTTTCGGTGGTGGAGATCCCCCATAAATCTAGGCAATTTTAACCCTCCTATGCACTGTGCTCTGCAGCCAGTCCGACTCGATGAATAAAACAGCCCCAAACTGTTTTGGAAGTGTTATCTTGGACTGCAGTGCTGTTTTGTCCTGGGAATTAAAGATCTTTTGTGGTTCTGCGGCTGCCATTAGCTGGTCTCGTGCTGTACAACTCCTTTCCCTGCTACACTACAGCACAACACAGTGCTACTGAGTAATACCAAAGCATTTTGGTTAAAGATGATCTTTTAGATGAGAGGAATGAGTTCAACACTCTCCGCAACACTATGCCACAGATTATTTTGTTCTCATGTTTTGCTGATTTTTTTCAGGGACCGCTACCCAAGCCTCTAAAGGCAACAAAAAGGAAAAGAAATGAAGCAGCAGTACAGTATTAGTTGTGATTCTCCAAGCTCCCCATCTGCTTCCATGGCAGACAGGCAGCAGAGGGGAATAACACGTTCACAGGCAGCAGGAACAGACCCTCTCTTTGTTTCTTGGAGATCAGATTTTTACAGCATAGCTCATTTGATCGAGTGAACGCAAATGTAATTCCTGGGTCTGCTGAGTTTCAGGCTAAAAAGGAATCACAGTTTGATCAAGCAGTCTGACCTTTTGTGCACCACAGGTCTTTTGCATTCTTACTCCGCTGCCACTGTAATGACAGGAGGAACTTGTGTTTGATGAAAGCATCTTCTTTTCAGATGAGTATTTAGTCCTGATTTAAGGACAGCAGAGGATGGGATGTCCATATCTTATGCCGGTGGCTGTTTCCTGGTTAACCACCCTCCCTATCGAAATTCGTGCTTTGCCTCCAGCACAAATTTGTCCGGCTTCAGTTTCCAGTCAGTGACTCCTACTCTGTTTTTTTTATGCTAGATTAGAGACCCCTTTAGTAGCTGGCATTTTCTCTCCATGAAGGTACTTGTACATTGCAATCAAGTCACTTCTCAGTCTTATTTCAGTAAGCTAAACAAACTAAACACTGAGATTTCCACTGAAAGGCACTTTGTCCATCTCTCTCAACATTTTAGTGGCTATTTTCTTCTCTCTTTGATATTTCAGTGTCCTTTCTGTGATGGAGACCAGAACTGAACATATTATTCTAGACTTAGTCTCACTAATACTCTTACACAAACATAGGATAACCTGTCTACACCAGAGAAGTAAGAAACATCCTTTTCTTCTGCATTCAAGGCTTTTCTTAGCCTCACACGATGGTACAAGATGACCATCACTTGTCCTGCCATAGCCTCTACATCCTATTCAGAGTCAATGAGTGTAGAGGCACTTTTGATAGGAATGGCTTTGCGCTCTTTCTCCTTAGCTTTGCATTGAACCACATCAAAATGCACTCTATCTGTAAGCACCCACTTGCTATTGAATGAAAGTCAGAGCCCATGATTGCCTTTTTTCTTATATTTAGTACCCTGCCAAACTTTGTGTCTCTATAAACTTTACTGGCTGCAATTTTTTATTTACTTCCAGATCATCAGGCATCAAGCCCAGTCCTGATTGTGGAGCTGTGTGAGACACTGTCCCCATTTAAAGAGTTGTTCTTTCTGACAACCCTTTTTAGAGGTCTTACAGCTGTCAATTCTTAATCCATTTACGATTGTGCTTTTTGGATGTTGTAAAATCATCAGTGGTCTAATTTTCAATCAGAATATCATGTGCTACTAAGTGAACAGAAATCTGAGTGGTTATCTTCATCAGCTAAACTTGCAAATCCAAGAAAATCACAACAGGTTTGACATGTTCTCTTTCAGTAAGAACATGCTGATTGGCGTTATTTATATTTCTGCTCATTACTTTGTCAGCAGCTGATGTCTGGCTATCTGACCTACCATTACTTGGAACAAGCTGCCTGCACCTTTTGCTACGTTAACACAGCATTAGCGTTCTCCCAGTCTTCTGAGATTTTCCCTCCATGCCAAAATTTGTTTACTGTATATTACTGTCTCTAATCAATAGGTCACCCAGCAAACTTCTAAGGACTCTTGAGTGCAAGACATTCAGGTCTGGAAACATTAAAATATCTAACCTTAGCAGGTGACGTTTAATATCTTCAGACGCTAATGGACTGGAAAGTACTTCTTCATCATCTTATAATATTTTTTTTTCTAATATATTCCAGAGGTACTTAAGTCAGTCTCCTTTTTTCCAATATTATCTCCATTAGTCATGAAGCCATGCAGTTGATAGAATTTATTTAGTTCCCAAGAGATTTAAACTTCTCCTCATTGTCCTTAGTTCTATTAGTCACTTGTTTTCAGTTTGTCTGTAGTTTTCTTTATCAATTTTCTATATTCACGACTTCTAATTTATATTGACTGCTGTCTATTTCTTGATACAGTACAACCCATTTAGCATACATGTCTTCCCAGTTTCTGATTGCTGCTTTGACTTTGCAGATGAATAAGAGTGATGAGCTCTCAGTCAAAGCATGCCTTTTGTTGATTGCAAAGCCATACTTTCTTTTTAACAAACTCTTCTGTAAGAACTGCAAATTTTCATTCATCTTTCATGCCTAATTTTTTCCCCATCAATTTTGCTTGTATTTTTCTCCTACTGTTGAGAAATTAGCTCTTTGCAACTGCCCTCTGTTTGCCCACATTTAATGTAATCATCACACAGTCATTACCATCTGTAATTTTAGAAACCTTTAAATTGCATCAGCTCCAGCATATATCCTTACAATCAAAGCTCCTAAAAACTGTGCTTTTATTTTTTTTTCTTTCTGCAGTAGGTATGAAGGAGATACGGGTGCTTAAAGAATAACTCACCTTATTTTCTGATATGATTTAGCAGTCTGGAACATCCCTGTACCAGCATGCCTCCCAGGTTTTATTAGGTAACACATTAATCCATATGCATTCAGCATCCTTTGGTTCTGGATTATCAATAACTCTAAATCAAGTAATGATGTCCTTAACGCAGACTGCCACCTCCACTTCTTTTATCTGCTCACTTTTTCCTAAACTGATTAAACCCATGGCTTTTAACATTCTAGTCATGCGAATTGTCCCACCAGGTTTCAGCAATTCCAATTATATCAATGAGAATTTGTAATTTCTTTTGCTTGTTAAAGAGTCTCTTTGCACTGCAACATGAGCAGCTGAAACATTTCTTCCCATCTATGCTGCCACATCAGTGAGGTTTATCTGCGATGAACCGAGCTCAATGTCAGTTTTTCACTCCTGCACTCTGTGTGTTGATTCTCAGGGTGTGGAGTATGCGATTCTGGTATCAGGATTGTACCAGCATCCCTGTTCTGTAAGAGTGCTAGAGGCTAGTTTTGGAGATGGCTTGCTCTTTTGCCTACCAGAACTGTAAAAAACTGCTGCATTGGAACTTGGCACTTGTCAAGTCTGTCTGCCTTCAGTAAGCTCATGATATGATATTTAATGCCAAGACGTACTAACTAAAGGAAGGCAAAAATGTCTTTGCTTCTCCTATTTACAGCTTCTTGGAGTTTTGTGGGGAGTTAGTGGAAAAAGTACCTCTTGTACTTTGGTCCAAAGATGATGAGATAAAGAGTCCAGGACACAGCTGAATCTGTGGGGGAGTCCCTTAGCTAGAAGCCATAAGACAAGTTAGAATATTTCCCTTTGTGCTTCAGTTAAATATCTTCCTTGCCTAAGTTGCTCTCCCTCTAGTTCATTATCACAGGGTTCATTGCAATTGGGCCAGTGGTGCTGGCCCTGTCACATGCTTAGCTGTTTAGGAATAGACTGGGAATCAGTGACATCTCCCCATCTTCCCAAGGGTTTCCAGAGGGTTGTGTTTTAAGTTGTGCAGGTGGGAGCTTCCGAGGCAGATGAACAACCGTCCATCATAACAGGCTGTTTCCTCTGTAGCCTCCCTGAGGTCTGGGTTACAAGGACAGACAGTTAGACAGGAGAAAAATCTTTGCAGCAGATGGCATTGAATACCAAATAATAAATCTGAGACGGGAGATCTTGCAACACTGATAGTCATACACCTATAGGTAGAGTGATAATATAGATTAAAATTTCAGTATAATCCCTTGAAAAACTTCTTGGTTTTGTGAAGAAGCAATCCCACAGAAGTTGAGGTCTCACTCATCAGTTTCAAATTCTTGGGAACACCAGGAAAGAGAAGTTGACACAACTGACAAGTGGTTTCCCAGCCCATAGCAGGCTTGTTGGATTCTCCTAGAGCAGGATGTGGGTAGATGGCCAGTGTTGGTTCTTCCTGGAGCAAGACAGGCATCTGCCCAGACAGTGTCTTCACCTCAGGGAAAGACTCATTGGTTACACTGCTTGATGTTTCTCCAGCAGAGACTAATAGGGAACAAACCAAAGTAAGAAAGAAACAAACCTCCCTAGCACAACACATACCTTTATCAGAAACTTGCTCTTGGTCCAACAGACTCTCAGCCACCATCTCTGATGATTTTATCACTAAGTGCAACACCAGACAGAGATCTCATTTGCTCACATGCCTCAGTCTGCTCTTGTACAGCATAAACAAGCAAACAGTAAACACCCAAGAGGGCAATGAGCGGTTTATCTGGGAAATGCAGTGTGTAAAATGGCAATTAGTCTAAAATCTGATTCCAGTGTACACTCACTCTATGTAAAAACACGTGGGATATTGTTGTCCATCTTGCTGCAAACCATAGTTTTCACTGCCATTGAACATGGGTCAGGATAGGTACCTTATTCCTTTGCCCTAGATTGCAACCACTTTCTGTTCTTGCCTATGGTTCATCTCCTGTCCTGTCACATTCAACAGTGAACATCAAGTCACCAAGTACCAGCACCTGTGTCACTCTGGGCTAAGGAAAAGCTCAGGTGCCTGCTCCAGTACAAATCATTCAGGACATGCTTGGTCACCTCTCAGCTGAGTCAAGCATTCAAAAGAGAATACATAAGAGGAAGGGGCACATGAGCTGTTTCCTCAGCCTTTCATACTGCTGCCTGCATGATAAAATGGAAGAGGAGCACAGCTTCATTTGAACAGTATTAATCATGGCTGGATTGCCAGCAAGGCTACAGGCAAAAAACGTTTAACAGTAGCGTGGCTGAAGAGAAACATATTTGTCACAAAAGCTTAGGGCTACCCAATGGTGGCAGTGGGTTCCAGAGTAAGATCCTGGGCTGATGGGGATATGGAGTCAGCTGGCTGTTACCTCTCCTGGCCCTCAGAGTTACGGGGTCCTGATGTCCCAGTGAAGACCAAAGACAAAAAAAATCATGGCATTGCATTTCGGTATGCCTCAGTGGTGCCCAAAGAGTGATTTTTCAGGGACCACGTCAGGATATGGGCACCACAAGTTCATACCCCCTAAGCTCTGAGCAAAGCATGTTCTACACCCCAGTCCTCCCCGTGCAAATGTCCTCCATGCCTTCAGGACTGAAGTGTCAGGATTTGCTCTACCAGACTTTGAGATAATATGGCAAATTTGCATTTTCAGCTAGGTCTTACAAATCCCACCACTTCCCCCAGCATGTAGCTGTATTTTGCTCCATCACTACTGGATCTCTTTCAGCAGAGTTAAGTATGGGAACTTAACATTTGTGACTGCAGAATTACCAATCTGTGGTGGCCTGTGCTGACCAGGAGTGGTTACAACTGACCTGCAGGACGGTGAGGCTGAATGCAGAGTGGGTGCTGCTTGCCATTAAGTCTGTCTATAAAGCACACAGTTTTAAATGATGCTGTATTAAATAAACCACTTGCAAAAGTGATCCAGGCTGGGAAATTTCACA
This sequence comes from Scolopax mira, assembly GCA_004320125.1. NCBI lineage: Eukaryota > Metazoa > Chordata > Aves > Charadriiformes > Scolopacidae > Scolopax > Scolopax mira. The sequence goes on from BJBW01003072.1 coordinate 196,926, forward strand.
GTGTTTTTCTTACTGGAATGAGTCTCAAGAAATGCTAACTTTACTTTTCCTGTTCCATTTGTTGTTTTATATTCTCCTAATCAAAATATTCTTATTTGTCTCTTCTTTAAAGTAAAGGATCACATCCTTCTCAATCTTTCTTTAACAGCAACATCCCAAGCAGATAATCATTCATTGTCACTGGTCTCTGAACTTCCATTTCAACTGCAACTGCTTGATGGTTGGTGACTAGCACTGAACACAATATTCCAAGTGAAAGCACACTATTGATTTATTGAATGGCTTTATATTTTCGGTAATCTCTTTCACACACACTTTCTTGCTACTGATGCTGGAAGAGTAAATGGATAAAAAATGTCTCTCAAATGCACTAAAATGGAAAATCTCAAGTACAATCTCTTCCTTCCCCCTGGAAAAGTAACACAGCTGACACCCTCGGTACCGCAGAAAGTGCACATCCATCTTGGCTTTTGAGAGAGGTGAACTTTTGACTTTCAGTGTGACTTTCAAGAAAATTGGCATTTATTTTGTTACTGCACATTTTCAAAGCACCCGTCTCTTATTTATAGAGGTGGGATTCAGTTAGCTGAAAATCTGAATATCTTTTATTGGGCTGATATAAGTTAAAGAAGGGGATGTTTCTTTGCCAGTAACCATTTCTGTAGGTGGATTTTATCATTAGGCATCTGTAACTGTTTTAACAATACATTCCTTTTGCATATAAAATATATGGGTCATCTGTAACATAATGTCTTATAAATATGATGGCATAAAAATATATACCAAACTGAATTCCTGAAATCAGGCCGGAGGCATTCAGATTAGGTATGAGAAATCTTTTTTTCTTTAGGGTCTTTATTTTGAAATTTCTATCTGTGTAAGAATCACCCCTATGAATATACCAGCCTTTGGAACAAAACATGTTATTAGACTAAAAGTATGTTCTGCCCTAAAGAAAAACATTGTAAGGGAGGGAGGGAGAACCTCCTGCTCTATATCCTGTGGGAAATAAAAATCAAGACCTTTCAGGAAGTCAAGCATCATTCATTCCTTCTGGCCACCTCTTTCCATGCTCTTCTCCACCATCTCCTGGGTCCCTAAAAGGTGTAGTTGGACTTTAAGAGCAGGAGAAACAGGGTCCTTGTGTCCCTAAAACAGCAGTGCAGACACCCTCACAGGCAGTTTTGGACTGAACGCTGACAGCCTCCCTGCTGACTCTGAGAATTTTCTGCTCCTGTAAGGACTTAAGGCTGAAACTTCTAGACACACAGTCTCTTAAACTCTATCTGTCTTGGCATATGCCAGTGTAGATAAAAGAGTATATGGCTATATGCTGAAGCTCTCTGCTAGACCCAACTGACAAGAAATAAATGAAAAATATAACTGTTGTCATTACTGACAAGTGTCACATTATCAACGAGGATCACCTTCACTGAGCAGGAGCCCAGTCTCACAGAGTGCATCATGAAACAGGCAGTAAGATGACTTTGCATCCACCTTTCTATCTCTTGTCCTCTCCAATGTTCAATATTACAGTTTCACAGCGTACGGCCATACAGCTGATTCAGGAATTATAATAAAAACAGGCAGCTGTGTGAATAACGACACACCTAATTTACTTTTTTTTGGCTATTGAAAGCCACTTGGTGCAGTCCTAGAGAGTAACTCCAGCCTCTGTATAGGCATGACTATAGAAACGAACACTAAGAATTTGTAGAACTTTACTATTCATTTGTGATACCATGTATGTTAGACAGGTTTCCGATACAAAAAGGTCTTCCCCAGGTGCTTATAACAAGCACTGAGCTGTTATAAAGGACTTGCAAGTATGAAATATGAATCTTTAACATTGACTGGATGTTTGGGATAAGAACAATTGCGCCTCTGAATTTTATGCAACACATATTTGATGTCAGCTTACCTATCAGCAAGAAGCAACAGATTAACAGACATCCAAAAAAGTGATGTCTAAGGAGGTTAAGACTCAATACAAATATCTGTGGATTAAGCAGCATCTTAGAGAGTTTGCTAGACATGATGCATTTTAAAGTGATATGGAGAACAGCTCAGTGTGTTATTTGATCTTGCTCATGTTTATCACCAAGGAATCTGAATATTAATTTTGAATACATGCAAATCCTGCAGTGAGACAGCAGGGAAGTGGTGGTCACTCAGCAGGGTAGTTATCTGGTAGAGACAGTTCCTGTCTGAACAGCTCTTTTAGCATCATGTTCTCCTGCTATGATCAGATATATTGCTGTGGTGGGAAGATGAGTGGATAAACAGCTGCATAAAATGGATGATATGGTTCAGGATTATATGGTTCAGGTCATTAACCATTAGTTTGATGGGTCAAGTGTAGTTTCCATCCTTGGAGGTTTTCCAGATCAGACTGGACAAAGCCCTGAGCAACTCAGTGTGATCTCATAGCTGACCCTACTTTGAGCAGGAGATTGGACCAGATGACCTCCTGAGGTCCCTTTCAATGCGAATTAAATTACTCTCTGATTTTTTTATTTATTTATTTTTTAAAAAGAGTAATCTGCATTATCTAAGAGCATGCAACTCAGTAAGAGCCACCTGGCAGATCCTGTTGCCAGGGTCCCATATTGGTTCTCCAATGCCAGAACATCTTCAAAGTCTGGCATGCTTTCTTTGCTGACTGCAATCTTGCTATTAGTTTCACTCCTTGAAATGTACACTTTGAAAGTGTTCTGCATTCAATGAAGCCAAAGGTCTAGAAAAAGACTATCAACAGAAAAGAATCACAACAATGGCTGTGAAATGCACAGTCAGAAGTCAGACTAAAACTGATGAACAGTAACTTCCATCACTTCACCCAAACACATTTACCTTTCATTAGGATTAGCAAAATATAGTGGCTGTTTTCCACACACAATGTCTCCCCACAAATACACAGCTTTCACTTTTTCCCCCCGCCTCTAACTTTGTTTCATTTAAGAATGAGCATTAAATCATAATTTCTGTTTCATTCATGTGGACCATCTTTTTTTGCAGTCATATCAAGCAACTTCATCCTATTTCAGTTCTATTAGGAAAATGTTTGTTTGTTTTAATACCCCTTCCTCAGCCTAAACAAACAAAAATTTGGAAAAGAATCAAGTGCTTTTTTTATCCTGAAGAATTAAAATCTCTAAGGGAACAAACATTCCTCATGAGCATCCGTTCCTTTGAAAACTCATTTTTTTGTTTTTGTCCAAAAAAGAAAAAAAAAAGCAGGCCTTTGATGAACATATTAGCAGTTCACTCTAACCACAATAAATGAAAACCTCTGGAAGAAAAAAAAAAAAAAGAGCCAAATAGCCTCTTAAAACAGCTGCCTGGTATGGCTTTTTATGGGCTGATGAACTTAGCACAACAAGCTCCTCTGCTGCTTCTGCAAGACTCTCTGCCACCTCCAGCTTAGGCTTAGGGCTACTGTGCAATAGAAATCCCTATGCCATGGCAGGAGTCTGTCTGTGAATGGCTGCAATGCATATAGGGGCTATATATAGCCTAAAATCAGGTTCATTTTCTGTAATAGCACCCTTCACTCTCTTTGCCGAGTTTATTGTTGTCAAAAGATATCAGCCTGATAACTGCTGAAACCAAAATCCCCCATCTTCCACAGGAGAGATGACTCCAAATATAAGACAGACTTCAGCAACATTTCATCCCTTCTGACGAGACTGGGTATAAGAGGCACAACTGTGGTGACAGTTTGTGACCTGGACCATTGCTCAAGAGCAGCAGGACAGGGCCATCCACAAGATATAGCCATTAATAGATGGTAGTCACTAATGGGTATGTCTGAGTGTAAGAGATTAGAGGAATTCATATTATGTTGAAGTCAGAGCCTTCACACATTTTGGTGTTTCTGTACCTTTTCAGCTCTGTGAACTTCTGGTGCAACACTGAGAGTAAATGGAAACCCCTTGGAGTATGCTGTTCATGGCATAAAGCAAAGAGAAAGATAATATAAGGGAGGACAAGCAGGTACACAGGGGTGATCACAGCACAGGTGGTACCCTCACCAACCGGGCACAGTCCCGCAGCACCAAGCAGGGTGCTGGTAGAGACAGGGTCCAAGGACAACCTCAGACAAGGCAAGGTGATGAGTCAAGGGAGCAAGACAAGGCTTTCTGCAAGGTGGATCCAACATCTCTCCAGAAAAACAATTAAACCAGGACAGAGCTGAGAACAGGTATAAGGGCAACATAGCCCAGGAGCCTTATTTTAGCTCAGGTGTGTGCTCATGGGCAGAGGGTGCATGGATGGAGGGCCCAGGTAAGCCAGCCACGGCAGTTACAGTCTGTCAGTAACTTCAAGGCATGGTAGATAAAAGATAAAGGGGAGCACCACTAAACAGAGCATATGAACACAAAGTCACAGGGAGCTGTCTCATAGCATTGTATGAACAATTGCCTTAGGGATAAGTTTGAATCGATTATTCCAATGTTTTTTGGTGGGTTTTTTTGGTGGTTTTTTTTGGTAAAGGGCAGAAAGCATTTTCTTCTTGTGTTGGGCTATAATCAGCAGTACACAGGCACAAGGGATACACCTCACTTAGCAGAACAGCCATGGATTCAACACAGAACAGCAAGCTATTTTAGGGAGAAAACAAGGGCAAGGGAAGACAAAGAGGTTAGCCTGTGCAAAAGAACAGAATTTGCAGGTCTGCCTTGTAGACGAAAACAACCATGTCTGCCAATTGTCATGTGTCAAGGTCTAAGCGGATCACTGTCAGGAAGGTATTTTTTCCCAAAGTACACATGAAAACATGAGATGTGCCATCAGCTATTTTACTATAATTTAGAACACATCTGTCTGATCATTTTCCAGGAGAGGATACTAGGATAGATAGTGAACAGATCTGCTCTAGCATGAAAACTTCCACTATTCCTCTGGCTCCTTTGGATATGCCAAGCTGTGTACTCCAGGGAGATGGGGCTGGTGGAGCCCTGTCCCTACAGAATGTTTTCCCTAAAACATAAGGTGTGAAGATGAGACGTCAATGGGGATTATAATCAGAAGGATCTTTATTTCTGTCTGGAAACATTATTAGGACTTGTTAACTTCTGTGGGCCCGCCCCCAGAAAAAAGTGACATATCACTGTCTCCTAGCACTCCCTGCACACACTTCATGTGTTATTTGCACATGAGAAGGAGACATAGACAGCAGATGCTGCAGAAAAGGGAATCAGTGAATATATATTCAGATTCTGCACAGCTGCTCGTCTCCACTCATCCACCAATCTCTTTTGTTTCTTATTCATGAGGACTAGCGTGAATGGGGTTCTGCCTGGCATGTAACGTTTGGGACACAGCTGTGGCTGTGGTATTTTCTAAACGAGAAAGGAGAAATCTTGTCATTAAAATCATTCTGACGTGGTGTTGAAGAGCAGTAAAGCACAGCACATCAGCGAGGGAGCCACTTACATGGCCTGAACAGGAGAGGGGGAGCAAGCTGCTGACACTACCCATGGGCTGAAGTTTATTTGCATGAACCATTCATGAAATAATTACCAAGAGCAACAAAAAGCGACGTCTGTTTGCTAATGATTCATGAGCTGGATAAAGGGTTGAATTAGTTGGATAATTTATTTGTAAAAATAATCTAGCCAGCTGTAATTAGAAGGCTGGATAGTTTGATCTAGAAAGAGAAGGGAAGCAATCCCAACAGCACACGACCTTCCAGAGGGTATTGTTGGTTCTGAACAGAAGCATTTCCAAGAGCCTGTGAATTTGCCTGTGTGCAGGGTGAATCTGGTGGATGCCTAGGAACCAGGATGCTTTTTTTTTTTAAAGTGTAGGGATCCTTTCCTTTCTTGTCTTTGGCCTATTTGAGCAGTTGGTGCTATTCCCAGTGGATTTTGAGCACAGATCAAAGCGTTGCTGAAATCACTTTCAAGTCAAGCAGAGAGCATTTGGAATTAGATCAGCAACTAGCTTGATTTTAAGAGAGTTAAAAATTTTCTGTTGAGAAGAAAAGGGTTTTTTTTCTTAAACATAGTAGGGCATTGACTTTCTGGAAGTCTCTCCATACAGTTCAGGTCTTCACCTCAACTCCAGCTCTTTAACAGAGACAGGGATGCCCCTTGCGTGAAGCATCCTCTTCTGGGAACAGGGCATCAAGACTGTGATGAGTATCTACAGGCCTGTGTGATTGATCCCAGCACCACTCATTTAGCTTTCCAAAGAGTTGGGCTCAAATGCTTCTTTGTCTGCCAGCTGGCCTGACCCTGACACCGGCAGTGGAGGCTGACAATTCTGCATTGTCCTCAGCCTTGCTGCAGGGCTGTTTTCTTCTCAGCTGAGCAGGGAGCACAGGGGACAAAGAACTTGGCTCAGCAACAGGAAGAAGGGGAAGGGGGCCACAGGCAGGTAGGAAGCTCTTGGTGGTGTCATGATTACTGTGGAGATGAGGAGTAGCCCACCTACCACTTTGTGCTTCAGCCTCCTCATGCAGCCATCACGCCAGTGTTTGACACGGACCTTACCCTGAGTGATCACCTCCAGCCATGTAGGCATGATAACAGTCATGGAAATGGTGGCACAGCCCCTTTGGATGTTATCTGCCTCCCCTGGACCACTGAGGAGGTCCTCTCTGAGCACTGTCTCCCTGTTTCAGCCTAGCAAGCTGCGTGACTGGAGGCAGGAGCCTCCCCTTTCAAAGGGAAAATCCTCTGGGCAGAAGACAAGCACTGGCTGACCCAACATCAGCAGTTGTGTCAAGCTCATCTCAGCTGGTCTGTACTTTAATCATCCCTGCCTGTTTTTGCTGGCCTGCTGTGAAGCCCTTGGAACAACACCCAAAGGGGCCTTTCCTTGAAGCTGGAGTGAAGTGTTAAAGGGACCGCTGCAGCTCTCCATTGCATGACGAAGCAACGAGAGAGGACAGTACACTAACTGTGCCACTGGTTTTCCAACAAGGGGCTCTCATAAGCATTCTCCCTCTTCCGAGTCCTCCCTTCCACCAGAACAGGCAACAAAACTCTCCTTCACACTCGTGGGCAGCTGTAGCCCAAGCCAAGCCCTTCCTGACCTGCCCGTTGCTGGAGGGAGCTCTGTTTTCCTGCCAGGGAGTGCCAAGACCCTGTTGGTGTCAAGTAAGATAGAGTGAAAGCTTCATCTATGGGTTAAAAGGACCTCACATGGAGAAGCTTATATTTGAACAGCTCTGCAAATTGGTTATAATAATTTTAAGGATATTGGAGATTGCTCTTCCAAGGTATATCTGGGAGCCACAGGGATTTTTTTATCTCTCCTAGGGGGAAAGACAGCGACTTTCAAAGAGAAGCAAGTCCCTTAGATACTGAAAAGCAACTGTTTGTTGCCATCCATGTAACAGACCCGTATGGAGGGACTTGAGAAAAGGGTGGGTGGGAAGGGTTTCCACCAGATCAAAATAAGACTGTGAATCATCAATGTCACACAGTTGTAAGAAACGTGTAAGACCATACTCAGAAGTATGGCTAGGTTCCTGCTAAGTCTCAGGAAGTAATCCTTCAGCACTAGTATTGGTACCAACTCAGCGTGACAACTGGCATCACACTTCAAAACGTTTGGGGATCAACTGGGCAGAGTCTAGAAGGAGGGTGCCAAGAAAGGTCAGTGGTCAAGAAAACAAGATCTGTGAGAAAAGACAGAAAGTGCTGGGCTAGCTTAATCTAGAGCAGATGACATTGGCTGAGGAGGAGGATGTGATGCACAGTCTTCCACCCATAAAAGACCACTGCAAAAAGGGTGGGAATAATCTTTTTTTTTTTTTTTTTTTGTATCTGTGCTGGAGAAAGGACACATAGTGAACTGCAGCAAGAGGAATTCAAGCTGGACATTCAAGTCTTATGGGTAAAACTACAGATACACTGAAGTAGATTGTCTGGGATGGGTGAGTTTCCTTTAAGGTAAACTTAAATATCTGCCGGGAATGGCTCAGATATAGGTAATTCTCTTTTGTTCAGGAGATAGACAAAATGAATGTTTGAGGACCCTTTTAAATCATGTTTTCCTGTAAGTCTACAATCAATATGATAAACCCTCACACTAGCCACACACAGGGGATGGGGTTTTGGCACTGGAATATGGGGAGAAGGAATGGGCATTTGTTCCAAAAGTTGCTGAGCCCTGAGAAGGGAATCAAAGAGTTTGCAAGTCAGAATATGCAATGAGAAAGGATTTATTTCATGCGTTAGCATTCATTCAGCAAACAGAATGCTGTCCACACATCATTAGGAGTCAAGGCCTTTAAAATCTGCTCTACAGTGGCACAGAAAACAAAAAATTGTCCCAGTAGCCTGGTTTAAAAAAAAAATAAATTAAAAATATCTCTCATGCCTGTCTGCAATGCACTGGCTACTGAACACTATTTATTTGTCACCCTCCAGTCTAGTTCTAGTTGCCTTCCAGCGGTGCTGCAAGTACAGCAGAAAGGTGTGCAGAATACTTCAGGATGGAAGTTTCTCCCCACAGATCCATATGGCCACCAGCAGATAACACTGTGAGCAGCATTCATTAACAATTTCCAAATCTGCAGCAGCTGGAGCGTGGGATCACTTAAAACATGACTGATTTACTTCCTGCAGCCTGGAAAAGGAGGGATCGTTTGGAACCCAAATGCACAACACATTTCTCCGGACTTATCAAATGGAGCCACATGCCTCTCATTACCATCGCAGAAACGCTCACAGAAGCTACCTCTTGGGGAGGGTACTGGAGAGGCACACAGGACAGATGCTCGGTGGAGCACTGGCAGAGAACCAGGTATCCCAGTTGCTGGGGTGGCTCCATCAATTGAGCAGAATGGAGCGAGCAGAAAGACTATCATCTGCAGTAATCCTGAGGAAAACAAAGTGCCGGTCTACTATTTTGCTTTAGACACAGTGAGAATAACAATGAAAGCTGTCAGAGGCAAGGACTTTTCTTTCAGTAAAACCATTCTGTGAAGGCTTGTAATGAGCTGCACTCACCTAAAAATAGTGTTCAAGTTAACATGGTGTACCTTAATTTGTGGGACAGTGATCCATCTTTGCGCCCACCAGATGTTACTGCATTAATTATTGACAACAACATGGCATTTCTACAGCACTTCATAGTGTTAAAAGGAGTTTTATAAATAGATAGATAAAAAATTAATCAATCAATTTTGTTAGAAAATTAACTAGCATCCACCATTTTAGTCTGAGACGATGCCAAGATAATGTTGGTTTTAAAGCATGCAAGAAGGGAGAGACTGCGCTTGCCAGAAAAAGAGAGAAATGCTTCCAACTTGAAAAATGTGGAATAATTTCTGAATGTTAAGCAATGGGGTTAAATGTTTAGAGCCTCCAAAAATTTTGGGCACCGGCACGGAATTCATCTCCCCCAGCTTGATTGGATACAGACGTTTGCAGCTAGGCTCATCATCATGGACTCCCTTTATAGTCAGCAAAAAGAAGTGAACCATGCCCTTCAAGTGCCTGTTCCTTTCGGCTGATCATAAAAGAGATATTGTAGATGACAAGCTCTGACATAGGCATCGCACAGCTGGGGGAGAAGAATCCTCCCCTGACAGCTCCTTTGAAAATCTGTCAGGAAAAACGCTCCAAGTCCCAGCCCTGGAGCTGCTGCAGTTTAGTTCTTTAAAGATGAGGTGAAGTGGGACCTCTGGGGAAGGAACGTTGGGCCCATGGTGGGCACAGGCGCCGGCCAGAGCAGTCATGGCACTTCCTTTGAGAAGGGGGAATAACGCCTAAGGAGAGCACCCGTCAGAGGTCACGGAAAACTCTGCTCCTCCAGCACCTCACCTTGAGCTGTGTTGCTTCAGAGAAGAAGCACCCGAGGTCTGGGTTATGAGAGGTGACATTGTGCAGGCAGCGTAGCATGGCCCTAGCACCGAGAGACCTGCAGTGTAAAACACCAGGATCCGGATCCCCTCTCTGGACAGTAGAAGCCAGCACCTTCCCAGATGGAGAGGACTGTAGGGTCTTGCTGTTAGAGGAGATACAATGGGAAAGGACAACTTCTATAACCCAGGATGAAAATCCTATTTCTTCCTCTTGTTTCGAAGGCCAGGACTGGGACAGTTCTTACCCTGGGGACAGCAGCATCCAACACCACTAAATTTCACTAAAATCTTTCCTTGACATTTCGTTTTAATTGATGTATAGTCACAGCACTATTGAACAGATGTTTAAGGAAACAATATTATGCAAAGCAAGAACAGCACTCGTTATCATTATCAAGATAATAATAACCAGGCAAGAACATTTTGTTACTATATGCTGGAAGACAGAAGACATGGCTGTTACCTCATAAAGGACTAACCTTACAACTTTCTCCTACACAGGTCTTTTTGGGTTCATCTGAATTGACACTTTCTGAAATATTCAAGTGCTATTTAAAAAAAATATATGCATGGAAACTTGTTATGAGTACTCATGAGTTCCCATAGATTTATACCCTTTCTAAATTATGCTTAAACATTTCAGTGCTTTTCTGCATTTGTGCTCCTGTGCAGCAGTCAGTGGGGTTTTCACTGGCTGTCCCCAGGTTCAGAAATGGATATGAAGCAACAGAAGCTGATTGCAGAGACAGGACAAGTAGGAAAAGGCTGCCAAATCTTTTATAAAGTAATGAAATTTTCTTCTATTTTTCACTCTCCTCCCCAAAAGAACCCCATATGCTCTCACCTTGATAGTAATATCTTGATTATGAATAACCTTTCACTGTTCTTGTCTGATTTTCTTCCTTTAAACCTCTATTACATTATACATGCATAAGCACACATACTCTAAAATTTTCTTTCAAGATCCCTACCAACTAGACAGTGCTAGAGCTGCCAACAGCCAGGACGCTGATTCTTTTACCCTGGATCTCCTATTACTGTTGGATTTTCTCCTCTTTCTGTAATATCTAGTTTCTAGAAGCACACTATGTTGTTTGACTTGTGCCTAAAATGTTTGTGGCACCCTCCTGGCAGATAGACAGACATAGTTCCTGCCCTGAGGACCTCTTGACTGCAGCTAGGTTAAAAAAAAAAAAAAAGAAGAAGTAAAAAAAAAAAAGATACAAACATCATGATAGAGAGAAAAGAGTAAAATGCAAGGCTTTTTTAGGGAATTGCTTGTGCAGATTTTCTCTGCTCCAAGGTGGGATGGGATGCTCTGTATCTCTCCTCAGAATTAAGGGTCTCATTAGGGAAACCGTACCAGCTCATTTGATTACTTGAGGAATCAAGCAGCTGTGAAGTTCTTAAGAGGGCTATGAACAGAGTCTGAAGCCTTGACTGAGATACACTCAGACCTTGTAGCTCTTTATGGCTTAATCAGAGAAGAAGCTTGGTTCCCATCGACCTGCCAGGGGAAACCAAACCATCCTGCCTCTTCAGCCAGCCAGGCCATTTGCCTGACTTAGTAACCAGTCAGTAACTTAGTAACCAGTCAGTAACTTAGTAACCAGAGGAATACTTCCAAGCAGGCAGGCCGATAAAGTGGTCCAAAGCTTTTGGCCTTTTCAGCTGAACATCCCCATATTTATCTATTGGAGACTCACAGATCTTGGGTTTGTTTCTGCCAAAAAAAGTTGAAAAGGCAATTTTCAGGTGACCAGCTGAGCTACGTCCTGGGAGGTGTTAAAACTGCCCATTTCAACACACTCTAGAGACTGAGATACTACTCCTCTGGGAGCAAACATCATTTTACTGCAACAGAGAGTGGACTTCAAATGTGGTTTGCATTGTAGCACATAAAGTTCATGTAATGACAGTATGATAGCACTACTCCTGCCCTAATGCACAGAGAAAATGGGCTTACTTCCCAGGGAGGGAGAAGGAATGGAGCTTCTCTACTCTTCTAAATCTGGAGGACAGGGCACGTGATTTCATCAGCTCTAATTCATAATTGCTTTTCTGATTTAAGCATTATTTTTATTTTCTCTCTCAAAATAAAAAGAAAGAAAAAAATTGCCATAAATGCTCCAAAACTCTTAATATAATTTTGATTAATGTTTATTCTTTTACTTTTGGCAGCTGTACACAGTGAGCCAAATTTGTCCCTGATAAAATGTTACTAATCCCTGTATACATACTTAATCTGACATTTCCAGGCAGACAGAGAAACTGCCTGATCACTTTGTCTGCACAGGTTGATTTTAGTGGTAGGAAGCAGATCTTGCAAGCTCAGACCCCACCCTTGCATTTCAAGCTTAGTTTCTTAGAGGTAGAAAACAGACAAACTTTTTGAGAGCATGTGATTTTCTTATGAGATTTTGAGTATAAATTGGGCTACAATCATGTTTCTGAAGGGATAATGATACTTTCCCATTCTGATTGTAGGAAATCTGGAGAACTACAAAAATAAGGAAGATTTCAATCTCTTTGTAACTCTCCAGACATGTTAGGTTGGGCTGCTGCTCACGTCACCTGAATCATTTTACTGTTCCCTACATTTTCTTTTAATAAAGATGTCTCTATTTGTGCATTTACTATTCAGTTCCTAGTCTCATTTCCACAGGACTCTCCTGGTTGCAATCATAAATGGCACCAATCAAATCTGAAGTTGAAATATCTCCAATTTCTTTAACCTCAGCCTCCTAGCAGACTTCAATATTAACTATTTGAACAATTTCTGTTGCTTTACTTGGTTTAAGACCCTCCTGCTATTGCTTCATTAGCGCGGTAAAAACATGGAATAGTGATCCCAGAGATCATAAGCAAAGAGATCAAACCACAAATCTTACAAGATGTTGCTTTTCTGGATGAAATATGACCTGGGCCTACCCCTTAGCTGTTTTTCTCCCCTAAGGATAGAAGGATAGAAGATGCATAATACCAAGGTATGGGGCTGTACATGCAGCACACAAGCGTGCCCGTGGCTGGTGGAGGGATCCTTTCCCAGATTGTCTGATGCGGGGCTGTGACCCTTGCACTTTGGGGTGTTGAGCTCTGGGATCATACCACACATTACCACTAGATGTCAAACTGTGTCCCAAATCCCACAAATGCCTCCAGTGGCAAAGGAGGAGGCCCCTACGTGCTGTTCCAGCTGCAGCCATCTCAGCAGCAGTGTCACGGGAGGCTTTAATTTTTCCTCTGAGGAAAATGATTGACGTGTTTAAAGGCAGACACAGGGATTTCTAAGGGGGTACTGTGCCCAGAGAGGCAGGCTCAGGTGTTATTAACAGCTACTATCTGTGATTTTGTTCAAAAAGGAAATCTACCTGCTCACGCCATTAATGAAAAATGTGATTAATACAGGTCTATGGAGAAAAAGTTAACTTATCAGCGCCAGAGGCTATATCATTTCTTTGTTCCCTCTTGGCCAGTTTGAGCTGCTTTGAAACGAAAATCAGCAAAGAGAAAAATCTGAAGAACCTTTAGTTTGGGACTGCAGCTCTAGCAGCACTAGTATGCCAAGAACAAAAGCCATGATCAGCATTTGGATCAAGGACCCTCCTGCACACAGCAAAACCAGCAAGAGCAGCTGATTCATCTGAGTGGCTTAGTTTAGAAGCGGTGGACTTGCCCCTTTCAGATGAGCTGGACGCTGAAGCTCCTAATGAAGTGTGTTTATTAGAAGTCCTGTGTTTCCTTCCTCAGGGAAGGTCTTACTGACCTTAGTCTTACTCTGGCCAGGTTTGAACTTACTGCCTTCCATGTGTTTAATTTCTCAGATGTGTGCTTCTTTTATTACCGTCATGGATAAATGACTGCTCTGTTACCACCCAGCTGGGGTTGCTTCTCAGCAGGAGGTAAAGAAATTCCCATCTAAAAAAATGCCTCTTTCCATGAAAGCTATTACATAAAAGATGAAATTTTGCCTTTACCATGTATAGGAAAATACATAGTTTTTTTAGGTGTAGGCTTCTAAAAGGACACCACTTTTGCTCTTTTTAGCCTCACCAGCATCCTTCCTGTTTCTACCAAAAATAAACACGCCAAGGCTTTTCTTCTGCAGCACTTTTAATCTTTCTGGGCTTTGTCACAAGTTGTGTCACAGGATGTCCCACATCACCACAACATACCACATCACCACAGCATGATCCCAGCCTTCTCTTGTGTGGGGAAGTGGCTGGACCCCTCCTGCCTGCAGTTCCTCCTCATCATCGCCCAGTAGATCAAGTGTAACCAGGTACACAGGCTGCAGAGCTAGCACAGGCATGTACTCCCTCCACAGCCTAATCATGAGGATTTCATGACCTCTTTTTGACCTTCTTGTTTAGTAATGGTGCCTTACACCTTTCAGAGGTGTAAGCTCCTTCCCTGCATACAGCCACAATCCTTCCCCTGACAATTCTCCCTATACCCTGAGTGTGCAAACAACATTTAGTCATGGCTCATGTCCCTTATTGGATTTGTGCTCCTCAGACTGGCTGTGTGACAGGACCCAAAGGGTAATGATTAATGGAGCAGGTTCAAGCTGCTGTAACCAGTGGTGTCCCCCAGGTCAATACTTGGTCCAGTCCTGTTCAACATATTCATCAGTG
>BJBW01003072.1:211441-393623 GCA_004320125.1 Scolopax mira
TCAACAGGGAAAAGTGTAGGGTCCTGCACCTGAGGAAGAAGAACATCAGGCACCAATACAGGTTAGGTGTGGACGTGCTGGAGACCAATTCTGAAGAGAAAGATCTGGGGGTCCTGGTAGACAGCAAAATGACAATGAGCAAGCAGTGTGCTCTTGGGCCAGGAAGGCCAATGGAATCCTGGGCTGCATAGGGAAGTACGTGGCCAGTAGGTCGAGGGAAGTCATTCTCCCCCTCTAGTCTGCACTGGTGAGGCCACAACTGAAATACTGCATCCAGTTCTGGGCTCCCCAGTTCAAGAGGGACCGGGAACTACCGTAAAGAGTCCAGCAAAGGGCAACAAAGATGATTCAAAGATTGGAGCATTTCCCTTCTGAGGAAAGGCTGAGAGAGCTGGGACTCTTTAGCCTGGAGAAGAGAAGGCTGAGGGGAGACCTTATTAATACTTATAAGTATCTAACAGGCGGGTTGAAAGAGGAGGGAGCCAGACTCTTTTCAGTGGTTGCCAGTGAGAGACAATGAGCACAAGTTGGAACATAGGAAGTTCCACTCAAATATGAGAAAAAACTTCTTCATGGTGAGGGTGACAGAGCCTTGGAACAGGGCCTTCCCAGGGAGGCCGTGGAGTCCCCTTTGGAGATTTTCAAGACCCACCTGGATGCAGTCCTGAGTAACATACTCTATCATGATCTAGGCAATCCTGCTTCAGCAGGGGAGTTGGACTGGATTGATCTCTATGGTCCCTTCCAACTCTAAAAAAATAAATCAGTGAAATTCAGAACCTCTTGTGGTCCTGTTATGTGACCAGCAAGCCAGTAAGAGGTCTTGAGGCACAGCTCTGGAAGGACAGAGGGTCTGTCAAACATGACAGGAGGTGGTCTGCCTCCTGCATGGGGAACTGAGGCTCTGGCTGAAAAGCTGTGTGGGAAGGAAATGCTGTCTTGGCCTGAAGTCCTTCAGTAAAACCTGTGACATTACCTGAAGGCCTGCAGCATGTCTGAGGGGAGAGTCTCTTTAACCAAACAGGCTGCAGAATAAATGCAGTTAGAAAAGCTCTGCTGCTGGTTACTCATCCCCAGAGCTATCTCATCAGCCAGAAAATTTCATCTTGACAGACAACAAGGGCCTCCTCAGCAAGTGTGTTCTATCAAAACCAGGGAAGAAAGGGGCCTTGTGCCAGCAAAACCAGGCCAAAACTATGCAACTAGACCTCGAGCACATTTAAAAATATCTCTGGGTCCCTGTACATCCCACTTCTCCTGGCTCCCTTTCCAGCCTGCTTCTCAATATGAGGAAGGACTTTGTAACCATCCAGGGTTTGGGATGTGGTCGAGACGTTTCTGCGGTAAAAGGGTGGAGTTCCCTTGTTTTCTTCTTTTTCCCCAAAGTACTCTGGTTCTTGGTCAGTGCTTGTTCAAAGAATCTGTCACTATTTCTCTCCACTCCCTGCCTCTCCTTCTATCACTGGAAAGGTAAATTAAGGAGTTCAGGGATAACGGGAGCCTGCAGCAAACCCGTGCTTTCCACCAACCCTCTCATTACAGCAAGGTGGGGCTGGCACACAACCCAGGAGGTCAGCCAAGAAAAGCACTTTCCTTCAAGGCTTCTTCTGCAAACTATACCAACGCTGGGACACCCTTTCATGGGATTTCCTTACTTTGGCAACACACACCCACAGGGTGTTTAGAAGAAGGTTGGTTTGGGGTTTTTTTTTCCCTGTCTGACTACCTGTTCCGCTTGCCTTCAGAGCCTCTTCCTGCTCCCCAGTGCTGGGATGAGGATATGGGAAACACCAGGATCGCAGCTTGTGGCTTTTAGCAGCTTGACAATATCATTTCTCTGTTGTCATTTCTTTCACCGAGAATTTTGTGTCTGAGGCTATAATCTGTGCTAAATAAGATGAAAAAGTTATTCCCATTTGATGATATGCAGTCATATATTTAAATGATTCTCCTTTCTTTCATGTTCACTTTCCTTAAGTGAAAGATACAGGTGTAAAACTTAGTAGCAACTCAAAGTAATAATGGTGATCTTTTTGCCACCAAACATTGGCACGTGACTATGCTCTGGATTTTTCTGAAGCCGTGCACTTTCACTCATCACAACTGGTCCATATGCACGAAATCCCAACTGACCAAGTATCTCCCTGAAAGTTCACAGTCAATTCATGGACAAAAGGAAGAAACTGCAGAAAACTTGCCAGATAGGATAAGATAATAAAGAACCTGAGGAATGGCAATATGCTCTGGGATACTCCACAAATGGAAAAGAAGCAAGATTTGCTGAATAAACTGTTCATTGCAAAATTATTCACTGAGCTCTAGGCGCCAACTAAAAGAAGGGAGAAGGACCCAGAATATGTTACGGTAATAGAAGGTGTGATGGCACTGGCACAGGAGGAATGTACTTCCTAGGAGCGATGACAAAGGGTATCTATCCCCTTATTGGCATTTTTCAGAAACATAACAAGACGTAAGACTCTAGAAGAAAAATAGAAGCAGTTTTTATTCACAACCCATAGATCCTGGGCCCCAGAGAGGAGCTGTCACTTCTTATTTTTATATCCTACTCCCAGTGTGTGAGTGTTTTACCAAGATGTTTTCTTTTCTCCCGTTTCATATTTTCAGCAAATGCTATTGTTCAGCAGCCTACAAAGAGCCTCTGGTAACCCAAGGACAGCGTGAAAAGCTGAAGTACGGGAAGCATTGTACCAGGAAAGGGCAGAGCAAGAGGACTGATAAGGGTGACAGAGACTCCAAGGTCTTCTGGAAATGCAGCACCTACGTAGCCCTGATTCAAGAGCTGTGCTCAGATGAAGTGGCACTTCAAAGCTTAGGCAGCAAGTTCAAAAATTTTTTATAACCCTCGGGTACTGAGTGACTGTGGTTTCACATGCCTGTAACAAGCAGTAGGTAGTGTTAGACTATAGTGAACAGAAAAAGTCTTGTTTTGATATGTTTAAATTTTGTTTGGAAGGTTCTAAGCACATAGTGAGTGTTGGGGCTCTCTAACGCTATCCACTTCTGCTCTGGGCATAAAGAGTGAGCTAAACCAGCAAACATATGAGAAACTGTATCATTTATTGCAAGGGTTAGCCTGAAAAGAGATGATCCAGATCAAACTCATTTGTGAGTAGCCCAGATAGATAGTTCAAAAGGGAGACAACTGTGAGTTGGCATGAACTGGGATATCTTAGAAAAGCATTTGTAAAGTTTCCACATGACTGATGTGTGATAATGCCTGTTCAAGATGGTATGATTTAAAAATATCAGATAGCAAAAAAGGATGATTGGAGCAATCTATTTTAATTATGCTTCATATTTGTAGTTATTTCCAAAACCCCACAAAAATTACCAGAAACCAAAACTAAACTAAACTGAAAAGGTTGTTTCCTGTTAGCTGGTAATTAAAGCATCCTGATTTGAAACTAAATATAGCCTTTTCACTAAATTTGGTAACTTTTTGCTAGCCTGGGCTCTCTGCACATGTAAATAGAACAATGTAATTGCTCACATTTATTCAGATTCATAATTTGCATTTAGTTATGTTAGGAAATAGTGAATGGCATTGCTTATTTACATGATAATTACTTTTTTTTACTTTGATTTGTGTCAAGCTATTTTTGGAGAACTGGAATTCAATTAAGATGCAGAAAGCCAGCATTTTAATTCTGCTTTTTATTAGATGATGAAGCTACACGGTAGCTGTGCAGGATGTACAAGACAAGTTGATAAAAACTGATTAAGCTAGGAAAGGACTTATTATCTGTAGGTAGTGAATTGAATTGTTTCTTTTCGGTCAATATGTCTTACAAGGTTTTAGAGCTAATAGATCTCAGCCTTTCAAGTCTCATTTATACTGAGACCAAAAAAGAAAATGTAGTCTTCCTTGGTTTTCCAACTTGCTCTGAACTTCTTAGTGCTGATTAGAACATTAGTTATTGAATAAAAAAAAATAAAAAAAGAAAAAATTTACTCCTAGAACTTCCAGAAAAGGCTGCAAATTGGAGGGAAAAGAGCTTTTTGACTTCAGCAGACTGCTCCTAGACCTTGCACTGGTGACTTGCCTCACTTTGCTGGTGAGATTAGGCCTTTGTGTCAAAATTTCACATTCATTTTTCAAGCAGCTTCACTTTCTAAAAGGAATATCCATTTAAAATAAAGGCTTAAAGCAGAACTGAAAAAAACCAAAAGCAGCTATGATTCCTCCCTAGGCAGTCCTCCCATTGCTCCTACTCTATTACACGTCTAAACAAGAATTTCTGCGAGAGACTTCTCCAAGAACAGGGCCCACCATTCAACCACCAAATGCAGGTTTTTGCCACAGGTTCCTCAGAGAACTAGCAGCCATTTCCTTGCCACCCCTCAGCTTCCCAGAGTGTGATTAGTCCCCCCTTCTTCCCCTCATCCTCCCTGTTGGTAAGCTTTTCTGCTTCCCGTTCAGCTGGAGTTCAGGACTTCCTCCACCCAGCTGTGCTGCCACAACAGATCACAAAAGGAGCCCAAGTGTAAAATCTCCTTGACCACTGAAGCAGTCGCCCAGTGGCTTTCTTATAGGTAAGGGGCTGCAGTGCTATCTTGGGGAGAGTCAGAAGAGGGAAGTGGCTGCAGGCCAACCCCTCTCGCGTCTCCTAAGCAACCACTGAAACAGAGAAACAGTCTTTTCATAATGGCATCGTGATAAAGTGATTGGCAAAATAAGAATATAATTTCCTGTTGACTATTAAAGCTCCACAAATGATCTTTAGTCACTGAGCACAGTGGATCTGTGTTCTGAAATAAACAGCAAGTATGAAATAACCCCCTTTATTATTGCAGCATGAACCAAGAGGATCCCAGATTTCTCGGCCAGCCTGTGTGTACCAAATTAGGAGCTGCTATAGAGACAGGCCTTTGTTTTCCAGCCCACCATGCAAAATGTTCCGAGCTTTTAGAGTTTGCATCTTTAAATTTTCTCTATGCACTAATAGAAGGCTGTAGCTTTTTCAGTACTGGTTTATACTGAAAGTTGAGATTCTAACAAGAAATCCCCTGAGTCCAGGGGCTGGGACTTTAAGACAGTTGCTATGTATGACAATGCAGAAAACCCAACGCATATGAAACTGTCTTATTTCCTATAACAAGGGCCATCCCCAAATGACTCCTCCAGTTTTATTAATGCCATTTGAGGTATTCAAGTTGTCCTCTGAGTTATGTTGAAGTGCAACAGTGCAGGGTCCTGCTTTCTGTATCCTACAGACCCTGTCTGTAAAGGGTCAGTCTGAAATGCAGCCTTACCTTTTATAATTTTTTTTAATTTTACCTGATTAGCTTGCTGTAATGCTTGAACTGTTCCCTCTACTCTCTACTCATGTACACAATATCCTTCTAAGAGAGACTGCTGTCCTACAATGTGCTATGTGCCCACGGTATCAAAATATTATCTCTTCATTTCTCCCCCAGCTGCATTTTTCCTGCCAGCATGCGTTCTCCTAAGCTGTTCTTAAAAGTTGGTTGCATTTTCAAGTTGCCAATACTTGGTATTGTTACAAAAAAGATGCTACATAACTATAATTCAAACCATTGGATGGATCCCAGCGTCTCTTAAATGTGTAGAGAACAGTGCAGAAGTGGTGATCAGTCAAGTGAGAGTACAATACTGATACCGGGAGCACACGTGGTCCCCCTATTCCAAGCAGAAAATTTACACCCCTATTCTCAGGCAGGACCAGCAGATGCCTCTGTGGTTTGGGCAGATGATACATTTTTAAGTGATCTTTCTCTCGCCCTAAATTTTCCTGTAATTCTGGTACTCAGCACCTTTCTTCCCCTGCTGGAAATGTTGACATCTATTTTTTCGCAAGCTCTGACCTCTCTAATGCTTATGGGCCTAAAGGAAAACCCAAACCAGATCCAACTGAAGGATGTTCCTGGAATTTCCCTCAGGGATATACATGTCCTTTTCTGGCTAGACAAGGTTTGGCTCAGGAGGCCAAAAGAAGCAACAAAGTTGGAACTTAAGGTAATGGAACAAAATCTGTTTTGGATGCAAACCTGCAATTTCCAGGCTCTCATCATTTTAGGCTGCTGTAGATCAGGCAGACCCCTCTGTCTTAAGGAAATCTCTGATCATTCTCTCTTCTCCTTGTCTGGCTTTTTCTCCTCCTTTGTTTTTTCCTTTGGCCCCATTTGTTTAAAACAAGCAAAAGTAATCTTAACTTGGTTCTTGCCCTGCACACCAATACGGCTGGAGCTGCTTTTTCTCTCCCCTTACAGTGCAGAGGTTGTAGAAAACGCTAGCCAAACACCACAAGAGCACAGAAAAGAAACACAGGATGAGTGAGAAGGGCATCTGACCACACCTGTAACCCTATATGTACACGAGCAGCTTCTGCTACAATCAGGGCAGATAGCAAAGGCTTTCCAGGAACAACCTGCTGCTGAAACACACGCTGGCAGGAATACAGGAATAGAGGTGAGGGAGAACAGAGAGCAGATCTTCCATTGCTCTGCACCACCCTGATGTTTTGCCCCTTGGCAGTCCCCCCATCTCTTCTGACACCTCCTCAAAGACAGTCCCTGGGGCAGACTGGCAGTCCCACACCACCAGAGCTCTTAGCCAGGGGGGAAAAAAAAAAAAGCCCATGCTGGGGGTTGAAGCGAGAGGGACAATTGCTTCCCATTTCCCCAGTACAGTGTGTTACAAAGGGCTGTTGCAAAGCTTGGCCGCCTGACAGTTTCGTTTGCAAGAGCATTGGCCCCTTTCCAAGCAATTCTTTCAGGTCTCATTGTTTGGTAGGAAACAAACAAGGGGAACAGCACTGGGTGGGCACACCAGAAGAGGGTCTAAATATAGCAGGGCAGTGTTAGGGAGCCAGGCTCCTTAGCCAAAGCTTACTCTAAAGATAACAAAACCCCTCTGCTAGTCTGCAGAAAGGACACCAGCCCTGCTATAGCCACCCCAGTTACAGGAGAGGGCTCCCCAGATGCGCTGATAGTATCGGCCAGCTACAAGGATGCTACACTAGCCATAAAAGTTGAAAGCAGCCTGTTAAGCTGTGTAAGTAATTGCAAAGCACAGAGAGAATATTATTGGTTTCAGCCTGAAGTCTTCTGGGTCCTTTCTGCCATAATTCACACCCAATATAACTTCAGCATAAGTCAGGAAATAATATGAACTACAGATTTAGACAATGAGGTGTCAGAGTAAAGGCAAGCCAGGCCCTTTTGGCCTGTGATGGAAAGAAGATAACTTCATGCCACCTTTGCCTGGAGGTGTTGAGACTCAGTAGGATTCAAGCTAAATAATGTTGCTGACAGCACTGCAGGGCTGGTGACATTTCTGAAAGCAGAGGAAAAGGGAAAGCAAGTGTGTAAAAGAAGCTTAAAAACATCCTCCAGAACCTGGCACATCCCCACAGAAAACACCTCCTGCTAGGACAGCTAGGGCACAGGTAAGGAAATGTTAAAGGAGAAATGTGGCTTCCCCTGAGGGAGTATATGGAGAGCTTTAATATTATACATCCTGAGAGAGGAGGCAGTCAAATCTCAGGCAGAAGGAATCTCCCCACGTAGCTGATTTCCCTGCTCTGGTACCTTCAGCATTTGAGAGCATGGTAGAAAGGCAAGTATTTTTTCCACTTAACTTAGGCACTCACCTGACCATGAAGAGGAATGTAGTGCAAGGCAGGAAGAGAAAGGCTAGAAGGGAGAGAGGATATGGTCAGCCTTGCAGAAAAGACAATAGGAGATCAGTTGTACAGACCCACCCATGCTTTCCCTATGGGGACTTAGCTCAGCAAGGAGAAATGAGAAACAACAAATGTGTTAGAGCCTGCCACTTGCAAGAGCACCTGGCCTTGCTTGCCACAGCTGCTGGCACTCTACCCATCACAGCTGACAGCCTCTTGTAGAGGCGTTTACAAGGGCCACATGTGGCTTTTTCAGACTTCTGTTTCCTCTCTTCCTGCCACCAAATCATACTTTGTCTTGCTAAAAAGAGAGAAGAGGTGAAGTAGCAGTCTGTCCTAGCTGGAGAACATCATCATAGCTGGCAATTCTTCATAGGAACTGCTCCTTGTGGTGCTAGATGGTCAGATGCCATAAAAGGAGTCTTAGTTGAAAGCTTTTTCTAAAACAAGACATAACTCTTTCACAGAAAAGATGATTGTCAAGTGATCGAGAGAAGACCCCAGAATAAAAGAAGTCATATTTTAAGTGACTTCTAAAAATAGCACACAAGAGGCTAGCTTTTATCGCTAAAATAGCGACAGTCCCCTGAGCTATTTGTTGGTTTTTTTTTTCAACAAATAAGATTATTACAAAACAGCCCTTATTTTCTACAGAAAGTGATCAAAATAGATTATTGCTTGAGTGAACACCTAAACTAATTTCTTTGCTCACTTCCAGCTTATTCCTTATAATAGAGATTCTTTCTCAGTCCTTAGCTTTACATCACCATTAAAATAATGCAAGTACAATGGACTGCTGTTTTTTTACACGGTCAGGTTAACTCACAATTTTTTCCTCCCATAGCAACATGATTAGCAGAATAGATAATAAAACAGGGACATCTGAAGGTAGAAATAAAGGCAGTGAAGCAGGTGTTGGTGTCCTCTGAGTGGTGGTGAGGTGGGTTAAACAGAAATTATACATATGGGGTCTTTCATAGTATGATAGTAATGCTGTTGGTTGGCAGAATTGAAAGAAGGAGAGATTAAGTAGCTTATCTTTTGGAGTTATAGGCCTCTGGCTCAACAGATTTCTCATTTCTGCTGGAAAAGCACATACAGGATAAAGGGTAGGGGAAACTGCAGCAAACGAGAGGGGTGCAAATATGAGGAACAGATTCTGGAAGTCTCCTGCTCTCCTTTAGGCTGTGGTAGTATGGCTGCTGGACATGGGAACTAAGCAACGGGTGTCTGAAGTGATAGATAGATCTCAGGATTTCAATCCCCAATTAGGTTTTCTCACCTAGAGATCCTGGCTGTGTTTGAGAATCCTGGTTATCACTTGTGCTCACAGGCTGGTAAGACATGAGAAGCAATGACTGTATAGTTAAGGCATTTACCATGTTCTTAAGTGCTGTTGATTTGGCTTTTTGCTCTGCTGTAGACACACAAGGTAGTTTTAAGCAAGTTATATAACTTCTGTAAGTCTCTTTGGTTACCTGATTGGGGGGAAAAAAGAAGGCAAAAACATTCCTGGTTTGGTGTGAATCTTTGTTGTTGTTATTTAAGGTGAGGCACTGTGTGGAAGATGTCACCTCTTTCTGATGTGCTATCTTGCTTGTACTCAGCACAGGGCTACCAGCTGTCTTTTCCATGTTATGCAAAGCTGCTGGCAGGATGCTCTTGAAAAGGCCTATGTAAGTTTGGAATGGCTCCATGGTGTGAGGTTTGTGGCCTTCCTGCCTCAACCAAATGGGTCATCTCATTGGTAAGATGCTTGGAGAAGGTTCAGAACATGCCTCTGAGATGAAGGAAGCTATTGCTAGCTGTGTGGCTTGCCTGGTAGAGTTTTTATCTGAGTGTTTGTTTTGTAATACTATAATATATTATTGCACTATCAATACAGTTTTATACTGGGAGACATAAAGCCTTTCTATAATAGTCTTTATGTTGTTTAAATAAAGAACAATTGGAGTCCCCAGTCAAGAATTAGAGTTCCTCTCAGCTAGATGCTGCACAAACACAGGATTAAGCAACTGTCACTGCTCAGATAAGTTTGTGCTCTGGGTAAGGGAAGAGATATGTTCCTCATCTGTTTTTCTGTACACGAGACACCTCTGAAATAAGTCTGAACAGTGGGATACTGCAGTCTGGCTAAAAACATAGGTGCATGTTTTGTAGTTGTGGTGTGTATAGTCAATAACTGAGTATCATGCTATGTCAGGCTACTTATGTACTTCAGACTTCACTACATCTGGGGTGATACTCAGGGAGGTGGAATGGGCAGGCATTTATGTCTGCTCCTAATATGTCAGTGACTACACCTCGTTTCCAGACACAGATCTTTATCCTATTCCCTAACCAGCAAAGTGGGAGAAAGAATGTGTGTCTGTTTCTTCTCTTTTGGTTGCCTTCTATGACATCACTGTAATGACATCACGTCATCATGCAGGCTCATGAGTACAGCGTTCTGGACATAGGTCTGTTGTACCCCCTGGTGACACTGTCGTGCTGTGGGTAGGCAGCCAGGAGTAAGGGGGCTCGGTGGCATGCAAGCATGAAGTGCCTCCTTCATTTGTAGATGAAGTGCTGGGATCTGCAAAGTAGCTAGCAAAAAGCTTGCATGGGGCAGATAGACACACAGAAGAAAGCATATCATGATATAGGCAGAAAGATAGGTGAGAGCTGGGAGAGATGGTTTCTGGCTGGGACTGGGGTGAAATTAGGAACTAAGAGTGGTAAGTGCCCTGTGACAAGAGAAGCTGAAGGGTAGCTCCATAATCTGCTGTCTTTGACTACATGTCTGACATGTAGTTAGAGAAACAAAAGCCTCCACACCAGCCTTTACACTTCACAATATGCTCCAGCTCTGGCCACAGAGATGGGAGTAGACAGGAAACTGCACTGGAGAGGGGCAGGAGAGGAAAGAGAGTATGTCGAGGGGTGGGGAGGGAGGGTGAAGTGGCGTGTCAGGGTCTAACAATGAACCGTCTGTGTCAGGAAAACAGTCGCACTCGGCAGGGCTATTTTTAGGGGTTCAGATCCCCCCCTCCCTGGGTCTTCCAGTCCCTGGCCCCCCCTGCTCTTTTGTGCTGAGTGGCGCCTGGCAGATTGGTGGAGATTTTAAAGCCACGGATAGGAAAGAGCTCAAACACAATGAAGGAAACGCAGCAGGGAGGGGAGAAATGGGTGCCCAGAAATAGCTGGTGTGACGCCTCTGCTGCAGCCCCAGCTCTTAGAAGGGGAAGAAATACTTAGGCCTAATGGCCGAAGCTGTTCCCCAGGCTCTCTGACTGCTTCTGGTGTCACCAGTACCTCGTCCATGAGAATGGAGAGAACTGTAAAGTTATTATCTGTCCTATGTTCATTCAACCACAAATGCTGTCTTGCCATACCCGTGCTCAAGCCAAAGGGGGAGGCATTGCAGATCAACACCAGAAGCGGGATAGGAAGGTGCCTCATTT
Source organism: Scolopax mira (assembly GCA_004320125.1). Classification (NCBI taxonomy): domain Eukaryota; kingdom Metazoa; phylum Chordata; class Aves; order Charadriiformes; family Scolopacidae; genus Scolopax; species Scolopax mira. Next base: position 222,552 of record BJBW01003072.1, read on the forward strand.
TCCTGCATGAACCTGTAACCCTTTCCAATAGGGAGGTCTTTGTGACTAATTTCAAATCCTGACCTGTTTTTATGGGTTCAAGGGGAAAGAATTGAAGCAAGTGCCATGGGCCATAACTTCCTGATTTGGGCTGCGGTACCATGGGGCAGCTGGCCATCATGCTGTTTGTATGGCGGCAGGGACTAGGAAGTAATCTCTATGAGAGATTGCTTCTGTGAGAGCTCTGGCTTGGCTTGGTGTTGCTCTTATTCTGCAGACTCACTTTTTTCTTTCTCTCTACTTTTTTTTTTAAGAAAGGAGAGAAATTCCCCCTTCTTTTCCAGCTGTTTCAGCTTTGAACTCATTTTTGCTTTTCATACTACTGGCCCAAGCTCTTTTCCTCTCCGGCCTTTCCTGTTCTCATTTGTGAAAGCTTTTACAGGAGGGGACACTGGTTTACTCCTTAGCCCTGCCGCTCACACTAACTATTGCAGAGACCTCCCCTGTGTCCCCGGCTGCCCAAATCCAGACTTCTTATTTTTTCCTCTACAGAGGAGAACACCGCTCCTTTCCCTTGGAAAAATCCCCTGGCTCAGCACTGATTTCAGGCTTGATACCAAGCACTTTGTTTGCAAAGCCTGCCTTGTTTGGTTCCCTCTCACCTTGCCTGACCTCCTCCTCCTTCTCCTCCTCTTTCTCCTCCTCCTGGTCCCAGGCTTCCCAGGCAATCCTGCAGTAACCTCCCCTCTGTCCTCTCACTGAACCTCATCCTGGCACACGGGAAAACCACCCCCTTAGCCCAGCCTGCCTGGCAAGAGTTCTCCTGGAGCTCCTCACAGCTTCCTTCACCAGCCATGGCGCGTACCTCTTTCACCCCACCTGCCATACTATTCCCTTTCTCCAGCTCCCTCTTCCCTCCATGGGGTACCCAGCGTGGGGCAGCATACCAGAGACAGCCTTTAAGAATAAAGTGTGAATCCTCTCTGTTTTGTTTCTATCTTCTCTTCCCTGGATTTATCTTGTAAATACTGTGTTTTTTCTTGGCCAGAGGGGTGGCATCTGCCCTGGTGCCCATGGCTGATGGCGGTCTGCCCCTGGGGCACCCATCACTCACCCACAGCCCAGCTGGGGTCAGGGCAGTGCAGCTACAACCCCACGGACAACCTAAATCAGGTGACAGTGCTCGATTTCTGCAGCATTCATGGGCCCTTGGGGGTGCCTCCCTCAGCGGCTGCAGGGAACCGCTGCAGAGCTGACTCCAAGAAATAGTGCTTTCAATTTTTTCAGGAAAATGCCTACCCGCCTGTGAGAAATGCCAAGGGGCGAGGGTTGGTGGGCTGACCCAGTGGACTGGCCCACAGGCCACTGAGGGCCCCTTGGCACAGGGCCGTGCTGCATGGTGGCCATGTCAGGGGCCTGGGGCTATAACTCCCTCACTGGTGATGAAGAGGCCCATGTGCATGTAGGGTTTGGTTTTGAGTTATTGATTTTTATCTTTTTTTTTTTTTTTTTAAAGTAGACATCCTCTGTTGAAGACATCCTGTTTCTTCAGGATGAAGGGATGGGGAAAAGGGGAGAGGGGAAAGGGAGGAGAGGGGAAAGTGTATCTATCCTAAGATGAGGGAGGGCATAAAGGTGAGGGCAGGAGCATGGTGCAGTGGGCCACCAAGCAGAGGGCTGTGGACATAGACCCTGTTAATGATGCCATCTGGCACAGGGTGATGGAAGAGACCCAGCACAGGGAGTTTAAACGTTGTGTTTTGCTCATGGACAGAGGGAGGTGTTTGCAGAGAGGAGTCCGGGACTTTGAAGAAGATGGTATGGTTAGTTGCTGTCTGGGATGTGTGGGAGGACATGCATCCTCCTCCCTGAGGAGAGGCTTTTCTCTTACTAGAGAAGGCAGTGAGCCCTCAGGGCAATGGGAAGATGGCCTGGTGAGACATCCAGGTCTGCGTGTCCTGTTGTCTGTCCCCCCTGTTTGAAGCCTGGCCCTTGGCAGGCCAGCAGGATGGGCTGCAGCATGCGATGAGTCTGGCAGCACGCCGGTGCAGGGAGGGATCCTGCATGCCGACTCGACATCAAGGTGCTGTGAGAAGCCCAGAATAAATTCAAGGAAATTTTAAGTGTTTCATGGGCATTGAGGGTCCCTGAGAACAGCCTCTGGTCTGGTGGCATGGGCTCAGTTCCTCTCCTGAGCCTGGGAACCAACACTGCAGGCATCTCTTTGGCACCCTTCTGCAAATGATCTTCCCCCTCAACTCATCAGGCAGCAAGCTGTAGAATGGGGATAATGATGATAATTACCATGATAATCTGCACAATAGGAGTTATAATTGCTCCAGGTCCTTCACTAGGGCTTTTAGTGTTTTTTCTTTTGTATGTGAAGTGATAACATCCAACACTTTTGAGGGGAAAAAAAAAGTTACCATACCAACAAACAGAACCTGGACGGCTTTTGGCAGCAGCTGGCTCACAGTTGGCAGCTTGATTTCTCTGAAAAATGACTCTTTATCAAAATAAAGGGGTGAAGTCTGGGGGAGGGGATGGGGTTCCTCTGCTGTGTGAGGGTGCAGAGCTCAGGGTTAAGGAGGGAGGTGGGTTAAGCAAGTCCTTTGCCCTGTTTCTTGACCAGTTTTCCTCCATACAGAAACTATTCTCCTCGTCTTTGGTCTGTTTTTTGGTGAAAAGCTGCAATTTCCAGTTTTTCATTTGTTTATTTTTCACCCAGTTCCATACAGTTATATTTGGTGGAACTGTACATATACAGTGGAACAAGTGGTGACGATGAAGCCTTACCAGAGTTAAATTTGCCTCCCTAGGTGAAGCATGCAGCCCACCAGCATACCCAGTTGTGTAAAGGTTGAGTTTCTGGGATAAAAATTGTGGCAAAAGTGCAAGTGACTGCTCTTACGAGCAGAGATGTGCATGTACTGAAGGTTAGACTAGAAAGGTGTTGGCAGAGGTATCAAGACTCAGTGCTCAAGACAGACCTGTCCCATTTCTCTTCTTGCTGCTACTGGGTGATTTCTGTTCCTTGTTTTTAAACCCCTTTGTCGGTCACGGGGAGGTTTTTCTGGGAGCTGACTTGAAAGTACATGAACTTAGATGCCTGGACAGCATCTGTTTCTGCTTGCTGGGGAGCTGGGTAGAAGGCAGCTGAAGCTTTCCCTCCTCCCCCCTCTCTAGTTTCCCAACTTCTTGTGCCTCGGGGTAGCATCAGACTGCACCTCTGGAGCGAAAGGCAAATCCCAAAGTGACAGAGTCGAAGGGCAGGAAGACGCCTTGAGACGAAGGACTGGATGAAGAGGAGGCAGAGATTTACTGGAGTCTCTGTCCTGGTCTCTCTCCTCCTCGCCGGCCCCTCCTCGGGCCTTTGCAGAGCTGAGCCTTGGTAGCGCAGGAAGCGCCTGACCGTGCTGCTGGCTGCGGCTGGGCTCGGCTCACTGTGATTTCCTCTCAGGCAGTCCGTTATCTGTCGACTGTCAGGACAGGCTTTCCCTCTTCCTCCCCCCCGAATCCTCATCCCCGTCCCCCAACTCCTATCCCCGCCTTCCCTCAGCCTTTCGTGTGCACACACACACACGCACTTTACTGCCAAAAACTGTCCTCCACTCCCCCCCCCCCCCCCCCCCCCCCCCCCCCCCGGCTAACTTCCTTTCAGCATTTTTTTGAGCTGGATAATCCTAGGATTTGTAAAACGGGGGAAAGGAGAGCGCAAGCGAGCGGGAGTCAGAACAGGAAGCTGGTTTCTCATTCCTCTATAACTGTCCGAAGGCAGGAGGAGGGGAAGGGGGGGAGCCAAAGAGGAGCCTTGTGCAGACTCTTCCCCAGTCCCTTTTCATTAGTCCGTTTGAACTTCCAGTCTCCTCCAAAAGCTGAGAGAAGGAAGACCAGACTGGGACGCTTTCTGCTGGAAGTGGCAACAGCTTGGCTGACAAAACCCAGAAGGTGGCTGTGGAGGGTCCCGGGACCGTGCTGAAGGAAAGACGTCCCCCCACCACCATTGCCTGCCCCCAACTTGCCAGCTCCGATGTGGGCACCCGTCCACCACCCACTTCCCTCTGATGAGAACCCTTCCGGGCTCGGGCTATGATTGCTGTTGCCGCCGGCTGGGGAGCCTCCTCTCACCCTGACCTTCCTCTGCCACAGGAGCAGCTCAACATCTGGTGGGGATTAATGTTTACTTCTCCAGCTGGACGCTGTACGGGACCCCCGATGTTACTCCCTGGGAGCGGGACACGGGCGGTGGTCTGAGAAGAGCAAAATTTTTTGTCGCCCAGCGTGAGGCCGGGGGGGAGGGGGGCAAGGCAGGAGGGGGGCAAACCTCTTTTGGGACTAACCTCATGAAGAACAAGGGAGCCAAGCAGAAACTCAAGAGGAAGGGAGCCGCGAGCGCGTTCGGCTGCGACCTGACGGAGTATCTGGAGAGCTCTGGGCAGGATGGTAAATGCCTCTTTATTCTCACTCTGGTAGTGGAGGAGCAGACCGCGTGTCCCCCCTTTTTTTTTTTTACTGGTAGGACTGTGAATCGGACCTTTCCCAAGGCTGAGGGCTAGACAACCTGGAGCTGGTTTATCCCCGGGAAGTGGAGTTACTGCCCCGTTACTCACAATGAATGAACAATCGGAAGATTGCTTTGGTGACGCGTCTGCATGACCCTTGCATGAGTAGCACTGCGTGTGTGGAAAGAACTGGGCTAGGGCTCTTGGGCTGCCAAAGTGTGGACAGAGGTGGCCACCTGTATGTTGTGATGTCTGTGGGAGGGGGAAGCAGGTTTTTATGGAGCTAGGTTTGGAAATCAGAACTGTGCTTAGCGTTGCTTCCTCACAGACTTGGAAATCCTCCTGAAGTCCACGGGACTGGAGTGTTGCAGGGCTGTAGGGAGGAACTGGAAACGTCCCACCTGCCCCTCCTAGACTCCAGTACAGTTCCCATATTGACCTTTCAAGGCTGGATGGAGACAGGATAGAGACTAGGGTTGGGGTGGAGTAGGGATGGATGTGAGATGGTAGGGGGCAGCTGAGCTAATATTTTCACTACCCTGCCTGTTATCTTTCACTCCTCTCCTCCTCCCCCTGACCTCCATGCCCCCAGATACGGGATGAGAATATGGTAGCTCAGACAAGAAGTAACTGCAGTAAGATCAGAGGGAAGTGAGCTTGAAATAGTCAGTCCTGGATGAGGGAAGGAGCAGAACGAGATTTCTTAAAGAGGGTTGGATGATGGGAGAAGCAGTTGAGAGTTGGCATACAGAAAGACCTGCAGTTTAGCAAGAGGAAAAATAAATACATGCGTGTTACCATCCCCGATGGGAGCATTATGTTCCAGGTTTAGCATTATGTTCCAGTTTGAATTACCCAACTTTTACCCACATCAGGCTACTTCAAGGGAAAAAAAGCTTCTAGCAGCAATGTCAGCTTTGTATGGGGAGGGCTGTACAATCAGGTCTTTCATTTGCTGATGAGCATGGCTGATGAAGTCCAGTGTGGAATCACACTGGCAGAGGGATGGACTATATAACAGCAGTCCTTTCCATTGCATGGTGAAGAGGGGAATACATATATCACTAAGCAAAAATCTTATATATGTGCATGTATTTAGGTATGGGGGAAACCTAATAATTCAATTTCATCATGAGTCATCCATAACAATTACTGTATCTTTTAATTTATATAGCCCTTAATGGCAAATGAATTGAAATAGCAGAAAACCCAGACTTAATGAACTGATACCTCTTTGCCAGCGAGAGGTACAGACAGATAAATCCCATCCAGTGCTAACATGAGCTGCTGCGGTGGAGGAACAATTTACAGCTGTTTACAGGAACACTGAAAAACAACGCAGGGAAGGCAGGCACAGGCAGTATATTCAGTTGAAGCAGCCAGGGAGAAACATAGTTACTGCAGTTGAAATTAGGCCAGCATAGCAAAATTTATTATCCAAGATCCCATAGTTTTTTAAAATAGTTTTTTGAGCACAAGAAAGAAGGACATTGTCTCAAGTCTCATTTGAGGGATGGTTCCCAGTTCCAACCTACTTATCTCAGTGCTGAGGAGCAGTGGGGGAGAATATGAAGTTCCTTTCCCTTTATGCAGTACTGCTATTTGCTGAATAGCACATCCCGTTGCCCAGTGCTGTGGGATCCAGAAATGAAAGACTCAATTGTTACAGGTTTATTGAGAAGGGTGTAAATTAGATTAGTACAATTCAATTTGTTGGGACAGAGAGAGAAGGAGAGAGGAAGAAGAGAGAGAATTAAAGATGTTGATTTTTATTTTTTGCTGGTAGGGCTCTAGGAAACAGGAAAGTGGCAAAGTATGCCAAAGTGACTTCTTGAGAAGAAATGAAGGTTCAGATGTCACCAGGGCATCGCAAATGTGCAGCCTGTAACTATGAAACAAAATTAGAAGAGCACGTATGAGCGATGGCTAATTTGGGGATAGTTGAATTCTCCTGCTAAGAATTATTCCCAGGGATAAGGCAGTGCTCCTGCAAGCGGGGGCTTTGGTAGAGATGTAAAGTGGTAACATTCTCTCTGCTTTAGATAGTGCTACGTGTTTAACTGGTGGGATGCAGGCCCTGGTTGTTCCCTACTTGGAAGCAATGAAGGTGTAAGATTGTTCACGCTATCTGGGAGTAATGAGAAGGGGGGGCAACACTTTGGCTACTGTCCAGAAAATGTTTTGGTTTGGACCTTTGTAAAAGCAAGTTTTAAAATGCACCCAGAAGGGTTAATTGTAAGAGAAGAAGAGGCTGTAGGACAGGCAGGACACAAGTCCAATGGGCTGTGCTTTCACGCTCAGGTCTGCTTTATGCCATAGTGCAGTGGTGCTCTGTGTGACTGGTCCTGTGTCCTCGCAATGGCAAAGTGAAGACCTTCTTTGCTAGTGCTGGGGATGGCAAAGGGAGCACAAGGGACTGCCAAGGCTAGTGTAGACAATTCAATTTTGGCTTTTTTCCCCTCTGGATTAGTACACGGCTGTTACAGTTAGGGGGTGCTGCACTACTTGTACGGTGCTTTGTGGAGGAGATGCACAACTTGAGTTCCTACATGCTTGTGGTTGTTGAAGAGCAGCTTGTGCTTTCTGCAGGGATCTTAGTCCCTGTGTTGTTGCCAAATTCCAGTGGAGAGAATTATATTCTGCTTAAGGTATCAGAATTTCCTCTCCTGTCATTTAACTGTTTAACAACTTGCTTTGGTCTGCCTCAGAGATGGCTGTGTTTCAGTGAGGAGTGAAAAGAACTTGCTGTCTCCCTTACCAGACAGATATGCCTAAGGCCTTGTTATAAAGAGCTTTATGACAATACAATAAAGCTGCGTCAGAATTACAAAGTATTTAAGTGTGGTGTAGATTAAAAGACTTTAGCGGGTACAGTAGAATAACTCATGAGACCAAAGATATAATACAAAGCCTTTTGCCCTAAGTTGATTCTTCAAATCTGACCCAGGTCCATTCTGTCCAATCTGACCATGGACAGATGTTGCTGGCTGCTGGCTTGGTTCGAAGGTCAGATGTGTTGAATTTACTGTATTTCAAGTCAGTTCCTGTCACTACCACATTTGACCCTACTTGGCCTTTTCCTGCTGGCATTCTCTACACAGAGACTGGTCACAATCCTTACGGGGGCAGATTGCTATCAGTGCTCCCAAACATTTAAAATCATGACTCAGGCCACAAAAATCATGAGATTAAATAAAAATCAGTGCTGAGTTCTCTTTCTGCTTTCTGTTTTCTAAAACTTCAGTGTGCATCTGAGTTGCATTTTCAAGTCTTTCTATTGGCAAGAGGGCTAGAAACGTGGGGAAAAACTAGCTTTTTTTCCTTCCCACTAAAATTCTCAAACAATGACTTTAATAGCAATGGATTTCAGGAAAATCTCACATAAGACATAAAAGAATGGTGGCTGGCAATACCAATGAGTAAAATTAATCTGATTTCAGATCGTCCCTCTTCTATCACTGCCAGCACTGAATCCAAACACATAGGCAAGCGATCTTATGGAGGGTCAGAGCTTCAATAGAAAGCAGTGCTGATTTCCTCTACTGAAATATTTTCCTCTGTCAAACTTTATTAGTGTTGTAGGCGTGCAATGGAGCTAACAGATATTAGCCCTGGAGTATTAACATTAGAGCCATATTTTGTCCTTTCAATAATCAGTGTGATTTCCAGAGGAGAAAAGCACATAGTGCTTCTACTGAAGTCAATGGGAGCTGCATGTCAGACCCCCAGTTCCTGTAATAACAACAGTATAATTTTCTAGTGATGGATGGGCCAGCAGAGGATACAAGACTCAAGGTTATGCACAAACCTTAGGGCAGGACAGTCTGAACTGCCTCAGAAAATAGTCACAAAGAGTAGTCTTGCTCTTGTTATATCACAGAAGTGTTGTAAGAGTGGGCTGAAAAAGTCAAAGCTGCTGAAGTGAGAGGGACTAAGTCAAAATGGAGTTTAATATTCTTGGTACTTGTAACTGTGGAAGATTTTTTTTTAGTGGATTTAAAGTGAAAATAGACACAGCTTCTATAAAAATTGGATTGTGCTGGTAAAAGCTAATCCAGTCTTTTGCGTAGGAACCACTATTGATTCAGACCTGCCTTTTGTTCATTTGCTTAGAACCAGGAAGGACTTGGAGAAAGGCTGAACCATTTCCTGCCCTTTCAGTATGGTGGTATCTAGATGTTGGGATAGGAGGTGCCACCAGGACTGCAAAAAAACAAATCTCAGATTAGACACTTTATTCTCATGGTGCAGGTCAGTTCTGTGTCCCCCGATCTGTCCCAGTTCTGTCTGCTTTCCCGATTTGCTGGAGAGTTAATTCTGCTGTTGCTGTACCCCTTTGTGGTTTCTTGCACATCTGTTTCCTGCCTGATGTTGTCTGGTTGGGATGCAATGAGATCAGCTTTTCCCCTTAACCCCCTCCCACACTCCCCACAGCTCCCTCAGTGTCTCTCATCCTAAACCTGTGGCACCCAAAGTACTTTCTGTCTCTTTGTCTAATGCTGCTTATTGGCTTTGTTTGTTATTTGCTGTAGAAATAGAGCTATAGAAATAGAGCTGCTTCATTTGAGGAGCTCTGAAGCCACCAACACCCTCATTCTCTCCACTTGAAGCTCCTTCTTGCCATGGCAGAGAGCAGGGATGGCCAGGAGCACTCCCTGAGGCCCATGAGGAAAAGAGAGCTGTTGTCTGCAAATGTAGCACATGGAGATGGGTGAGGAAACCCTTACAAGCCCCTGGATTGTAATATGGGGAAGGAGACAAAAATATGGGTAGCCTACATGACGTCCTTCTACACTGGGTGGGCTGTGCAATGACTGCTTCTGCCTTGTCACAACTGCATTTGAAGCAAAGAGTAAAGGAAGTTTTCATTAGTGTTAGTGGTCTCATAGAAACATGGGAGCTCTGGCTGGCCCTGACTCCCCAAGCAGGATCTTAACCACTTTTGAGACTTGCAGTAGGCCAAGGCTTTATTGTAGGATAGGCAAGTATTTGTGATTCAGCAGTAATATGCTTTGTACAAAGCAAAGATAGCTTTGGATGCTCTTTGGCTGTTTTGGAACAGCCCCTTAGCATGCTTCCCTCTGCCTGATTTTGATGCTATGTGTTTCATTGTGAAGCTGCCTTGTCTGCACTCAGATGGATGAGGAGACCTGTCACTCAGATGAAGGTAATTTGCTTCAAGAACAGGCTCCTTTTGGAGCCAATCATTTAAGCTGCTACACAGATGTGAAGCAGCTTTTCTAGGTCGTGTGGCTTTTGTTCCTCACACTTGCATGTACAGAGTGTATGTATTTATGGGATTAGAACATGCAGGGATGTGCATTAAGGTGCGTCCAAGTCCATAGCACATGTAAATGTGTACCACACACAGATGTATTTGTGTCCACTTAGTTTTTTTGGGATTTTTTAAGCTGCTTTTCCTTTTCCTGCATTGATGTTTTGAAGTGAATGCAAGCCCATTCTTTGATTAGGTGCTTTTGGTTAGAGATGCATGCAGAAAGTCCTGGAAAAACAGCTGAAAGATCATTAATGGTAATGTAGAGAAAAAGACAAGGCCTTTTTTTTTTTTTTTTTAAGTCTCCTTGGAAAAATAAAAGTGCCACACACTCATTTAATTTGCTGCAGAAGAATGAAGAGTTGCATTCATCCTGCTCTCAAAATTAGAAACTGTAGCACTGGGGATTTCTGTCTCAAGAACTGATCATGCTGAAAAGAAACCTTTTTTTTTTCCTCTTTGTGGCCAGGTTGCTTTCAATCCAGATCTCTTCCCTGACCTACCTTACTCTGAGTCTATACAAACACTTGTCTTCCTGCAAGGAAGGAAGCAGCAGGGGCTTGGAAGAAAAGGGGAGAAAAACAGCCTCTTGGGCTGGCTTGAAATGCATCAGTCCTCTTTTTTTTTTTTTGATCTGGTGTGCTGCAGTCTGCTCTGCATTTTCACACTGCTGATACACTGAGCAGCCCCATGGCCTGAGCTCTGTGGGGTCTGGTCCCTGGCAGCTTGTGTTGATACTTAAGGCTGCATCCCCTTGTCTTCGTGATGGAAGCAAAAGAGACAGTTGGGCTCTGAATTCTGGGGGCAAAAGAAAGGGGGCTGTATTATTGTACAACGGTGGAGAACTGTGGCAGAGCATCCCTGAGGGTTGAGTACACGAATTGGCAGGTGGAGGAGCTGGGCTGGGCTCAGGGGGAAATCAGCTCCTTGACCTTTCAGAGTCTGGGAAGGCATGTCGACCTGACATGGGAATGAGAAACTCCGACACTAAAATGTATAGTGAGGGGGAAATTACTAATAATGTAAAGTTTGCTTTTTCCCCACCCGCTCTCACAAGTGGAGCATCACGTTATGAGTCCCAGATATCAGCCTCTATGGCAACAAAGTGAGAGCAACAAGACACTGGGAACAACGGGAACAGAAGCCATCTGTCTGCTTCTGTTACTCTGCTGTTCCCCCTTGTTTTGGATGATGTTTGTGTTACTTCCTCAATCTGTTTCTGGTTCCTGGGAGCTGGATTTTTGTGTCTCTGTGGCACACTGCTACTGCATTTAGACATTCATGTTGCGAGCTCAGCTCCTGGTTGTGTACTGACTTCCCATGGCTAGTGCTGTGTGATTAGCAGAGGGCTCTTCCATGCTGCCTCCTGCTTAACATTTCCCTCACCAAGCACTGCAGGAGGCACATATGTCATTTGCATGCTCTAAGCCCCACTTTGATTGTGCCTTTCCCCCAACTCCTGTGAACAGTGTGAATCGCATGCCTGGCTTGCACATTCTACATTAGAAAATATATCTTGATTTAGCAAATATTTTCTCTTTGTTGGTAACAGCAGATTTTATCTGGACTTGAGAAACCAAGGAGTAGGGACTTCATTACTTGAGGTAGCACCGCTCTCAAAGGTTCAAGGAAATACACTGAGCAAGGTGGTTGTACAGCACAGTCTGATGAACATGGTGAACTGGTTAGGAGATCACCAGTTGTCTGCAGTGCTTGGATCCAAAGTTTTGGTGTGGGCCTGGTTCTAGTTTGGAGAACTCATGACACAAACAAAATACTAGAAATATTGCATCTGTAACTTGGGTTTTGCATGTATGACGCAGTTCCGCAGCAGCAACATTTGCTGGCAGTTTGGGATGTGCCAAAGACTTCTGTTCCAGTGTCTCTCCTTTAACAGTAATAGGGGAAATGAAAACAGCCTGTCAGTAATGCTATACCCAGGCCTGCTCTGAAGGCCTGGGGTGGGGTGACTGTCAGATTGACTGCCCACGTCACCGCTTCGACTGGATCTCTGATCTGCACGGGATGCAGTTTTCCCAACTGTGAAATATAAATAGAGAGTGATTAAAGGACAGAGACCTACCAGCATCTGCCTGCAGTCCTGAACCACCAACAGAGTGCCACTTAGAGCTTTGAGACAGAAATTTCCAGATACCTTATTACAATTCAAAGGCTGCTAATTGGCTTCACTGTTGGCTGTTTTAAGGGCAACTAGTGTTGCTAGTTGTCTCATAGTGTCTACTTTCCGTATGTTCCCAGAACCTCAAGCCCCAGCTGTCCTTTGTTCATATGCTGGAGCCTTCAGCTTCTCTGCTGATAACTTCAGTGAATGTGTTTTGCATTGTCAACAACAAAAAATATATCTGCAGCATGTTTACAATGGACACAGGCAGAGAACAGTGTAACATAAATTGAATTTAGTGTTAAATTAAATAATATGGGGCAACTGTGCTGACTGTATTATTAACTTTCATACTTAATTCAATCATGTAAGCCTCTGTTTTCTATATTTATCTGAAACCACAAGCAGACTTTCTGGTCTTCTGCACCAGTGTGATTCAGATATGAAATTACTTACCATGGGCTTGAAACCTATCTTGTTGTCAAATGTCTAAGCCCTTGCATATAATGAAGTTATAGACACCAATATTAAACTTCACCCTCACTTAAGTGCCAAATCAATGTTATCATTCTGTGTGAGAACAAAGACTTTGGTCCCTAACACTGCAAGTCTTTTAGCACACCCCATGTAACTGGACAGGGAAGTCCCAGTCCTCTTCTGTCTCACTTTCTTGCTGTGAACACAACCCTGCAGCTAGATTAGATCCCCCTTTTCAGCCCAGTGGAGGCACTTTTGATCTCAACAGTACACCGAAAGGGATAAAGCAAAACCCACACTTTTTGCACTTGCCTTTCAGTGCCTCCTCTGTCTCCATTGCTGTCCTACCATTTGGGAGCAGCAGCCTGGCCAAGGTTCAAACGAGCCTACCTCCATCCTGGGCCAGCAGCTGATGGTCTGTGTGGCAGCCCTAGTTCCAAGCAATGCTGGCTTCACTGTATGGCCACTTGGACTTATGTGCATGTGTGAAGAGTTACCTTAAGGGCAGCAGAAAATGTTACAGAATCACAGAATTATTGACATGAGCTCTTGAGATTTTCTAGACCTATTCCCTGCTCAAGCAAGGTCAGCTAGAGCTGCTTGCCTAGGACTGTGTCCAGATGAGTTTTGAATATTTCCACAGATGGAGACTCTACAACCTCTCTGGGCAACCTGTTTCAGCCTTTGACTACTGTCACAATAAGAAATTCTTGTGTTCAGGTGGAATGTCACTTTTTAAGATTTGTGTCTCTTATCCTGTCAATGTGCACCACTGAGAAGATCCTGGCTCCTTTTTCTTCATTCTTTCCCATCAGGTGTTTGTACACATTGATAAGATCCCTCATGATCCTTCTCTTACCCAGTCTGAACAGTCACAGAGGCTGACAGCTCTCTCAGTCTCTTCTCATATGAGAGGTGCTCCAGCCCCTTCATCATTGTGGCCCTGCTGGGCTTGCTCCAGTAAGTCTGTGTCATTCTTGTACTGGGGAGCCCAGAGCTGGACACAGGACTCCAGGTGTGGGCTCACCACTGCTGAACAGAAGGGAAGAATCACATCGCTTGACCTGAACTGCTGGCAATATTCTTCCTAATTCTTCTCATATTCCTAGTAATTTATACAGTTTTTATCAGAAATTGGCCTTGGTCTCCCAGCCTAGGCTGGAAATGTCAGTCAATAACTAACATGCAATCGGCATCGTGTAAGGATCATTTCTGGCCTGGGTAATGCTAAAAATGAATTATCTTTTCATAAAGGGCTGCTGTTCTTTAATGGTTTCTGTAGTCTTGCTGCTGGCCAGCTCAAACAAATTAATGTATGCTTTATATAATACGCTCATATGCTGCATATGATGAAAGCTCTGCAGAGCCTTGGCTTAATAGAGAGCCTATAAATAATACTATGAAGCAGCACACCTTTCTCAGGTGGCGGTTGTACGGCCTCCCCAAAGGCACTGTGCACCAAACAGGGGGCTTGTGGCCTGAATTCTTCCTTTAGAGGTGGCTGCGTGCCCTTCTCCAGCACAGGGACAGGACAAGGGAAGGGGAAATGTGCATCCCTGTGCAGGATTCTCAGCTGTGGCTGCTGCTCTCAGAAATATGCCCTGAGCAGCTGAGCTGGGTTCATAGCCATTTATCTCCAGCTCCTCTCTCTGCCCTCTTCTACACTCAAGGCTCAGCTAACTAAATGCCTTTGGAAATGCTATTATCTCCTGTGCTCTCTGGGGCCAGGAGCAGCTTGAAGATTTATCATCTGGAACGGGAGGCTTTGTTTAGTTCTGTAAAGCACAGAACTGTTAAAGAAAGAACAAAAACTAAACCCCAAACCAAATGAAAAGCTCTCTTTACATCTCATGTCGTTTCTTTGCTTTCTCCCATATGGAAATGTGTGTGCATTTGGTTTTGTAATGTGATTAAATACTGTCATATGGTGAAATGGTTAGAGGAGATATACCTGCATCCTTAAAATAGGGATTGAACATCCAAGGGGTCAGGAGACATTCCTGCTTTAAGTCGTGTAACTTTCCTACAGAGCATTAGACAGGAGAACAGGTCAGATTCTCCAGTATAAACTTCACTTCAAGGATACCACTGTGGTTTTAACGAAACACAGCAGCACTGGTACTGCCTTTTTTTTCCCTGAAAGGTGCTGACATGCTCACAAACTTTCCCTACAAGTGGGATGCAGGACTGAGAGTCCCTGGGCTAGATCTGTGTGTGATCTCACTGCCTGTATTCACTGGCTCATCAGAAAATGCTTGTTTAGCAAACACTGAACACTGTGAGAAAAGGGAGGAGTTTGTTTATCTGATCTGAATATTTTAGTTGGGGTATTTTTGATACTGTAAGTATTCTGTATGTGTCATCTCTAGCAGGGAATGTGACTGTCGGTTCTGTTGTGGACAGGCAGCACAGCAGGGCCAACCAGCCTGTGGAAAGCCCTTTGCTTCACGTGCAACTAGTGCTGGTTTTTCCTATTCATCTCTCATTATGGTGCTGCTGGTAGTGATGGCAGCCACATCTCAGGAGGTTCAGAGGCAGGGTGAGCCTCCTTCTGGATCCCTTGCATCTGCGCTGCAATTTGTGTGAAATAAATAAGCTGTCAGCAGGACTGAATTGCTTGCTTTCTTTATGCAAAATCAGAGAAAGGAACAGCTTCACCATTTTATGCTTTCTCTTTTTATCTTCCTAGTGTGCTCCTCTTGGTATTGCATTTTCCTTGCCCTTGCTCTGGTCAGGTAGTTTCAGATACAGGAGAGGCTAAATGAGAACAAACTCTCTTGTGAGATTTATTGCATCTTCTGCTTCTAATCAAGCCAGAAAAATAGAGCAACAGACTTCCTTCTATAATCCTGTTCTCTCCCTTCCAGTCCTGCCTGGAAACCAGAAGTACAACAAGGTAGAGGAATGCAGCTAAAAAAAGTTAAAACAAATGTCCTGGAACCTCTAAAAGGAGTGTGGGGTTTGGCCTGAGGCGATGGCCCAGGGTTACAGAGGGGGCAAGGGGGATTCTTCCCTTCTCTCAAGTGTTTTCAGTTCCCCTTACTTTGTTGCACTTTTTGGTTCCCCACCCCCTCCATTTCAATAACTTTATTGCCAGGATGGCAGTACGCACAGGTTGCCAAAGTCAATATATCAGTGCCTAAGGCGGCCTTAAGAGCGGTAAATGGGAAGAGCTGGTTTTGATCTATCGAGTCCATTCTTCTTCCTTCCTGGCTCGATAGAGAACCCCACATAACTGCTGCCCAGGCTTTGCTGTTCTAAAGCCACAAACGGGGTCTGAGTCAGGAAATGCAGTTCCAGTTCCCAATAGCTTTGATTTGGCATCCCCCTCTAGGCATCCTCCTGCATCCCTATCCCAAAATCAGCCAGGTGCTGGCGACCTGACCTCGGGGTGAGAGGCAGAGCATGGCAATGGTGGCATCTCCCCCACTTCCCCAGGCACTGGTCACAAATGTGCTTCAGAGGAAGGAACCAATGTAATAAATACCAAGAAGGGCTAGGAGTCCTAATTAGTCCCGATTTCTAGCCTGGTAAAAATATCCATCTGTCACTCTGCTTCAATAATGAGATTTGAGAAGATTAACTGGATACTACTTAGGCTCCTAAACATGGCACACAACAAGTGTGCTGCTGTTCAGCCTCAAACTCTGCTTGCAGCAATGATGCCCTGAGCAGGTTTACGTCTGGTTAGTGCTTGCCTGGGAATTGCCCAGAAAAATCTGCTGCAGGAAAGGGGTGGGTGATTCAGAAGATGGCAAGTGTAGTATCAGTTCAATCAAGTTGCTGCCTTGGCATCATTTAGGGAAACATTGCCATTTGGGCACAGGGTAAAACAAGCGCCCCCCCAATCCTTTAAAAAAAAGCTCTGGTTTATCTTTTTTTTTCTTTTCTAGGGGATAAGGACTTTTTTTTTAACCGATGTACACATTGTGCTGCTTCTTTCCAGAAGCAATTTCAGCTGGAGTCATGATTTGTTTTTTTTTTACTCGGTGTCCTAAACTGTCACGTAGCGTTGCTCTGCCCAGCTGCCACCTCCCGGCCTAGAGGTGGGTGGAGTGAGCCTTGTTTTTGCAGTTTGTGAAATATTTCAGGATGCAAGGCGCTCGTTAAATTATTGATGTTAACTCTTGGTCATTAAAGACAGACACGAGCTGCAGCTCTGGATCCTAGGGGCTTTGAAGGCTTATCCCTTCAAATAATCATTCCCTATGTGGGATTTTTTCTGTCTCTTACTACAGTTTTGAACTCACTGCAAGATAGTGCAAGGGTTTAGCAGATGGACAAAGAGTGACAATAAGGATTTTCTTTGCAACATTACATACCTATGAAGCAAATGTGAGTGAGCATTGTTAGAAAAAGGGGAGACGTGGTTTTTTGGGGAGAATAGGAAAAATCAGAAAAATATGATTGACAGAGAATCTTTACAACTACTTTATGTAGTTGTGATGCTGGGGACGGTGCAGGTGGTCCCAACATGAATTCTTGTGCTTGAGAAAAGATGTTTTAGCTTGTCACATGCCTGATTTCTATCTCTTTCCCCACTTCTGTCTTCTTGAAAAGAGGCAATAGGGCTACTTGCTTCACCTCATGGTGACACCAATGTGGAGGTTGGGATGTTCAGTGCAGTCCTGTCTCTGCAGTGCTTTCGGCTCTTTGGTTGGGCTGCAGTGGTGAAAAGCCAGGCCTTGGCTGATGTGGGACAAGGGAGAGAAGTGTAGCACTGCGCACCACTAAGATCTCCGTGGGGCTTCAGGATCTGCTCGCAAGTTCACAGGGAACTGACTGAAAACAAACCCCTGGGTATGGCAGGAAAATCTTCTCCCATGTTTGACGAGGTCTCCCATATTTGGGTTTGAATTGGAAGTATTCAAGAAGCATCTCCCTTTCCTTTGCTTTCCCCACCCATTCTTCCCTCCCTGCTTCAGGGTGTTGTGGTTGCACACAAACCTCCTGTATATTATGGGGGAGAAGATGGGGTGAGGACCATCTCTGACCCTCTCCTTCCCTTGGCAGTTTGCATGTTAATTAGCTTGTCCCTATGAGACAGCCCCTCAGCCTGACAGAGCGGCGATTCAGCAGCCGAACAATGTCCAATTATCCCGGCCCAGGGAGCAGGAGTCCATCCCCCAGCACGTGGGCTCTGCATCCCTGGCCAGATGGCTCCTCCAACTCCTTTGGCTGGGCCAGTAACACCGCTTGGGGGATTTGACACGTGTCAGCAGTTTCAGCTGAACACTTTTGCGAGCTACCAGCAACATGCTTGTCATAAATATTGGGAAGTGCTCCCTGTGCACCCCAGGCAGTGCTCCATGCCCAATGCCGAGGCAGTGACCAGTGGCTAAAAGGGAGCTTGGATGTTCACATGGGAAATGAGATTTTTGCAGCCCCGGTTTGGCTTCCTTTGTCTTGCATCCAGTTTGGTGACCTGGTGGAGATGCAAGCAGCTAAAAAGCACACCTTTTGCTTTCCTCTTTGAATTCCTCTGTACATGGGTGAAGGCTGAGTTGCTCAGATTGGAGTTCACATTGCGTGGAGCAAAGGAAGTGGTAGGAGTCACACTGGTGGCAAGCTCTGCTCCTGCCACTGCTTGACTCAGGGAGACAACTTGTCCTTTTTCCACATCCTACTCCCCTCAGTGGTTAAATGGTGCTGATATTGTCTTCTTTTTGGTACAAAGTTCTCAATATTATTAGGATTGATTTTATTACTATTACTGTTAAATGTGAAGGGTCTCAGCTGTTTTCATCACCCAGTACTGAAGAGTGGGCTCTTGCAGTTTTGGGGAGTGCCACCTTGGATGACAGTGAGGGCAGGAAAGGATGGTGTTCACTCAGTTTTCCTGTCTCAGGCAGGCTCCCTAACAAAAGCCTCGGAGGGAGATGTGAAGAACACTGTGGTGGCATTACATACCTAGAGAGGAAAGTTTATACTGTTTCCTTCTAAGTTAGTGAGGCCTCTGCCCCTATACGTGACATTTTAGCTTTGAAGATCAGAACAGTCATTTACCAACTAACCCCTGGGTCTAGGAAATGGAAAAAACAATGCAGCATCTATTTGAAATAGCAGAAGAGATTACCCTAAACTGGATTTTGTCCAGGATGCTGTCTTTAGTTCTGCTAATCTTGCAAAAAAAAACAAGGGAAAAAAAAAAAGCGCTGCAAAGAATTTCTGCAAGACTGCAGTCTTCAGTTGATAGTCTCTGATTTAGAAGGGAGAATATGCAATAACACAGCTTTCTCTTTGCACGCCATGGGACATGGTTCATTACTGCTGGTGGAAAGGACTGCCCCTTACAAATCACTGGCAGCAATTTCAGTTGATTCTGGTTTTGGAACCAAAACCAACCTTGGGTTATTGATAGAAGCTAGTGATAAAGCATCCCAAGAAACAGCTGGGAGGAAAGAAGCATGGCAGAGGAATGAAAAAGGAGACCAGAGGGAATGAAGAGGGAAAGGGAATAAGGGCAAAGGTGGTGTGGAGAAAGCATGTGAGGAAATCCCAATATGCTTGAAACGGAGGAGGGAAAGGTTGGAAAAAATGGTGTGAGAGAAAAACTAACTGTGATGGAACAACTGAAGACTGCCAATGAGTGGAAGAAGAGAGAGGCAAATAAGTGGGAGCAAAATTCAAAATCCTGGCAGTTTTGGTAATGGGGGTAGAGTGGATAAAGAAATGCTTTTCTGGCTACAGGCAGCCGAAGGATAGACAAGGATAGTGTAGTAGTGGAGAGTAAAAGACAAATGCTCACAGTGCCAACAGTTCTTGTCATCCAAAACTCCTCTTACAGATTCTTACCCAAAATTGAGCCAGGGCAAGAGGTGAGGGAACTATTTCTGGCTCCTTTCAGCCCTTGACACCAAGCTTGGTTTTAGAAAGTGCAAGGAGATGCCATTGAGTTACTGCATTGTGAGTGATACATTTTTTCATCAGCGAACTACAGTTTTTCACTCTCCCTTTGGTGCCTAACTGATGTTAAAATGAGCTTCAGTTTCTGATCAGTTCCAGAGTCTATGGGCGTGAGCAAGAGCAGCTTTGTCTCGCTTGGATAAACTTGTAATATTTAACATTTAAATGTGCTCAGCTTCATTGCCTGCTGAGGGCATGCAGTGTCTCAGCTTCCTTTGCTTTGGAAGCCTGTGCTGTGAATCAAAACTTCTCTAATTTTGCAGTCTTCAATAAGTTTTTCCTTTTAAATCATGCAGTTCATCCCCCTTTGAGATAGACTTGTATAAGAGATTAACTTAGCCTGGCATTTTTCCCTTCTGAAATCCATCAGCCATGTACTAACACCAGGATACAGGTCTTGGCCTGAAGTGTGTGGCTCAGCTGTGTTGGCTACAGAGAACTGCAAAGGCAAAGAGATGATTGACTTGTATGGCAATCCTGGAGCTATCAAAATGTAAGGAAGTTTGATTAAGTATGATCTCAACGCCCTTTTCCTGCAACACCCCTTCTTGTGTTTGCAATGTGTTTGTTAGTGTCTCAAAGCCCTTAGTACAGCAAGATCCAGGAGTCAGAAAGACAAAAGGAACACAGACCAGAAACCCAACTCGTTGGCTTTTGCCTTTGAAGAAATGCAGTGCATTAAAGGATTTTTTTTTGTTGTTGCTTCCTCTTTCCTTGCTTCCCCCAATCTTTGTTATTCCCAGCAACGACTGTATTTACTTATTTGTCTCTTCCCAAACCACTGGACAGACAGCAGCTTCAGCAGGGAGTGGTTTAGCAGGACTGTTGGAGTGGGCAAAACAATGGGGCTTTAATCAGGGCGCCTCCAGCAGCCGCTGCTGGCCAGAGGTTTCTCTGAATTCCCAACATGGAACACTTGCCTCTTTCATGAAGCGCTGTGGGATGAGCACAGGATTGCTACACCCAAAGCATTTTCATGCAGCAACGGCTCTCTGAAAGGAAACACTGCTGAAGACACCGCCTGCAACGCCCCAAGCTACTGGGGTGTCCAGTATGAGAGCTTCTTAATTCCAGGCCTGGCCTATGTTTGCCTTCCACATGCAATCTGTGAATAGCTCAAGTCTGGAAAGCGTTTAGCAAAGCATCTAACTTTTCTCTTAAAAGAGAAAAAAAAAAAAAAAAGAAGGAAAAAAACCCCAAAATGTCAGGGGTATTGAAATAGTTTCCAATGACTTGATGCAGTGTGGCCAAACTGTTTGTAATAATTTCCTTTAAATTCCTTTTATATAGAAAGAATTAAATATGAAATCATGAAGCAGGAAGCAGTCATCCTGCCAGCCAGTGACATGTACTGAGAGATCAGAGCAAAGTGAGAAAGACACAGAACAGCAGGAGACTTGCAAAAAACCTTTTTTAGCCCTCTTTTTCTTCCTCTTTTTGTTTAGTGTACACATCCATGTAGAACTAACATTTCTTACCCAAAAGAAGCTGCGGGAATCTCCTGCTGTTCCTTGTCTCTCCAATGACAGCCCTGAACCTTCCTGTCTTGATGCGTCTCATCTGTCTATGCTTCCTGATGGATTTTACAGTCCCCGAATGTTTGGATACCTGATTCATCTCAAAGGAGACTGTGAAACATTAAGTATTTTTAAATACCCAGCTTTGTAATTGCTTTGTTTAACTTTGCAACATTCTGAACTCATATAAGGCAATAATAAAAATCACTGCTGTTTTCCTTCAAAGGATTTTGCGGTTGCTGCTTCTAAATTTGTGTATGCACAAATTAGATAGATTAGATGCTTTGCTTTTGGCTTTGCTCTAGCAAGGTTATAACATTCCTGTTTCCCTAATTAATAGTTTTCCAATTCTGTTTTTCAAACCTTCTATAAAAATTCCTGTCAGGAGTGCCCAGGCTGTTGTGTAAAAGAGGACTGAGGATACCCAAGTGCTACCAAATGAAAATTAAGAAATTTCCCCAACAAAACCTGAAATCACAAGAAAAAGACCTTGTGTCTGTGTCTACAAAGGTCTCCAAGTCTACAAAGCTGACTTGAGTTGCACCTGAGTTTTGCATATCTTGAGACCCTGCTTGGATTACACCCTGGAGGTCTGGCACTGGCCTCTGCCTGCACAAAGTGTGAGACAAAGATGATTGTCTGGAGCCCACCTTGTTTTGAGGTCATTCTTTTCAGACTGCTCTCATCAGGGTTGAATTTGAAGTACAGATTCCTGAATTCAATTTCCTTGACTCCAGGGTGTTCAACTGCAGGGTTTTTATCTGAGTCTGTCTGTATCTTGGCTTCAAGGGGAGGAAGAACAAATACTACAGGCCAGGAGTCTACAGGTGCAAAAAATTACAGGCTTTAAAATGTCACTAGCTGAGCACATAATGGATATTCCTTGGATTTTATGATTAGCTGTTGTGTTTTGTTGGCCAATGCTGCCTTCCTGATGCAATTTATAACAGTCTTAGGTAGTGGCCAAGCAAGCCAGATTCAAAAGTGGATTCTCTTGGAATGCTACTATCTTTTGCAATATTTCCTTTGTTTCTTCTGAGCAGGAAAAGCTTGCTGATATATTCCTGTCTGTCACTCCCACCTGCTTTGCCATCTCCCAGTCCAGCCTGAGTCCAAATTCTCCCCAAATATCTGTTTGCATACTGCAAAACCAAGCAAGGCTGTGCTGCTAAATCATAGAATCATAGAGTGATTTAAGTTGGAAGGGACCTTAAAGATCATCTAGTTACAACCCCCCTGCCATGGGCAGGGACACCTC
Organism: Scolopax mira; assembly: GCA_004320125.1. Classification (NCBI taxonomy): domain Eukaryota; kingdom Metazoa; phylum Chordata; class Aves; order Charadriiformes; family Scolopacidae; genus Scolopax; species Scolopax mira. The sequence continues at coordinate 244,588 of BJBW01003072.1, forward strand.
CCACCAGACCAGGTTGCTCAAAGACCCATCCAGCCTGGTCTCGAACACTTCCAGGGATGGGGCATCCACAACTTCCCTGGGCAACCTGTTCCAGTGCCTCACCACCCTCACAGTGAAGAATTTCTTTCTACTACCTAATCTAAATCTCCCCTTTTTCAGTTTAAACCCATTACCCAAATCATGCCATTATGCCCAGCATTTCAGACCTCTCCTAGCACGTGGCTCTTGGCACCCCAAGTGCCCTACGAAGTGCTCCAGCACGTGGGGTCTCTCACAGTGGGATGCGAGAAGTGTAAGGGATTCACATACTGGCAGAGAAAGGGTGTCTTCTTTTCATCCCTGTGGCTCCAAAATGTTTTTTCCAGCACCTTGCAGCACTCTGACGCTTTGCCTGCATTTCAGCATGCCGCCTTTTACCGTTGAGCTCCTCCAGGAGCAGGCTGCGTGGCATCGGGCCAGCTTCTGACCTCAGTGACACTAGTATAAATCTGGGATGCGGCAGCCAACTGGTGTGGAAGTACTTCAACTCTGCACATACAGCAAGCATTCCCAGCCGTAAAGGGGCTTACGATTTAGGTTGGCAAAACAGCAGAATAAAAGGAATGTCTATGTGACTTGGGTACTTGGGAATCCCCCCACTGTGACAAAGTGCTTCTGCGACACCCACACTTTGTCTGTTGCTACCTGAGTGAGCCATGAATTAACTCTGGGGAAGTCTGGGGAATGCACCAGGACAGAACTGGTGTCCAGAGTGAAAAAAAAGAACCACATTTGAGGTGGATTTATCAACAGCGCTGTTGTAACTGACTGCAGTGGGCATTGAAGATGATGGTAATATCAACTCCAAGAGACGTAGATTGTGTTGGCCTAAATCTCTTCTGGGACAGACTGCTGAGAAAGTATTGGTGAGGTTGGATATGTATTAGAGGAGCACTCAAGTTGAAAACTGCAATAACAATGCCTGAATGGGAGGTTCTGGAGACCTGGAGACAAGGCATTGTCTGTTTTGAGAGTGCTTGACCACAGAATGACCTTCCTTAAATGAAGCCAAGCTGCAGACAAATATGATCTTTTTTGAACCGTGCTGAAAAATTCCTCTTTGGCCAGGGCCCTTTTCTGCTGTAATTGGAGAAAATGAATTAGTAATAAGCAGTGGGAATAAGCATTGTGGTAGGAAAAGACTGACTGAACTGGAAAGGTGCGGAGCAGAGAGCAGGAAAAGCCTCAGCTAATTCCTAAATATGATCACGTCCTTAGCATGATGGCTACCAGGGAACTGCATGGCTACTGCAGGGAACTACCAGGGAGCAGCGCGACTCAGGCTGAAGCCAATCATGTTATTTCAGTACAGCTAAGAAGCCACAGCTGATATTTTGCAACATCTTTGTAGGCAAACCAGAGAGAGCCACACAAATGTCCTGGAAGCCCCGAGGCTCCCCTTTGGTACAAACACTTCAGGTGGGCAGAAGAGTGACACTAAGGCAACTCTTACTGGCCAGCACAGGCTAAAAGTGGTTCTGTAGTTGATAGTTGACTCCTAGCCTGTCTTTTTTCTCCTGTGAATTGCCCTGTGATGCTGTGACAGCAGGCAGACGTGTTTTGTGGGTATTTCCCACAGCTCAGGCAGAGCCTGCTGGGCTCTGCACAGGCTCTCCTAAAATCTTGTAGGCAACAACATGGGTCATGACGGCTGGCAGTGCTGTCTTCCCCAACCCTGCTCTGAGAGCAGCACCAGGGTCACCTGGGGAGGTGACAGGAGTTGTCTGGGGTAGGACATGCCTGTGTCTCCCAACTTGGACTTAAGAGAAACCATTTCCACTTGGAAGCCAGCAGAGAGCTAGAACAGCTGTGAGGGCTGTGAGCCCTGCAGTCTGTCAGCCCAGGAGGCAGTGTAACTCATATGTTTTGAGCCTTCCTCCAGACAAAGTGGGGAATGTCTGAAGGGGTGGATATCCATCCCAGTATCTGAGGAGAGGCCCGAGTTCCCAACATGGTTTCCTGTCCTCCTGGCAGCACCAGCAGCTGCTGGTTTGGAACAAACAGCCTGCGTGTCCCGGCGTGAGCCAGGGCAGCTGGAGGTGGATTTGTTTTCTGTTGATTTCATGGCAGTGTTGCTGCTTCAGGCCACTGCCTTGGTGTGAGGAACAACAACATCCTAGAGGAGACACCCAGTGAATTGCTGACTGCTCTACGGCTACCCAATCTGCATGCCCAGCGTGGGAAGCGGTCAGACCACCCTGACGGCATCAACAAAGCCATCATGTTTGCTGCCATTTCAAGGGAACAGAGAAGGGAAAAAAAAAAAAAGCTGGGAACAAAAGCTAGGAACAAAAGTCTTTGATCCAGTTTAGAGTGGCAGTTGGACGATACGGGCCTGAATCGCAAATGCCAGATCCAAGAGCCTTTTTGCTGGGGAGGGATTTTAAATCTCGGTCCAGGTCCCAAAGGTGGGGCTGGAGTTTGGTCTCCTTGGGAAGAAAATTGTACTGAAAACTGAGTGCCCTTTGAAATGAAAACAAAAGGTAAAGAAAGGAAACCAATGGCTAGCTGAGGAGAGGGAAGAAGTCAGAAGACAGGAAAGTTTGTTTTAACTGAACTGTGAACAGTGAGGACATCTTTTCCAATGAATTCAGGCCTCCCTTCCCACCCACCCCCCCCCAGCTCTCTTCCCTGAAATGATCAGAAATAATGCAGTTTCTCCCCAGATGGCCTCTGGGTAGCTTCTTGCCATTATTGTGGTGTTTAGTTATAAGAGAACCATTCAAGAGGGAAAAAAAAAAGAATTAGAAGTGAGACTAAGCCACAAATTGTGGATCCAGTTTCAAACATTTCCAGGCACAGGGGTACTGAAGTCTGGGAATGAAGTGGTACTGGGGATGGGGTACTGAAGACTTTTGATATAAGTCTAACTTTTAGGACAAGCAACCCAAAAAGTTGCTCCAAGAATCTGGTTGGTGATCTCTGGTTGAAATCTCCTTCTGAGATTTTAGTCTGTGTATCCAGATTTTGGCTAGAAGTTTGGGTAGGGATGGTCTTTCTGGTTTGGTAGAAGCCAGGGAAGAACTGAGCCTCTCCCAGGAGAACACATCTGTGAGAGATTTTCAACTCAACCTTCTGGGTCACTGGTTCTGATCAGCCAGTTTCAATCTCTGTGTGCTTTACCAACTTCTAAACTTTTGAAGGTAAGTTTCTATTTACTAGGAATTCAGATACAAGAAAATGGGCCGTGTGGATTAGTTACAGAGCGTGAATCAAAGCCCTGGGCTCTAACCTTAGCTCTTTCACTAACTCATTGCATGACCTCAGGCTGCCAACTCATTTCTGTTTCTCATTTTTTTGCACCTATAGGATGAGAAGGATACTTATCCTCTGTTAATTCATGACTCCTTGCCAAGGGGTTAGATATTTGCTGACGGAAGTGAAGTACATTCTGTGAGACTGTGCTGGGATTTTATCCTCACAATGGGGGATGCCAGACACAAGCAAGATTTCAAATGAGGGTTTTTTTGTATCCCAAGGGTTGAAAAGCAAACCCTAGGATGCTCTTATCCTTTTTCTCTCATTCATTGATGAGAAACACACACAATAATCTGGGCTTCAGCTTGCAAGGAATGGTGCTGATGTTCTCAGAAGTGTATAGAGAGGAGCAAACACTTGCCCGTCATTGATGATACCGCTTGATACCCATTAGAACCAGTTCCTGTTTTGCACAGTGCTCCATCTTCTCCTGCTGCAAGACTTCCTTTCACCCAGAATTGGAATAAAAAAGTAGAGACTTCCCCTAAATAAAGATTCTCCAAAAGGTTGAACTATATTGGAAATAATGATACGGAAGTAAACATATTTCACCTTCTAGACGTAATATATTTGAGAGTTTCTTTGGTTGAAAAGTCGAACTGAATCCCTCTGTTCCAGTGAAACATTTTGATTCTGTGAAATGCACACTTTCCCACTGGAAAATCATTCTGCTGGAAGATTTTCAAGTAGTCTTTCTTCCCGCATGCTTCAGTATCCAATTTAAACTCCAGCTGCTGGTTGCGGTTGTCCCTTCTTGTAGTGAGTGCTGGCACTATATGCTTTCCTTTATAATTAACACAGCAAGCTCTTCCAGGGGATCTTGCTGTGGCTTAAAAGGCATCGCCTGATAACATGGAAAGGCCAGCAAGATTGTTTTGTCTTTGTAACAGCAGCCTGTGCAAGATCGTTCCCTTCGGAGTAATCTCCTGCCTAATTTTAAATATCCAGGCAGTGCAGCTCCCGCCCCCTCCCTCGAGAAGGCAATTCTACAACATGATATTATGTCTCACTCTTAGGTTTTTCCTACTATTCAACCTAAATTTCCCCTCGTAATTTCATCCAGTCACTCCTAGTTACAACCCCTTGATCATCCAGAACAAGCCCTTTTCCTCAGTGGTATTTGCACACCGCGCAGACGGCTATTGTGCGCTCTCTTCTCTCTCCTGTTAATTTGGGCCAGCTGTGCCTATTTACCACTGCCACTTTGTTCTTCCTTGCGAGTCAGTCCCTGCAGATCATCAGAGTTTCTGCTCCTTTTCTCTTCCTCCTCCCCATGTGCAGCAGGGTATCCTGTTTTCCTTGTAACTGTAGCCCATGCTGCAGGGCTAAAAGATTCAAGGATTTTTCCATTAATAATCCCCACGCCCTTTTCCTGGTCAGTACATTGCTTAACAGGGGATTGAGGTAATTCATTCACGAATAGCAAGCCGTCCTAAAAGAGAGGGAGAGCGCAATGGGAAAATGGGAGCTTGGTGGAGCCTGTTCCTTTTGGATGCTCCTTCACCAAAGAGCGTTTTTGCCCTGAGAGTAGCTTTGGAAATGGGGTTCCATCCTGCGTGGCACTGCCAGCTGATGGGCACCTTCCAGAAAATCCACTGTCACTGTGTGGGCTGGAGCTCCCTGAAAAGCAGGGGGAGGTCTTCTCTCCTGGTGCCCCACCTGTGCAGCTCCAGCTGGGTTAAGCCGCGTGGGGCACATCTTTGGCGGCTTGGAAAGTTTGCCTAAAACGTCAGCAATGACAATTTCAGTGGCCCTGGCCAACTTCTTCTGTCAGAATTACATTGAATTTCACTGAATTTTTGGAGTTGTAAGGGACCGTAGAGATCATCTAGTCCAACTTCCCTGCTGAAGCAGGATTGCCCAGAGCTAGACAAGTCACTCAGGACTGCATCCAGGTGGGTCTTGAAAACCTCCAGAGAAGGGGATTCCACAACCTCCCTGGGCAGCCTGTTCCAGGGCTCTGGATGTGAATGTAGGTAGGCTTTTTTTGCCTTTGCATCCTACACCCCCACCAGACATCAAGATTTTGCAACTGCACCTTGAGTAAGAATTTCTTCTTGTGAGGAAAACTCAGCCCCACTTCACTCTCTTGCAACTCCACCAGCTCTGCCAGACTTGGGGCCACATCTGCTGCTGGCTCCAGTTACATAAAGGTGGAGTAATTTTGTCAGCCTCTGTGGCAATTTATGGCCAGAAACTGGAGGTGTAACCCTTTGCTTAGTTCCTACAGTGACACAGGAAGGTCACCAGGCATCAGATAGGAAAAGAAGAAAATCACATCGCAATATATTTTATTGACATATACATTAAACTCATCCCAGAAGACCATTAGGAGGAGTAGTTGAGACTCTGAGGGACGGATCCTGTTCTGATTATTGCTAGGGATCCCATACTAAGCCCCTCCTCCACTCTGTCCCTTTGTCCATGTTTTTAGATGTGATACAGAAAATGCTGTGAGACTCTTTCCTCTGTCATGGGAAACCTCTGCTTGCAGGGGAATACGTCCTAATGCAAGGCAGCTCCTCACCCTGTGTGGGAGGCTGTGAGAGCCCCGTGGCTGAAACGTGTTGGAGGACAGGCAACACCACTGCCATGGCTGGCTGTGCCCCTCGAGCTCTCCCCTGTTGTGTGTCTCCACCACAACAGAGCCTGTAATCACACATTCCCAGGGCTGTTTCTTACACTGTGCAGGAAACTGATGACCTCGTAGTGGGAGCTGGGACAAGCCCATTAGCTTCTCTAATGGGACAAATGCAAAGCTTGAATGCCATGGACTGGGAGAGGTCTGAAATGGTGGCTGCTTAGGTTTTCCCTTCTCTGGTGGGGCAGTGGCTAATGTAAAGGCAATCTGTGGAGCCGCAGTGCTTCAACTTGGTGTAAGCCATGTTCTGCAATCATCATCCAGTTTCTCCACTGTTGATGAAACAGTGCTGGCAGCGGTAGAGATTCCTCCATCTGAAAGAATAAAAATGAAGGCAGTGGTCTAGTGTAAAGGTCTTGGCATCTCCCACAGTTTATGACAGTGCTGCTGGAGCACGGGGGCTGTGGCTGTAGCTTTTCTTTTGTAAGCTTACATTCCTTAGCAGTGGGAAATCGGCAGCTGTAATTAGTCTCTGATGTTCCCTTCTAATAAGTGATTTCTCTGGTACTTGCAAATACTGGCATCCCTGAGATGTAGCTTGATTGTTTTGACCTCTTATCTCTTCTTTCTCCTCCTCATCGAGAGGGGCTCCAGATGTTCTTCCAACACTGCTAGGAAAAAAACCCACCCACCCCTGCTCCTTCCCATTATATCCCTGTTCTCCACTACCTTTTTTTTTTTTCTTTTTTTTTTTTTTTTCCCCCCCGGCTGCTGGGTAGGAAAATGGCTCCTGCTAGTCCTCATGGAAAAGGACACAGATGCGGGCAGGAAGCCCGTTTGCTTTGGGAGGAAGAGAGGCCTGACATCAACAGGAAGCGCTGTGCGGCAGAGCTGCTCCTGCCTCCAAGCGAGGGGGGCCTTGAAAACAATGTCCCCTTGCGATTCAGGACTCGCCGGCAGGAAACGCATGCACGCTGGTGTTTGCCGTGCAGAGGAAACGATAAGCACTACCTGGCCTGACTTGGAGCAGAGATAGCGCCATGAAAAAAAAAAAAAACATATATAGAAGGGGGGAAAAAAAAAAAAAAAAAGGTTGTTTTTCTTCACACTGGTTCAGAACCTGTCCTTTGCCAAGTGGAAAACAAAATAAAGAGCAAAGTATGGAATGTATCAGGAATCCGTTGGGGGAAACTGAGGAGTAAAATTGCGAAGTGACTCAATTAACTACTTTAGTAACAGCTGGATATTGCTTTTTTTTTTCCCCCCATTGTTAGCAATGAGAATGACCCTCAGCTTGATAACCCCTGATATGCATATTTCTTGAGAGATGAAGGGAGTGTGAGGCTGGAATCCTACGTGGAACCAGGGGGACTTTCTGCGTGGTAGAAAAGTCATGGAGACAATTGCTTCTGCTGGAGGCAGAAGAGTAGGATGTGGACAGATACCTCTCCTGACTTGTCCCTACTAGGGAAGGGACAGAAGGCCATTTGAGGATAGGAAGATGGCATTACGCTGTAATATTTTATTCAGTTTTTTTTCTTTTACCCTTTTATTAGGGCCCCTAAAAGCCATACTGTGCCTCTTTTCATCACTGACCTTCTGGCAGAACTAGTTTCTGTGTCTGATACCCTTACCCCTCTGCCAGGCAGTTGCAGAGGTGCAATCCTTGCAGGTCAGCCTTGGAAAAACCCCGCCATCTCAGCAGTGATGTGCCGACATCTTGAGGTGGAGGTAGGCACAAACAGCATGGCAGGAAATATATTCTTCTAAACAATCCCAGCCCAACATCAGCCTCTAGAAGGCTGGAAGGCTGTGTGACACCATCTGCAAATGCTGTTCTGCCTCCTCTGCTGTCCTTGATGATTATCACAGGCTTTGGAGAGTGAGCGAACTGCCCTCTTGCAACATATGTGAAATGTTGATCTGCCACAAGGCTGGCAGATGGAGCAGTGCTGCATTCCCTGCTGTTTCTGAAAGAAGCCCTGAAGGTGCAGCACCACATCCAGATGTTGGAGCCAGGCTGCTCAGCAGCTTCTTTTAGAGCTCTTTACCCTCCCTGGTGTATAGAAAGGAAAATATGATCCCTGCGATCAAGGCTGTAAGGTACACTTTAGAAGATTACAGTCCCTGGAGATTAAAAGTTGTAGCCAAAATGACCCATATCCCATAGGGTACCCTTTTAAACTAAGCTACTGAGAGAAACCAATCCACTGAGCCTGGTTCTGGACTTGCTGATGTAGAAATCCATGCATGCTTGAGGAATCCATCCTCAAACCAACAGCTTTCCTTGGCTCAAAGTACTTCACCCAGAAGGCCTTCAGCACAGTAGCAATACGTAGGGCAATACACTAGATAAATGCGGTTTGCCCGGGACAGGAGAGCATGGAAAATGTCTGTGGCAATGGCTTATTCTCTGGCTGGCTGAGCAAGCTTCAACAAGCACGGGCACCAGCATGTAGGGATGTATCCCCAAGACTTATGACATCAGACTAGCAGGACTTTTGCAGCTTTTGACTCTCTAAATACCACTTTTAGCTATTGACACCTTATTAAAAAAAGCTTTATTTCAGAAGATTTTCCTGATGACGTACAGGATGCCTCTCACATACATGTACACACATAAATGCATATATATTTGTATATGTAAAAATACATATATTTGTGTATGTATGCACACACATATATATGTTGCTATATACATTTATTTGTGTTTAGAAGTATGTGTGTCTGACCAGCTCCTGCTTCTAGCAGAATTTTCTCCATGCTGCTTGGAGAACAGACACAGAAACTGAGCTCATGGGCTGTGGCGATTGTATCCCCTGGGCATTACTTAGGATGGGTAGAACAGCACCTCATTTCACCCGACAAACATCAGCAATCCGAGTCACCCACAGCTTAATCCTCTTCAAATAAAGACTGGCTTGTTTTCAGCCTCCTCTGAGCAGTGATGGGAGGAGCATTTCTGGGTGACCTTCCACTGCCAGCAGCAGTCTTAATTCTCCACTCTGTGTTGAACCTCACACCATCATTTTATGCTCCTGTAAAGCTGGTGAAAATGTTTCTGTCATTTCTACACTTCATTTACTAGTATTTGCATGCCATGGTAAGAGGCAAGAGAGAGTAGAGCAAACAGAATTTTTTTTTCTCTTGTGGAAAATGCTGCTGAATTCAATGGGATTTTTTGTATGAGTGTGGTTCTTTGGGTCAGGCCCAGACAGCCTTGCGACGAAAACAATCAGTCTAAATATATGCTCAGCAAATGAGCAAAGATGGAATGGATTTTGTGCCGCTTGGCTTCAAACTATAATGGCTGATTATTGCTAGTGCCTTCGCATGTTTGTTTTCAATCAGATTGACATCATAAAGCCTTATTTACTTTTTCTCAAAAGTCTGTTTTCATTTGCCTTTCACTTCTCATTTGCAGCCTTTACGGGTTTGTATTTAGGCTCCTCGTCTCTCTGTCTGTGATATACAACGATCCTCAGCAATTTTCTGTGCTCTTTGCCCTAAGTTGTTGACTATCTGTAAAACAGCCCATTTGGAATAACCTCTGGAAATTGCTGTATCCACTCTTCACTAGGAGAGCCCTGGAGGCAAGATCATTGAGGGGCTTGAGTGAAAGAACATTGCTGCATAATCTAGTGTCAGACTGCATCAGTCTGTCCGTCTGACTGAGGGCAAAACAAAAAGGAGAGAAAAGATATAAATATGTGCTGTGAGATTCAGCCATGCATTTTTTTCACCCATATGGGAGCTTGGTTCAGAACCAGCTCCTTAGTTACTTCGTACCTTGCTACCAAACCTTAACCTGGGCTCCCAGTGGGATGATTGGCCCCCGCTGTCCCTTTCACACTCCTGAGCTCGCTGCCACTGCCGTTCTGCAGCTGGGTGTGTGCTCTAAAGTTTGGGAATGGCTGTCATATGTGCTTGTAAATGACTTGTGGACCAAGCATGGAAGGAGAACCATGGATGCTGACAGACCTCCAGCCCACCCTTGCACATTCACTGGGACAACAATAGTTCCCTAGGAAAGAACCACAGAGAGAACTGCGGAAAAGCTCACACCTGCTGCAGCATCGCAGTTCATGAGACAACTGCCTAGTTCATCACTTTGCTCTGTCTTCTCACTAGCAGAATAACAGCAACATCATTTTTCCTGACGCCTCCCAAGAGCTTCTACTGGGGAATTAGTTGCTTTCTCACCAGCATGCTATCACCACGAAAATGGACTAAGGATCTGTCTAACAGTGAGATAGCATGACAGAGTAGCACAGAAACTACAGACAAATTTTATGTCCTATAGAGATTGCTAGAGATTTCAGTGTATGGAGGTGGTGCTTGTGAAAAACACAGTAAAAGGACCCCAAAACTGTTTAACTGGTCACTGGTATTTTTCAGATGCGCATCAAGAATTGAGCACCAAGAATTGCTTTCTAACAGCTCCAGAAGGCTTCCTTATAAAGAGAAATCTGGAATCCCTATGGCCTGGCACACTAAAGTCTGAGTCTTAAAGGGATAAGGAACAAGCTAACACTGATAGCCAGGGAGGGAATATGCGCTGACCCCCTAGAACTGCCTTACTCCAGATTCTATGATCCTAAGAATCCCATGTCAGAGTTCCTGTGTGTTAAGGGAGATGTTGGTTTCTACACTCTTTTTACAGTCAAGAAATGAGTGTAACAGCTTAAAGTCCCCTCTAGACCAATTTTGGGACTATAAGAAGCTGAGAAAATGTATCAGCCAGCAGGCTCAGGTAGAAGATGGAGATTGTGCACTGTTTATTTTCTAACTTGCTTCTCAAGCCCTTGTAGATGAAAACATATAAATCAAAAGCTCTTGAGAGGAGAAAAAAACTTATGAAGTCCATATATTCTCCTTGCTTTGTTGTCAACATTTAAGTAGGTTAGCGTGACATACATTGGTGCCCATGCTTAAGAAGAGAGTGGAGAAAGGAAGGAAAACATAATACAGTGTGACACCTGCTCTCTGTAAGCTTGTTGATTGATCTGGATGAAAGACATCGGGCTCTGAAGAGATTTCAAACGGATCCTACAGCACTGGCCATCCATCCCAGTGCTCAACACTTACCTGATTTCTTCCCTTGCAGACTGCTTCTCCCAGCTCCCTGGAGCTGCCCCATTCACGCCTGGGCTCCATCAGCCTCTGACGCTGCCTTTGGATTTGGTAGTGGTTTTAGCCCATGTTGTCAGAAACAAGGTTAACAGCAGAATCCCTGCCTCACGGCCTTCCTATCCACATAGTATCTAGGCATTCACCAAGATGGAGGTTGGTTCATTGCATGCAGTTTCAAAACTATTTTGATCTCTTCTATACCCATGGCCCTTATCTGAGACAGCATAAATTGTGCCATTGCGCCTACATCCAGCATTAATTACCCCAATTGCTCATGCTGTGGTAAGCAAAATGCTGTACAATATCCACTCTAATCTACTGTGGATTAGAATTGTTAGGATTCAAATGGCTAGCTGAGGCCATGCACAGCTTTATTGTCCTGCCCTGCAGAACCTAAGCTACTGTTTTCTGAGGTGGCTGTACCACAGAGTCATAAAAGTTAGGAGTGGAGATATCCTGTTCAGTTATCTGGTCTTTTTTTGCAGGAAACCCACAGCAGGATGTTTCCCTAACAAAACTGCTCTAGTGTTTAGTACAGTCTCTTTTCAAAAGTGCCTGCATGACAGAATCTGCCAGCTATGTCAAGGTACAAGTCACATTTCAGAGGGGCATGGTGACCGCTGGGGTTGAGAGTCAGCATTCAACGTCTGCTTGCTTTCTCAGGGGCTTGCTTTGATGTCTGCTGTCGATGAGCTGGCCAGGTCTGCCGCCGGCTCTTTCATTTCTGCCTGGAACATCACAGTTGTCACATCTGCTCTGGAAAATCAGGTGTTCCTACCCGTCTTATTTAGATATGTGAGATGTAAGCTGGGTGTAATATCAATGGGAAAAAAAAACAACCCCAGCCCTTGACAGTGGTGCCGTTGACTTCATTCAATCCCACACTGGGCCTGCAGGCTGTGATGAAATGCTTGAAATCAGCGTGCCACATCCCAAACAGTGCTAGGGGTTTACACTTCCCACTCAGGCCATGGAGGGTGATGGCTCGCAGCATCTGACAGATTTCAGATCCGTTTTTTCTAACATCTTTGCCCACCAGAATCACAATTGCATTAAGGAGAGTGTTTTCATGGCAGGGAATGGCACTGTTGAGCTAACCTTCATGACATTGCAAAGATGTTTCCCACAGAAGTAAAGGGAAAAAAATAATTAAGTGTGACTTATATCGTGATTCAGTCATGTTGTCCATGCAGACAGGATCACCTCGACACCAGCTATTTGACTATTTTAAATTGTGTTTATGGCAGTTAAGGGGGAAGAGGCGAGGAGGACTCTAATAAGGTGATTTGTTTTTAAGCCTGTTTGTTGGTGTTTAGTTATCTCACACTATTCAAACACAGGTGCGTGTGTGCATAGCGGGGTTGTGGTAGCTCAGTGCTAACAGCCAAACTAAACACTGGCATTTCATGGTGATACAGTTTATTTTTCTTTCTTCTGTAAAATTAATTTAGTGCTGGTGCAAAATATGCATAGACATCCTGGAGACTGAAGCCCTCTGTTTGCCCTTGTGGCAGTTACACCCAGGCAGGGCAAACCCTCTTCATCCCCAGCTCCGCCAACACATTTAATCTCTGAGCAGTCAGGATCCTCTGCAGCACTTTCAGATGCTATGGGCCCTTCCTTCCCTGGCCACCACTGACAAGGAGACAGTGGAGGGCAAAGGATTTATTCTTCGCTGCCACAGGTTAGGACTCTGCATTGGGAGGCAAACTGGAATCTTGGCGGCTGTGGTGGACTGGGGCTTGGGCGATTTGCAGGGAGGAGAGCATACCTTGATCTCCTCTGGAATCTGTTTCTCAGCCAGCCTTATGCTCAGTAAAAATCAGACAAGATCAGAAAAAAAAAAAACCAAACCAAAAAAACCTACTTAATCAGCATTAAAGCTCGTGATTTAAAGTAGGAAGCATCAGGAAATGCAGAAAAACGTCACATTAGAGATACTGACTTTCAAGTATGTTGCCATTTATACAATGCTGTTCCTTTCCTGTGATTAGAAGGCCAAGTTAATATATTAGTATGATGTTAAAAGTGTACTGTTTTGTTATTTTTGTTTGTACAAAGTAGCAGATTTTTCTTAGTACGGACTGAATCGCTTATTTTTTAGGAGGAAATATTTCCTAATTTAGTAATTTAAATTAAAACAAGAGACTGTTTCGACCTTTATTGTCATGCTATTGACATAGCATGATAGGAGGCATGCTATGCTTCTGTGTTGAAATGCATTTGCTTGAAATCAGTGTGCAATTGAGGGCAATGGAATACAATTAAAAAAACCCACTAATATCTAAGAAAACCAAAGTGGTGAAATAAAAATGCTCACAAGTTTTTTTTATGGCACAGGATTAATTTTTGGAAGAAATAAAAAAAAAGCCCTTCAAACTATTTCCTGCAAGTTGAACATGAAAAAGTTGAAGTTTCAGGTGTACTGAAACGTCCATTTATCCTCCTGTTACTTTAACTAAAATAAACATAAAATTAGAGAAATTAGAGAAACCTCCTCCACGTGGTATAAACCAGTCACTAAGAAGGACCTGAATAGTTCTGCCACTAATTCTTGTCCTTTCAAGGAGCCCACTGAGAGAGCAACAGAAGGATAAAGACAAAAATTAAGCCTGCTGCTACTCAGTCCAGTTCAGTCCAGCATACCCTGAATACATGTCCCAGTCCAGATTAGCTTTAAGCACAGTCTTACTGGACAGTATTTGCATTGACTGGCTTGGGTGGCTGACTTAGCAACCTCCTCCCTAAGGTTCTTCTGGAGCCCATGGAGACAAAAGTTTCTTCTGGAAGGCATCAGTCAAGGATACAAGGCATTGCTTGCATCTCCTGATGGACCAGAGTTTTTACCTGTTTGCTGGCTTTGGTGGGTGACAGCAAGGTCATCCTCCTATCGGTTGTTTGATGGGGTGTCTCCCCCTCCTAGTGTTCCCTCCTACTAGGAGACTGCTTGGTGATTTAATTAGGTGCATGCTAAAAGGTCTCTCTGGCTTTGATCTAAAGTGCTCTGCCTTGTGCAAGATGAAGCCTTTGTCAGGCAGGCAAAGAGTGAGCACCTTGGTCGCTGGTGGGGAGGGTTGGTGGGTGACAGCACCATGGCTGGGAAGGGACAGGAGAAAGAAGATATGCCCCTTCCAAGCAATGCACATGCCTGGCACTGGAAGCTGGTGGGATTGGGAGAGGAGGGCAGGGGAAGGAGGCGCAGTAGCTGACACGCACACGTGTAAAGGAGATGGCACAAGATGTGGTCATGGAAAAGACCCTGGTGAAGACGAATGTCTGCATACTCTGAGCTTGGAGGTGATATCCAGTGAGAGTGGAATGAGTTACTGTGACTGCCCTTGTGGTTTATTTTAGTCTAGGGGAAGAGAAGTATTGTCTTTTGTGTGCAGTATGTTTATAACTCAATTTCCCTTCTGACTGATGCTCCATGCTCTCTTCTCCTCCTCCATCTGGTTTCTATTGTAGTTTTAAATGAGGACAGTTTGGCTGTCTGGCAGAACAAGCGGGGTCTGTGTGACACCAGCTGCCTCTTCCAACTTCTAAGCCTCCAGCACAATTTTAATTATAGAAGTGTCAAGATTAGACACCCCCAACCCCCCCACCCCTTTCTATGCCTGCACGCACATGCACCCCCCTGCTACAAATCCCCGTCCACGTCCAATCTTCATTGAGGAGAGACCCATCTCTGTGATTTATGTGTGCCCTGTAACTCTGATATGAGTCCTGTAACACATGTAAAATGCTGTACCTCCCCACATTCGTGGCCTTTGTTTTGGTTCATTGAGGAGCCACGTCCGAAATAATTAAGCCACTTCAGAGATAGCTGGAAGTAGGAGGGAGCTGCTCACTGCCACACTAACCTCACCTCCCCCAAGTGCCCCAAAGATTCAGCTTTGTAGGAGATCAGAGCTGCTCAGGAATTTCAGAGCTGTAGGTTCTGCTCAAAGAAAACATTTATTGTGCTCCAGTTTCATACAAGCGCTGCATTTAGGGGCTTGCTTTGCAGGAAGCTGATGCTGTCCCTTCACCTCCAAGAATCTGAGGTCAAAGTCTGTAATTTTTGGTTGCAAGTGAAATGTGTCCTGTGTGGGATTTTTTTTGAATCGCAAAAGTGCCACACATTTTGTTGTAGCTGGGTGTTTCTCTTCATAAGAGCCAAAGACCTGGTACAACAGAAAATAAAGTACATGATGAGTGAAGGACATTGATAGAGATACGTGAGAAGTCCAGGGTTGGAAAAGCAGGGAAGACTGCAGGACTGGAGTAAGAGATACTGGCAGAGCTCAGTCCATATTGTTTGTCTGCAGTCTATAGGTTGTCTCTAATGTGGAGTCTTCACTCTCTTTCAAAAATGGGTTGAATTGTATATGTTTGCTCTGGATTATACCCCTCAGGCTCCCTTTTTTTGTTTACGAGTCCTTAACAGATGGATCCAGGCTTCTCTGGTTTGTGTATAAGAGGTTTGCTTACCTGCCTGAGGCCTCTTGACCTAATTTATCCCAAGGAAACTTAAAAGTCATCAGAAAAAAGTAGTGTGATTTATTAGGTCTTACTTCCAGAAGGTCAAATTAGTCACAACAAACATCAGTATATCCATTTTTAGTTGGTATGGTTATTAACACTGAGGTTTTAAAATGTATCTAAAAAAGGGCACTGTGGGCACACACCCCATTTGTGTGGCAGCTAGACACCATCATATGAAGTTTATCTATATGGAAGGTTATTTAATTTTTAAACAAGCCTTGTCCCATGGCTTTCCTGATCAAATAGGTTTTCTGTTCAAGTAATTCTTTTCCCAGGTGGCGTGGAGTGGTTCACCAACTTTTCCACCCAAATGGATCTGAAGTGAGCATGGATCTGTCTAGCTTTCATTTTTGCCATTTGCATTAGATTTATTCCCAGAGACTCCTACAAGAAGGAAATCTTAATATGCCATGTATGTATAGCTCCTGCCACAAAGATAGTACAGCCTGACCAGCCACACATGAGGAAGAGGATTGAAGTAATTTCCCTTTCCTTTTCATTACATCTAGCATGCTCATCATCATATGATCTGAGTTCCCTACTGCACAGATAATCAGGTCTTACTCAGAGATAAGAAGGTCCTCTTTCTTGATGTGTCACTTGGGCTTTTCTTGTCAGGGTTCTAAGGAAATTTCATGCTTTTCTTTTGCTCTGTCTTCTTCCTCATCATCTCATCCTCATCCATCTCATCTCTCATCCTCTTAGGAAGTAGGTGCTATAGGCATGGAGAGGAATGCTTTCCATGTTCCTTCTGCCCAGAAGGCACTGATGTGCCTTCTCCTCACAAGTCCTTGAGGAGAGAATCCTATAGCTCTGTGACTACTGTGAACAAGGCTTTGACTCTGTAGTCTTCACCTGTTCCCTTGGTGATTTCATGGCTTTCCATGAACACTGTTGCTGTAGTAGGCTAGGGCTCCTGCCAGAAGCTGAACTATTAGTCTTAGTCAAACAACTTGAGGGTCTTAAAAATCAGCTTTAAATGTGACACAGCATGACTAATGTGCCTGCATTATTAGTCCCTGCTGAAAAAACTAAAAAGTCAAATTTTCCCTGTTGTTTTGGAGAGGCTCCATTAACATTAGGAGAATTAGTCTGCTTGGATCATTTATACTTCCAAGTAATACACTTTGTGTATTCCTGCATTTGGGTTAGCCAAAAGAGAAGAGAAGGGACACAGAAGAAGGGCCTCTTTACCTCCCTTGATGAGGGTTGGGAAGCAGAAGAGTAGCACTTCCCTGACCAGGAGTAATAGTGTGTCACTGAGGAGGGCACCAGCTTGGGAGCCTTCCTCACCAGGGCCTGTGCCCTGGGCTGCTTGGCAGGGGTGGGTCCACCCGTGAGCAAGCTCTGGCCTTAGTGGCCTTAGGTGAGAAATACAATAATGTACCAGCTGGTTTTTGTTCAGGTTGCTGCTGGCGTGCTATCTTTGGATGCCACCTGATGAAGCACATGTTAATATGTCATTATGTTCCTGAACTTTGAGCAGAAGAACTCTGGGAAGGTCCAGCCAGATACATTACCTCTGGTGGTGTCCCAAAGATGCAGTCGTTGCTACGCCTGGCTTTCCAGTCAAGTGTATGACTTAGTCTGGTTTCTTCCACATGGCTTTCTGAACGTGCCGTGCAGCAGAGTCAGTATTACAGAGGGGAACTTTAACTTCTGCATTTAGTGACTTTTCTGCTTATGGCTGTGTGGAGCATTGCGTTAAATACACAGTAGTTTCTAGTACCTAATAAGGAAGGACTCTCTTACTGTTATTGTTACAGCTAGGGTTGTTATAGTACTGAGGATAGGGAGCAACCAAGAGGATGAGGGTTTCCTATACCTATATAAAGGGGAAAAAATAAACATATGCTTTGGGTCCAGATCTGGATGTAAATGTTGTGCCTCAACCTCCTCTCATCTTTAAGGCTGCTTAAGTCTTTGGCTGGTTATGTCGTTGGAGTTCTTTTGAAGCCAATGTTGGATTTTGTCAGTGTGCAGATCTAGTCAATATTTGAACTTTATACCCACTCTGAGGGAGTTTACGAGCACCAAACTGTGGGTATGTAGGCTTATATGGAAGTGCAAATGTTCCTCTGATTTTTATCCAAGCCAATCAAACCTTTTGGCACAATTCAGAGAGGCTGGAGCTCTATCTTGGGGAGGGGGGAGGTTCCCAGGACCTCATGCCTTACCTCATGCTTTCAATTAGAATGAAATTGCTTCTTTTTCTGGAAAGGAAAGAAAAAGGAAGAGAGAGAAACCCTACCTTTCTTCCCACAATGTTTCTATGACTTCAGGGTCTGTCATTGTCATATGTCAATGAGTGTGGCATGGCAAAACCCTAGCATATCCTCACTTTGCAAATTGCCTACAACAACTTTGTGGGCTTTATTTTTGATTTGCCCTGTGTGCTCCCATTGCTGTACCCTTCCCTGCATCTGCAGAGTCTCTGCTTTTGTTTCATTGAAACTGCCTCCTCTGTGGTGACTTGTGCAAGTTCTCGGTGTGTATTCATTGGGCATCCTGTCTTACTTTCCTCTCTTAGTCCCCTACGTGCTGAAGAGCTGTGCGGAGTTCATTGAGACTCATGGCATTGTGGATGGGATCTACCGCCTCTCAGGAGTGACATCCAACATACAAAAGCTGAGGTAAGGGCAATCTGTTGGAGCACCAGAGGGATTCGGTCACATCCCTTGGTATCTTTTTGCTGTTAGTTCCTCAGGCACAGACTTGGGCCAACAGAGCTCTACACTGATGCAGAAGATAAACTGTCTTTGAAGCTAGTAACAGTGAGATACAACATTTCATAGATTAGTCCATTAGACAAAGAAAAAAATTATCTCCCTCTGCATCTATATAATGGCAAAGGCCTGGAGGGTCTCAGCACCAATGCTGAGTTGTTCTCTCTCAAGACAAAGCAATATCTTTCTATCAGTTTGGGGTCCACTCATGGGACTATGTTAGGGAAACCAGAGACTAGTTGAAACCTTGTGGCCTGATCCCAGGAGACAGTCTGGGCCAGGCTGCAGAGACATCTTTCCTTTCCTGTTTGTTTTTTTCTTCTAGCTGTAAAAGAGTACTTAGGGTGGAGTACTGAGATGCTACATCTCTTTATTTTCTATTTATTATGTTTCCATATTGTTTCAGACAAGAGTTTGTTTCTGACCAATGCCCAGATCTGACAAGGGAAGTTTACCTCCAGGACATCCACTGTGTGGGGTCACTCTGCAAGCTGTACTTCAGGGAACTGCCCAACCCTCTCCTCACTTATGAGCTCTACAAGAAATTCACGGTGAGACCCTTTGCTGTTCTTGCTCCTCTCCAGCAGTGTGGACATGCTGCAGGTTCCTCCATGACAGCTGTTTGGGATTCACTCCAATGTCTTGGCTTCTGGTGCATCAATCTGCATAAACACTTCTTAGTGTTCTTCCCTTTTTGTCTTGCTCTGGCTCTCTTTCCCTGTCCTTGTTTCTTTCCCCAATTTCATGTTTGTTTCTCTCAACTTCTCTGCTGTTTCCTCCCCTTCATCTTGCTCATTTTTTCAC
This sequence comes from Scolopax mira, assembly GCA_004320125.1. Taxonomy (NCBI): domain Eukaryota; kingdom Metazoa; phylum Chordata; class Aves; order Charadriiformes; family Scolopacidae; genus Scolopax; species Scolopax mira. Next base: position 263,653 of record BJBW01003072.1, read on the forward strand.
TGCATTGCTTCCCCACTGTTACTCTTTCTCCCTGCAGTGCATCTCCTCCCAGAATTACTAATTCTCTTTCTTTTCCTCATTACTGTCCATCACTGAAAGCCTTCTGGGTTACCTGGGATCATAATCACAAGGTTGCAGTTTCCTCCTCCCTGTCCCTTTGACAGTCCCTGACACCTGCACAAACTGATTGCTCAGCCCCTGTGTAAAGCACCAACTTTTCTGCTTCTGTAGTGTTATTCACACAGTTTGTCAGGGTGCAAACGATGACGCAGGCTATGCCAGAGATGGCATATCTGGTCCATCATGACCATGTCATAAATACAAATGGCAGAGGGAAGTGGCAGCTGGCCAAGCAGAAATCTCTAACCTTGTTTAAAGAGATTATAATTCAAAGAGTAGTAACTCAATTCTGCAAAACATCCATAGATTATACACGATACACTTGGAGCCTAGGAGCAGACTGCAGAGGAGCAGAAAAATAAGACCACAAAGCCTGAATTTTTTAAGAGAGTTGGCTAATTTTGATGACAGATAATATTTCATTAAAAGGTGGCACAGCAAGCTATGCTTGCTGTTAAGGTTGCCTGCTTCTTACTGCTCTAAATCCACTTTCAGTAGTTTATGACACCAACAAATTTAAATCCAGTCATTTAGGCTGAAATCTGATGTGCCAGAGGTGTGAATTTTCAACTAAAAGAATCCACCAACCTCTTAAAATTACTTGGGGGCGGGATGGGAAAGATTGTTTTCTCAGTGTTAGAAACATCCATCCTTTGTTAAGAATTTCTGTTATCCTACTCTTTCCCATTTGCTGGGAGGCGGAGGGGACAGACATCGCCAAACATGTCAGGTGTTGCGGAGAATTTGCAAAATCATGTTGGAAGGAAATGGGAAATAGCAAGCAACGTTCTCTTCAGGAGTTGATGTCCACATTGCCTCTATCCCAAATCAAGCACTTCCACGTGGCCCTACTATGAGGCACTGAGAGAGATCCACAGGGTCCATGCAAGACGGTGACATTCTCCAAATCTCCCTGGTGCCTGCTATGGGAAGAGGCAGGCGCATCTGTGCAAGGGGACTTACTGTAGGGCAAAGCCAGATGGGACCAGCCAAGCAGCAACCTGCTCTAAGAAGTCAGGTAGCTGTTAGAGACTACAACTGAGCTGGGGAACACAGGGTGGGAACTGGCTCGTGTGCTGCCTGACAGGTCATGTGGTAGTGTTAGGTGTTTGGGTGTCTTGCTGTTCCGATGCCAAATTTTAAGTAAGATTGATTTGTGTTTCAAGGTGATGTATAGTCAAATCTTCAGTGAAAATTCTGAGCACATTTGAAAAATTGACCTATGTCCTCAGGATAAAGGGATCCTGAGGATATAGGATAGGATCTCTAGCCTAGAGACAGTCAGGATGAATAGGATCTTTAAAATACAGGGTATTATTCAACCATTTAAAGTAACTGATGAGTCTCATTCTTGTTGAAGCTATTTGGCTGGTGTCTTTCTGGCTATCACTACTGATTTATGAAAGAAAAATGCTCTAAAGGAAACATGAAGATTGAGATGGAAGCTTTTTTTAGGAAAGAATGTTTGCTGAAAAGTGCAGTTTTGGGATGATGACTTGCAGATTTTCGGTAGATACATTTAGTAAACAGTTTCATTCAAAAACAAAAGAGAAGACATTTCTGTAACTGTCTAAATGTTTCTTTTACAAATACTTTCTAAAGGAAATGTTTCAACATTAAATCAACACATCTAACACTTAAAAAACACGTCTTTCAGAAAAGGGTTAAACTGCCCCAAATTTAAATTATAATTTCTTTCACTTATATTTGAGTCAGTTGAGTGTGATGTTTTGGTCAATCACAAACAATTGTTTTTTAAAACCTTGTGCCAGATCCCCAAAATGTTATCACTTTGGATTGACCTAAAAGGGATTTTTTTTTAATCTCCAGCTTTTTAGTTTGTCCACTCAGCCACAAAATCCATTATTCGCATAAGTCTACTCAGTAGGGATTTATAACGGGTAACCCAGCTGACAGGAAGCACAGTGAGATACCAGGGGGAAAGAAAATAAAAAGAACAATTCCCCAAGGAGCAGAAAAGCTGCTGGAAGTGTGTGTACATGTGGGGTGTCTGGACTGGGAACGGTGGCAGCTGTGCCTCAGCAGAAGAAGAGTGCTGGTAGGAGTGAAGGATGCATGTTAATCCCTGCCTGACTCTGTCGGAGCTCTCTGAGACGGGATAGGCTCCACGTTGAGTCAGCAGGGTGATTCAGACATTTGTGGTTAAGGAAAGTAAAATTCCTAATGGCTAGGGAGGGGTTGGCTTTTTGGTCATCGCCTTTTGGTCAAGTTCATGGATGCAACATCCCGGTTATGACCTCACTGACTGTCAGTTTTTGCAAAAGAATGCCCTCTCATGCTCTGCGGTTGCCATCTTGTATTCTAGTGGTGGATGCTTGTTTCACAGGATGGAGAAGTTGACTCTGCTTGGCTTTTTCTAGCCTGGGCATAGAAGACCAAGTGCTCCCTCATAGCAAATCAGCTAGAGATCAGAAGGTCAAGTCTACCTTCTCTCTCCAGTCTCTATTCCACTTTTTAACTAGGGATTATGAATTGTGCACTCCCAGAATCACCAGTGGAGTAAAAAAAAAATCCTAAATTAATTTAACAGACATGTAATAAATGAAGTTATTTATTCTTCCTTGAATTATGTATTCTGCTCCCGTATTCCTGAGTTTTGAAGAGGGCCTCAGACTTCAAAGGCACAACACTTTTGAGTCAGAAATGTGGCTCAGAGGTTTGAACAGGTCAGGACCTCAGAGTAGCTAGTATTCACTTGCTGTCTAAGCATGAGGTCTTTGAGATCTGAAAGTTAAATATAGGAATGAAAATCAGCACTGGGAGAGAAAATATCATGTACAATGTAGTTGAATTCTAATGCTTCAGATGGACTAGTTAAAGTTTATATTTCTCTCCATCTCCATCTTTGGACAAGGCCATTCAACTATAAAACTTGTATGAATATCACAAGAGTTCTCATACATAGGATTTCTAGGCTGATGGTAATAGATTTTTTATTTAAAAAAAAGAAAAAAGGATATGTAGTTATGGGTAAAAAGTACAAGAAGGACTTAACCTACCTTTAATTTGGACAAAACCAAATGCATCTCATGTACACCAAACTAGTGAGATCACTTGTTTTAATTTGCTATCACATCAATGAAAAGTTCAAACCAGAGGGCATAGATCTCAATTCCCAGTGTTAGGGAATAAAACATGACTCATATTAATCTCTGGCCTTGAAACTGGCAATGCTTGGTTTGCTGGTGGTTGTACATGAGAAGTGGTCAGCTTGGAAAATGACAGTGACCAGAACGGAGATGGCAGCATCAGCAGCAGTGTGGATGTTGTAGTGACTGCTACAACAAGATGCTTCTCTAGTTGTGGCTGGTAATTTCAGGTTCATAATGTTTAAGCGATGGGTGGTTTGGGATGGGTTATTTCCTTCCTTTCCTTTCCTAGCAGTGCTGACGTCTATCTGTAGGCAAAGCTTGTGCTGGCAGTGTGGGTCCCAGCATCTTTCTTTGAACTTGATCCAAACTCCAGTGGCAGTAGGGTAGGCAGGAGGTTCCCAGACAGTCATGCATTGTTTGAACTGGCTGGTGGTTTGTCCTCCCCCAGCACAAATACTGAAAGGGAATAGCTGAACAGATGAAAACCAATGCAGTAAACTTCTAGGAATGCAGACAAAAGTTTATAGTGGCTCTCTAGGTTCTTGGACCATACAGACTTGCTCAAGACCAAGATATATATCGTTGATTCTGTCTGGACGGTGATTTTTCTAAGGTTTATCCCATCATAAAAGATGAAAAAACAATCCCTATAGCTATAATTATACAACAGACAAAATATTGCTTATTTTGAAGAATGTTGAACATGTATATCCAAGATGTTTTCATAACACAGGGCTTGAAAGATTTGCTTTATTTTTAACACTTATTTTTTTTTTGAGGGGGGGGGAGTTACTATTTTTTATTTTTTCCATTATTTTCACTTCTCTCTTCCCATTCTTTCTATTCCTCCCATCACTGCCCAAGTTAAAAAAGGGAAAAAGAACAAACAAGCAAAAAAGAACATAAACATAACTCTTAAATAAAGGTCTCAGTCCTTAAATGCCCCTCTCCCCAAAACATCAACCGCCCCTGTCCCAACCTGTGGGGAGGATGTACCAAGACATGAAATAAGAGCTCAGCAAATCTCTGCTGCACTACAGACACACAGCAACTTCTTCCACCAATAGCTCTGTTAGGTAACAAGAGAGCATTCCCTCTGAGACAGGCTGTCTCGTGTGACCTTCCTTATCCCTCTTCCTTTTCCCCTGAGTCCATTGCCAGGGCAGACTGTTTCCTTATATCTCCACAGGAAGCAGTATCACGCTTCCCCGAGGACGAGCAGTTGGCACGAATTCAAAATGTCATCCAGGAGCTCCCACCATCACATTACAGGTGAGAATGTGTCCACCAAGGTCCTGAGGAACAGCATGGTGACACTCACCATCAGGGAATATTGCCTGAAACAGTACTGGAGTTAATTTCCAGAAGTCAGTTCCCAAAAGCTGACTCACCGTTTCCGAATCTGACAACAATTTGTCTGGCATTTAAATATCATTGAACAAACTGTTATTAGTGATTGAACAAGCTCTCCTTGCTGCAGTCTGTCATCCTCCCTCCCTGGATATGATTCCTCTGGCACCCTTGGCCAGTGTCCTGAGTGTGGTGAGGAGAAGATGTTCTGCTGGAGGTCCTTCATCAAGAGCTAAGCCCTCATACTTTGCAGCACCCCACTCCCTCCCCATCCATCTATCATCTTCTTCGCACCCATCACACTAGGGGCTGTTTGGTCCATGCCCCATCCTTGGCCACCCCAGAGAACAGTTGTTCAGATGTTCACTGCCATACCATTGAAGTGCTGGTGCTGTAATTCCTCCATTCTATGGGGCCTGTTTTGCCATTGCAGACACTGTCTTCCTTGAGCAGGAGACAACTCTGAGTTCAGGCTTAGCTGAGCCTTGCTGTCCCAGTGGGTGGGCATTGGTCACTTGACACTTTTTTCTCTCTTCATATGAAACCACTACAGAACACTGGAATACCTGATCAAGCACCTGACTCACTTGGCCTCCTTCAGCAACATGACCAACATGCACACCAGAAACCTGGCCTTGGTGTGGGCCCCCAATCTCCTCAGGTACAGTAGAGAGTCTTCTCATCCAGAGTATCATGCTGGGCTCCAAAGGGAGTGTCAGCACCTGAGCTTGGAGACCTATCCCTTGAGGGAAATGCAAAGACAGGGAAAAGCAGAACAACTAAAGGGAGCAGTATTGCAGAACAAACAACTTTTAAAAGGACAAAAAATTCTGCCAGGTTGAATAATCTGAGATCTTACTGACAGCATCCAAGGAAGCTTGTGGTTTGGTGTGTTTCTTATTAAAAAAAAAAAAAAGCAAAAAGCTTTATTTGAAAGTTGAGTACATTGATTTAAAAATGAGGAATTAGCTCATCACTGTGGAACAGAAATGACATTTCTGGCAGTGCCAGAACTACAGCAGTGGGGTAATGAAAGACAACATGGCTTGGAAGGGAGGACAATGGCAATAACACAACAGGTCTGTGCCCAGATCTGTGCCCACCAAACCACAAGCTTGAACGTATGTGAGATGAGCTTTGTGGGCTTAAGATGGCATCTAGTGTCAGATCTCAAGGCCACCAGATAGTTTGTCATTTTTGCTATGCCTGGTACTCTGCTGGGAAGTGGCCTGGATAAGATGCAGGCAGAGGTTTGGCTGATATTTGTTGTAGAGCTAAGCAGAACAAGAAAAAGTAGTATATCTGGAAAAAAAAAAGTGTCTTGTTGGAATTCCCTTCTGTGTCTATCTCACGCCCATATATCGAGAGGAATGAACTATGCAGGGAGAGTTCAGGCAGGAGAAAGATGCTGGCAGAGAGGGGAGGTAGCCCTGGGCTGGCAGAGGACAGGAGGGAGAGACATTAGCTAGGGAGGTACAGCCCTGAAAAGTATTCTCTAAAGAGTTATTTCACCCTTCTAAGTCACAAAACAGGCAGAGCAGGTTCTGAAAATGAATCAAATGTTGACTCTATTGTATATCATGAAGTGGACCTTCACTACGGAGACATTTTCATTCTAGCATCTGTCCTTGTCAAAAAAACTGAAGCCTGTTTCCCTTTGCAATCTTTTGTTAAGTGCAAGCCCCAGGGAGGGTAAGAAAGGAGCAAGCAATGCAACTGCACCCTCCTCACAGGGTTATCCTCTTGGCAATGCCCCAAGCTATTATCTAACACACCAGTCATTAACTTTACAAAGGATCCATTGCCCAGAGATAATTTCTTCGGCAACACTTTGGCATGTCAAGATAAGGAATGTTTCTTTGCTGAGAACAAGAGTGAGAATGTGGGAGTGCAGGGGGGCAGAAAAGAGACTACTGGGGCACACAACGAAGCATCAAAAAAATTGGCGTGGGGAAGACATGAGCAGGGTTCTAAGGGATTTCGCTGGGAGATGACTGAAGCATTGAGTAGGGATCAGGAAGCAGCATTTGAAGGCTCCTGAATTGTCTTTCTAGCCCAACTTTGAAATAGCTGCAAGAGGAGCATAGAGGGAGAAGAGTCATGGAGTTTGAGAGTCATGGTTTCATCTACTGCTGAAGAATGTAGAAGTGAAGCAGGGAAAATAACACAGGCAGGAAAGAGAGCAGCAGAAGTGACAGTCAAAACAGGGCAACCAATTTTTAAAAGAATGAAAAGGCAGCAAGGATGAGGGTCCATAAGGGAAAGAGAGCAAGGAGTGAAACAAGAGTGGGGAAACCATCTTTGTTTTCCAAATCTTGCAAGAAGAAAGCTGCTCTCTCTTTCCCCGGGGCTGTGTATGGCAATACTGGCTATGAGTATACTTCTTTCCTGGTACAGGTCAAAGGAGATTGAGGCAGTTGGCTGCAATGGAGATGCAGCTTTCTTGGAGGTGCGAGTGCAGCAGTTGGTGATTGAGTTCATCCTGAATCACGTGGATCAGATCTTCAACAACAACAGAAAAGCCAGCTGTGCAGAGAACATAGGTAATGACCTCCCTGAACCGCTCTATGTGTTATTTGCCATGTACTCCATCTCAAACTGTATCCTCTTCCACTAATATTTCAACCCATCAACCCTTACTGTGCTCACAGACTCCCCTAAACTCACCTTGAGCCCAGTCCCTAATTGTCCTCGTACTGTTCATCCACATCTCCAACATTTTGTTTTTGAATACCAGCCTCCTTCAGCTTGCTGAGTCGGGTTGCCCTATGAGATCATCTTTTACATGATCTCACTTGGCTTAATCCTTTCCACAAAAGGAAGACCACCTGATTGCTTCTCAATCCTTATCTAAGCTTTCTCTCTCAGCCCAACAGCCGCAGTCTCAGTTCTTCTCTCAGCTCCCCCAATTATAATTCTTCATACCAATGATACCTGCCCTGCAGCCACCATATCCACCCAAGTCTGAAGCCACACTCCCAAGACAAAACTTAAGCTTGTGTTCTAAGAACTTATGTCTTGTACTTAGGGCCATTTTATGAAAAGAGATTTTTTAAAAAATTTTATTTCTGGGACATCTGCAGTCTTGGTAAATGCTGATGTTTCTTATTTAGTGCCAGGTTTGTCAAAATGCTTTAAGCCTGGGAAGTGAGAGGGCTTGAATTGACCGTGACCTCACATAATTTCAGAAATATGTTCTGTTTTACACACTAGGAAGACTTGTAATACCTGCAGAAGTGAGCGAATAACCTTCCTGCTTTCCAGCCCTGTGTCAGCTTATCCCATCCACCTTTCCCTTAACATGTGGCATTCCCTACTAGTCTGTCCTTGGAGCCCACAGCTCCAGTGTGGTGCCCTGCTCAACCTGTAGCACCCTTATTCTACCAGAGTGTGTGTGCCATTCCTGTGCCCTGGCAGAAGGCGTGGAGTGAGGAACTGTACACATACTGCCATAAGCATTGCAACAAAATGCTGACTAGTAAAATTCCAAGGCTTCTGATTGTACTCTAGATCACTGGCCCAAAACTTGCCCAAGTGCTGAACACCACTGGCCTTTAACAGCTGTGTGGAGTCAGGAGAGGAACACGCTGATGGTCCCAGTTGGTTTCTTAGTGGGAAAGTGCCCCTTCAGCTAGCCCCTCTGCACAGGCAGGAGTTTGCACCCTGCTTCAGCAGTAGGGGTAAGTACTGAGTGGACTCCAGAGTCTGCCCCTTCCTTCATGCACCTTGAGGTGGTCTCTTTAGGATGGGAAGCTGGCTTTGCCACTGCCCATGTAAACAGAAACCTTTGGTTCCCAGGGCTGTCAGTCACCCTGCTTTCCATAGCCCCGAAATGCATTAGGAAGGTAAAGTAATGCTGGTGTTCAGAACAGCACCCTTCCCAGAACAAGGCAAGGGGAAAGCTGTGGAAGTGAGAGAAAGAATTAGGCACCAGATTTAGATTGGAAACCGAACCTCTCCAAAATCTGGAGAGGGAGGGAGGGAAGGAGGGAGGAGAGAGGGGAATGCGTGGATCCTGGTGGTTTTCAGAGACGTCTCTTTCACACCAAAATGTCTACAGCAGAGGCAACAAGTCTGTGCAATGGAGGCTTTGGCTGGCGAATGTGGCTCCTGCTGGGAATGCACTCAGATGGATAAGGTTGCTGGGGAGATGGAAGACTTATCTGACAAAAAGCCTCTCTCCCTGCACGTGCCGCTTCTTTCCCCCCTCCACAGGAGACGTTCCAGTCAAATAAAGACACGAAGCTCTTGCTCTCGTCTCTCCTCACCCCAGGCTGGAATGTATTTTCTTGCTTTTCAGAGAGCACATCAGTTGTGAAAAGTCTGACACTCCCCTCGGCCTCCCTGCCAATGAAACTGGTGAGCCTGGAAGAAGCGCAGGCACGGAGTCTGTCAGCCTCCCACCCTGCTCGTAAGGAGAGGAGAGAGAACAGCTTGCCTGAAATTGTCCCTGTAACTGGGTCCCTCTTCCACACAGTTGTTGACCTCCCTGACAGCAAGTAAGTACTAAGAGTATAAAGTGCACACAAAAAAGTGCAGTTTCCCAGCACGATTGGGAATGTGACCTTAATTAGTGTAATGCCCTCACACCTGCACACATGAACCACCACTTGGAGAAAATTGTGTGCCCTTCTCAAAAGAGGCACAGCTGCTCCTGAGAAGCATTACAATTGCTGGGTTCATAGATCTACTAGTCCTCACCCCTCCATCAGGGCAGAACCTCACAGACCTCCTGCAGGAAGAATTAATTTCTTTGCATCCTTGGGTCAGGTCAGGATTTAGTTAAAGGTGGGCCAAGTGTGCCACAGGTTTGGACACAGCTCTCCCGTGAGTCCCATCTGCTGGTGGCCATTCCATGGCATGCCTAGTGACATAGACCTGCTCAGCTTTGTCATTCTCCAGGTTCCTCTACGCTCATAGCCAAGTAATAAGCCGAATTTTCACTCCTGGTATGGAGAGATATTTACACAGTGGCACCTATGCCATCTGCGTGTATGCCAGGAGAAGAGTAAATATGAGGAAAATATGAGGAAAATTTCACCCTTTTTACAGTGAGGGTGACAGAGCACTGGAACAGGCTACCCAGAGAGATTGTGGAGGTCTTCAAGACCCAACTGGATGCAGCCCTAAGTAGTGTGCTCTGGGCAATCCTGCTTTAGCAGGGAAGTTGGACTAGATGGTCTCTAGAGGTCCCTTCCATCTCTGACGATTCTGTGATTCTGTGATTCCGTGACTCCTATTTCAGATGAGGTTGCTGCAGTTGTTGGCAGTGCTGCCCAGCATAAGTATTTATCTATTGGTCTATCTATCTGTTAATATATGGCCACTCTACTGCCTGGTTCTGAGAGTTTTATAGTGTCTGCAGCAGGAGGCTCATTAATCTACTGACCCATAAAGCACCATAGCAAAGACATTTCTTTGCACTTGATATATTAAAGCAAAAATGAGCCATTTAATAGAATACTGACAAGAGGATAACCAGCTTTAGACAAAAGGGTATATTGCCCCTCTAGAGTGCATTTTCCTTTATCATTTGAACAGTCCTATACCCAAGATACTAATCCTCTTTGTAGGACTGATTTATGCTCTTCTGAGTACTGATTTGAAAGAAAAGCAGAACTATGGGGGTAGAAAGCCCATATTGAAGGGCAGGACAGGGAGATAAGAGGTTCTTGCTTTGAAAGAGGGGGGATTAAAGGGGGAGTCAGAATAAGTATATGAAAGAACTGAAACAGATCTTCATTCAATAATAGGCATAGAAGAAAACTAACTTCTGGACTAGCAGCTTCTTTCTGTTTAAAGCTGGTACTTCCGAAGAGGAACTGGTATTCTACTTCCTCTGACATTTACCAGATATTTATTTAATTGTCTTAAGCCTCCTATTGGTTAGTACTTTACAATAGCATATGCTCATGTAACACCTATGATTAAATTCATATTGGCCTGAGAAGTATTAGTAGCTAGTTTGTATTAAGAGATCCCTTTATTTTTGCAAAGACATAAAACTTAGAAGACATGAGGACTTTAAAGGACAGCTTTGTCCACTGGGTGATAGTACCAGTTCCATCAGTTCTCTTGAATTTATCTTACATTCTGTCATTAAAACTAATTTTAAAAGCAATTTTTCTTTATTGTACTGCAAGATAGTTCTAGCATCAGAAACCCCTCCTTTCTGGAGACAGGCATGGTTGATCACTTAGTCAATCACAGTTCTGTACCAAGATGCCACAGCCAGCTCTCTTGAAGAGCCAGCTTAGGTGTCTTTCCATACATGACATGGTTAAATCAGCAATAAAGATAAATTACCTATAGAAAAGCAAGACTTGGTTTTATAGCTGTAGAATTAAAAGAGTTGTGAGAAGAAAAGCAGGACAGATTTGAGGGGAGAGAGCTCAGAGGTTTTTGTGGGATATTAAAAGACAGAAGTCTCTGGGGTTTGTTAACCTTGTGAGTCCTTTTGCCTTTCAGGAGAAAATTATCTACCAAGTCCAAGAAATGGAAGTCGATATTTAACTTGGGCCGTTCTGGATCAGAATCAAAGTCTAAACTGAGTCGAAATGGGAGTGTCTTCGTAAGGGCACAGAAGCTCTCTGGTAAGAACACACTTTTCAGTTAAGTATTTCCTTCTGCAGCTTTCTTTGGCGATACTGATAGCATGGGGCAACCTGAATCCACATGACACTAATACCATCAGATTAGTCTAATGGGGGTCACATTGCCTTGTTTCATGGACATCTCATTTTCATGTGATGGTGAGAAGCACCCTTCTAGGAGGATATGCCAAACAACTACAACAAATATTAAATTTTGGTACGTGATAAACAGGCTCCCATTGCTCAGATGTCAAGCTTGAGGACTAGGAAATACTATGTAGGTTTGGATTAATCCACTCTTCCAGCACAGCCAGCCTCTGTCTCCTAATGTTTCTTACATGGCACTGGGTGAATGGCTCTCCTTCCATTAAAGGGCACTAAAGAACCAACTGTGTTGAGTGTCTTTGAGAGAAACAAGACGCCAGGAGTTCCTATGGCTTCTAGCTCTCAGCACTATGAGGGAAGCTATTACTTTTGCAGAATTTACAAGAGAAAAGTTGTCTTTTCTCCTGGCTGTAATCCCAAGTTTTAGCCTCTCCTGAACTGCAATCTCTTTGACACACTGCTTCTGAGGAAATCACATGGCACTGACAATTCCCAGCGTTCAGAAACGACGACTCAACTTCTAAAAATCATGAAGTTGACTGAAAGTAATCACAATTTTTAGAAGAAATACCCTTTATACTCATACTCTTTATGACATGAGTTCATAAAAAAGTGTTTCAGGTTTATATGTCCTGGATTTTTTTACTATCTCCAAGAAAAGAAATTTACTTTCTAAAAAGATTAAGGTGGGATTTTTTAAGATAATCTCATGACTCCAGGAGCTGGTGTTCAGAGGATTGCTACCGAACACTGCAATACTTAAAATGAAATTAGTTCATGTTGACAACATTACCTACAACCACATATAAGAGGCTGTATTTAGATGAAGTGAGTGTGAAGCCAAGTGCTGGATCCAGCTCCTCTTCAACCCCTGCCTTCTCCCATGTTTTGCATGTACAGATGCCCTTGCATACGGTGCCTGTGGCAGGCCTTGAAATAGCTCTCTGTCCTATTTTGATCACGGGATCACCTTCTCACTTTGATAAGGAATACTCTGTCCCAAAATAGTGCTAACCCACGGATGCCCAGGAATGACTGGAGCCCACTGATTGTGGGGGGCTGAGTCTTGTTCCAAGCACAGTATTGAGTGACAGGAGGCCGTATGTTTTCACCATCAGGACACAAAAATGCACAACCGTGTGCAGAGACTTAGGCACTGAAGTGGTGGTTGTGAGAAGCAGTGCTTTAGTGCTGCCATGTTGTGCTTTTTGTGGACTCTCTGCTAACAGCCTAATGTGAGGAAGCAGATGAGCTTGCTGTTGAAACTCAGCACATGCTTTAACAGAGTTTGTGTCCATGCACATAAGTCTGCAAGTCACGTAAAGTGTGAGCTCCAAAGCTTGAATTCTGTGCCTCTGGGGAACCTGAGCCAGTGCTCAAGACATCATGCCATATGAACGTAAAAGGTAGCCAGGACTCCATATAAATGCAAAAAAGTAGCTTGAGTTTCTTGTATGCTCGTGTGAAAGTCAGTTCCAGAAGCCTTAATTATGTAAACAAATCAAGCTTGCTCATTTTCTTCCTTACTTCGTGCAACATTGTAAACAGCAAACTTTGCTCCCAGACATTTTCCAGAGCTCCATGAACCCTTTTTAGGCTGCCAGAGACTAACTTGTCATCCATGCCAGCTCCACTTCCCGCCACCTCCCCTTTTCAGACAGCAACATCCTTCCAAAACCTGTCAGGAATAGACCTGTAGAGTGTTTGGTGACAAGTGGCACCTTGGGCCTGGACAAGCAAGCCCAGGGAGGATGACCAGGAAAATAGGTTGCTTACTGCCCTCATAAATTTCCCTGAATGCTTGCTGGAGGCAGGGCACGCTCACACCAGCTAAGAGCCTGGGAGTGCAACATAAAAATAACCTAACATTTGCTATCAGGAATGAGAGGTGAGAAGGCATTTATGCCAGTTTAGTTAAAAAGTCCTCACAACCAGTCGCCTGACTTGATCGGGGTGGGGGGGGTCAGTGGTGCATAGCAGCTTTGGGGGTCCTTAAACTGCTTCATGGCCGAGATGGTGTTGACTGGCTGGGTTAAGTATAGCTCTCCACATGTCCAGCAGGTGCAAAGCTGTTGTTAGAGTGAGCAGATCCCCAGCTGTGTGGACAAGCGTTGTTGGGCAGAAAGCCGCATGGGGTGGATACAGAGGGGGAACGCTTGGAAACGGAAAATGACTTTGATGTTCTGTCTGGCGTGCCCATCTAAGCGTAGCTTTTGGTCTTCATGGGCTGAAAGCTGCAAAGCTGCAGCATCTGCAACCTGTTTCTAAAACTCTTTTTCCACAGAAAAAGCAACAATTCGGCCCGCGAAGAGCATGGACTCGCTGTGTTCCCTGCCAGTAGAAGGTGAGACATGAATAGCTTATCCTGTAAGAATGAAGGATTGCACCTCTGCATTCTCAGCTTTCCCCTGTGCCTCCATGGATGCAGGGCTCTGTTTCTTTGCCTGTCTCTCTGCATTGTGTATCTTTGCGTGCTGGTACCATGGCTGCTGACATGTGCCTCCATCTTTCTGTGCATGCATTTCTAACCTTTTTCTGTGTCTTTTATGTGTTGGTGCATGTACCTGAGAGTTACCACTATGCCTAGCTCTGTCTTTATTAGCAGCGGGATTGCTTCGATTTCATTGTTGGTTATTCTGGGCACAAAATTCTCATTTATATGTAAAAGCATAAAGCAGTGAAAAATGCTTGCAATAAGCCAACAAAACCTGGAGCTGTGATCTTTGTGGGCAATGCACACTGACCCTAGACTTGGCTGCATCTGATTCAGAGGGGCTTCTCATAAGAGTCTGAGGTGATTTCCACTGAAGGGGAGCCTATCCAGCCCTGCATGCCAAGACTGAAGGAGGCCCCAGGGCTGGAGCCTGAAAGGTGTTCCATGCCTGCTGTCACCATCCTTCTGTGGAAATGTGGGTGTTCACCAGGGCAGGAGTTATCCTTGGAGGGACCATAGAGGAAGGTTGCTTGCTAACATTTCACTTCCCACTGACTTCCTTGTATCTTCCCTCGTCTAGGGGAGGATGAGAAGAGCAGATTCAAACGGACAGTGACTACTGGAGGGTTTTTTGTCCCAGTGATGAAGATACGGACAGGAGGCACAGGCAGCTCATACGACCTCAGCAAGGAGAATGAGTGGGACCGGGAAGGATCTGGCATGGGGGCCAAAGGATGCTCAGAGCTGAGTGGGGAGAAAGGTCCTCCCCGGACACCGCAGGCAAAGTCACCCCCTGAGCAGCTGAAGGTCTTCCGGGCAGCAGAGGATGCTGAAAATGAGCAGACTTCCTCCAAAGGTGGCCGCATGTTCTACACTTCTGAAACAGCTTCCAAGACAGGTTTTCCAAGCAGCCTCTTTCCATTGGAGGCCTCCCCTCGTCACCAGAGGAAAGCCTTGAACATCTCAGAGCCCTTTGCTGTCTCTGTACCCCTCCGAGTATCCGCAGTCATCAGCACCAACAGCACCCCCTGCCGCGTGCCTGCCAAGGAGAAGCTTTCCCTCTCCAGCCTGGATGAGTTGTCTTCCCTGGTGGCTGAGAGCATGAGCCCCTCTGCCCAGGAAACAGGGACCCAGACGAGGACAGAGCAGGCACTGGAACAGAAGGAGAAACAGCCAGGGCCCACCCTGCCAGCGCTAGCATCCCAAGGTAAAAATGCATTAAGGATGGCGATGTGGAGCCTCCGTCAGGCTACTGGAGTTGGCCTGCAGCTCGGTGGTGTGGAGGTTGCTCTAGCCTGCTCTTGTGGCCCGAAAGGGACCAAGCTGTATCAGGGTGGGTGTTGATGGCAGGCTGTTGTCGTAATGAGACTGGGGAGGCGGGTGTCCAGCAGTGTCCTGTTGTGCCTGGAGGGAGCTCTTTAGCTTTGTTAGTTGGCATTGGGTTGAAACGGCACCACTTTTTCTCAGGGCACATGTTTTCAGTCACAAGTAGTTACATCATTTGTGTTTCTCATCCAGGATCTTCCCCTGAGGGGCTGGTGGCAGCCAGGACACTCGAGACCTTAGAAACTCCACAGCCAGCAGCAGAAAATCAGGAGATGTTATGTGTGCAGAGCAGCAGCACAAGCAGCCCCAACAACCCACAGCAGTCCTCAGAGCAAAGTCCCACCTTGGAGCAAACACCAGCCACCGATGTTCATACAGGGCCACTCCCTGCAGACACAACAGAGCAAGGACAGCTCAAGATGAAGGATGTCTCCTCAGAAGGCAGCTGTGGCCAGCAGGAGATTGAGATGGCTAAGGCAGAAGAACGGTCACCCTTAAGAGATTTGGTAAGGAGGAAGGCATGAGAAAAAAGATGGGTCACAGTGGTGACTGGGAGACTGTTTAAGTTTTACTGTATGCCTATAGTCATGAAAACTCAATTTATGACCCAGGCTAAGCAGTGTCAAGAACTGACTATGTACTGATTTCTCTTCTGTCCACGTGACCATGATTTACCTTTATGCAACTGCTCACTGTCTCCCCTTTTAGATTTCTTTTCCTGTAACTATATGATTCCAGTCAGTACCATTTGTCTGCTCTGAGACTCTCCAGATGTGAGACTGTCCAGATGTCTGAGCATTTTGAACCATGGTGTCTGAATTCCACTTCTATTTTTACTGTCCCATTTGTCCTGGACAGCCTGAACAGAGCTTTTTTCTTCCATTTTCTACACAATATTTTATTATTATTATTATTAGTAGTAGTAGCCTCTATATTTCTAGCAGAGATTTTTCACCAAGTTTCTTACAGTGATATTCATCTCTGCACAGCTATTTAAAGATCTATTGGCATAGTTCCTTGAATAGATTATTCATTCCAGTTTGTGTGTGATTTGGGAATGCAGATCCTCTGGCAAGGCCAAGTGAGCATTGAATGGAAAGAGCTGAGAAAAGGGCTGAGACATTCCAGCTCCTCATTCACCTCACTCTTTCAGTACATCTGTCCAGGCCTCATTTTGGCTGCACATCCAATCTTCTCCTCCATAAAACTAGTTGCTCGTAGATGTCTTTCCTTCCCTGGACTGGTAGCAGTTGGCATGTGTGTATTTCTGTACCCATGAGTGTCCTCATCCAGGAGCCTGTCTTTTCATTAAGGGCTGTATGAGGAAAGTGGAAGGTTATTTGGTCATATGTTATGAGCTGGCAGGTCATGGCATTTATTTTGTTTTTCAGACTGAGGACCCTGCGAACGCCCTTCTAGAACCACTGTGGCCAGATGTACAGCAGGAACTGAAAATTATCGAATCTGAGGAGGAGCTCTTGCTCTTGCCAGCAGCTGTTCCCAAGATGAGCCTAATTTCTGAATCCTCTCCTTCAGTACAAACAGATAGTTTTTCCTCTGGCCCAGGGCAGAGTCCAACACTGTCTGAGCAGAAATCTGCAAGCAGGACACCACAAACAACAACTCAGGTGCCTTTACTTGGTGCCACTGGAATGGAACGACAAGAAGGCCTCCACAACTGCCAGTCTGATGTGGCTGCACAGCCGAGCTGTGCTTCAGTCCCACCCAAAGTGGGTACTCTTCCGACTGGCACAGCTGCTCCAAAGAACCACCACCCAGTGGTGGAGGACAGCAGGAGTGAATGTCTCACTCCTCCTCTGGACTGGAAGCTTCATAGGCAATCAGAATTCCATGAGGTTGCCCCAAGTGATGAATATTCTTGTTCCAAAGGAGAGCCAGGGAAAGAAAAAGATAGCATTCACCAGATGCAGAGAGAAAAAGAAGGTCTTACCAGAGTCCAGACTCAGAAGGAGAAGACTGAGATAATGACTGCTGATGAAAGGGACACATCCTCCTCCAAGGCACTGAGTGGAGCTGGAATCCAGGACCTGAAGGAGGGCAATCCTATTAGCAGAAACCATGATGCTGGTGACCAGGATGATGAGGATACCTGGACAGACAATGTGCAGAGCTTAGAACTTGTGGAGCCATGGGAGGATCACCAGTGGGTTACAAGCCCACTCCATTCCCCCACCTTTAAGGACATTCAGGAGAAGATGATACAGGAGTTTCAGCCACAGAGCAAGAGAGCAGAGATGGGCCTTTCTCTTAGACCACGATTCAGTCGCAGCCTTTCCCTGGACAGTAAAGACACAGTGATGAGTTTGTGGACTATCCCATTTTCTTTCATAGATGTCCCAGACCAGCAGCAACCATGCACTGATGTTTTACCAGTCACTTGTGAGCTGCCCAAAACACAGCCCATCTCCCCCTCTAGTTTGAGCAAAGGAAAGCAAGATGAGAATGGCACAAGTCCTCCAGAAGACCCTTTGAAACCTGAGGAGCTGAGGTACCCCCTCAGCAGGAAGGAAGCACCAGCTGAGAAAGAAGGACCCTGCAGAATCCTTCTTTCAGAGCTAGAGGAAAAGAAAGTGAATGTGAGCAACGAAAACCCTTGGACCTCAAAGCTTGACCTGTCTTTACCATACCAAAATAGCCCAGACAGTTCTTCACAGGTGAAGAACACAAAGGAGGACTTACCCGTATCTCAGGATACTGCCCTGGGAGGAGAGACTGTTGCCAAAACATTGTGCTCTGCCACTGAGTCACACCTGAGTAATAAAGATGAAGAAACACCTCGCAAAGTGAAGACTAGGCCATCATCCCTCAACTTGGATTCACTCCTTCCAGCCCCAGATTTCTTCACATTTGAGAACCTGTCCATGCCCTCTGCCCCTGGGAACCGCCTGTGTGGGCAAAAGGAAGTAAAAAGCAGTGATTCTGTTCCATCCCTGCCAACTGCCTGCCCTGCTGCCAGAAAAGGCATTCCTTGGGGGTCTCGTTTCAATGCCCACGTGGATCTAGACTTGGATTACCTGGCAGTGGCCCATGCCACCACTGGCCGTCGTAACTCTGCCCCTGTCAGTGTGTCAGCGGTCAGGACCTCCTTCATGATTAAGATGTGTCAGGCTAGAGCAGTGCCCGTGATACCACCCAAGATTCAGTACACCCAGATCCCCCAGCCCCTGCAGTCTCAGAACACCGCTCCACCGGCTGAGAAGAAGGAAACAGAAGCCAAGCAGGCCGTCAGGCAGAGTCAACGGGTGGCATGGAGCCACCTGGAGGCCCCCAAGAGCCCACTGACAGAGAAGAAAGCCAAAGAAGAGAAAGAAAACAGTGACCCAGCTCAAAAGGACTCAGCCTGTCCTTGGCACAGCAACCTTGGCTCTCCACTGGAGCCATCTCAGTCTAGTCATCACACCACTCTGGATGCCCCTGTTCTGCGCCGAAAGCGCACCTCTGAGGGGGAGACAGCTGGAGATAACCCACAGTCCTCAAAGATGGAGAGGCCATCAGGGTTCTCCAAGCCTTCCTATAGATCTAGGCCTGGGAGGCCCCAGAGTCTGATTCTCTTCAGTCCCCCTTTCCCCATTATGGACCATCCCTCCTCTTCAGCAGACTCCAGGGTGTTGTTATCACCCATAAGGAGCCCTACTCAGACCACCTCTTCAAGCCCCATTTGTGGAGATCTGTCTGAGACTTCGCGGACAACGCCTGAGGGGGTGACACTGAGGAACAAAATGACCATCCCCAAGAACGGTCAGAGACTGGAGACCTCTACTAGCTGCTTTTACCAGCCCCAGAGGCGCTCTGTGATTCTGGATGGACGAAGTGGGAGGCAGATTGAATAACAACTGTTTCTTTTATTGTTGGGTTGGGTTTTTTTTTTGTGATGGATGGGATGGGAGTGTCCAAGACCAACTGTTGGCATTTTGCTGTTGTTATAGCTATATTGTGCAAGGTGGACCCAAATCCTTTACAGTTTCTTGCAAAGCATTGTGCTACACAGGATGATAGTCTTTTTGTCTTGCTTTTTCTTCCCTTTCTCACCCCTGCCTAATCCCTCAGTCTGCTTTTTTTTTTTTTGTAAACTGGTCCCAGGACACTTGCATTTCCTCATACTTATTGTCTAACAAGCCCTGTGAAAGTCTCATCCTCCCGATGGAAAAAAAAAATAAAAATCTTGATATAGTTAGAAAATAGGACTGGGAGGAAACACTGTTCCAAAGCACTGCAGCTCAGGGTGCAGGGACACAATATCTGCTGAGGAGGTAAGTCCAGATGTTTGGGATCTTCTTCCATTGTTTCCCATCCACCAGTGAAGGACCATGCCTATTACCATCTCTGTTGTCTGATTTAGACAGTGTAAATAAACAGTGCAGGAGGCTGGGGATAGCTGAAGAGGAAGGTGAAGCTGGCATGGACAAGTCATACAGGGTGTGAAACACCCATACATGTGTGAAACACATATATGACAAACACACAACATGAAGGCACTGCCTCCAGCCCTGTCCTTGCATCAAAGATGTACTTTTTCCAGCATGTGCAAAGGCTGGAATGAAAGTAGCTGGACAGGAAGCACCTATTTGTTCTTTTAATCTTCCAAGTCCTGTTTTGTTGTGCTCAGCCACACTTTCCTTGGGCAGACAAGATCTGTGTAGCTTGGGAATGAGTGTGCAGCTCATTGCCCAGTGGTGGAGACTTCTCAGGCTGGTATCAATGAAACGAAAAGTATGGCCATAACAAAGGCCAGTATCAACTGTTTTCATCATCGCTTAAATACAGTTGACACCTTTGCAACTATCTCCAGCTGTACTCCACACTACCAGCAGCAGACAAAAGCAAGAGGATCTTCTGATCTGCATGTCCTTGGGCTATTGCTCTCTTGCACCCTGACTGACATATCTTTGACCCTTGGTCTTTCATTGCCACTGTGTGGCATGTCCCCAGGTGCTCCTTCTTCCTTTAAACTTCCTCTCCGTGTGATTTTACGCAGTTTCTCTGAGAGCATGGCTGGTTGTCACCTCTCTGGCCCTCAGTGCCTTAAGATTAAGAGTATGGTAAAGAGGGTGATTTGTGGGACCGTGGAACAGACCATGAACGATATCCTGAGGGGGGGATTTGAAGTGAATTAAACTCTCTCCTGGAGGGCCATTCTTGTTACAGGCAGATACACATTCATGTAAGCAACAGCTGCTGTGGGAATAGAATTAAAGCTTTCTTTATAAAGCTTCTAACTCTGCGTTCACCACAGGCTCATCTATTGCCTGGTATGTGACCGTGGGTGATTGCAAAGTCGGGTACAGCCTGTGCTGTCTCTGCTATTTAAATGTCACCAGTGACTACGGAGGAGACGGGAACACAGGTGTTGCTGCCAGCCCTAAGACTGTCCCTGTAATGGTCCTTGCAGGGGCCATCATTCATGGAGATGTCAGAGTCTGTAGGCCCTCAGATGACTATTATGGGGTATAGTTTAAGCAGTAAATGAGCATCTGGTAGGCCTGGTAGAAAGTGCTATAGCTACTACAATGAGTGTCAGTCTGAATTTCCTAATGGATGTATGTTCAGGCTTTTTTTTCTGAAATACTGTTATTTTCAAGTTGTTAGCAAACTCAACCAGTCTGTACTGAATGTGTCACTTAACCAGTGTCCAGAGCCTGTGCAGTGCTTTCTCTGCACTCTTTGATTGCTAAAGGAGAGAGGTGCCAGGGTACTTTTGAGAAGTTCTGGGCCCAAAGATGCAAGGAATATGCCTTCAGCAGTATTTTCTCCTGGAATATCCAAAAGGAGTGTGAAAAAAACAAGAGGGATTTTCCCTGTCAGCAGTTGTAGTCTTTGATCCTCGCCACTGTGCTCCTCATTTGTGCGTAACACCATATAAGAGAGAACAGAGCAAACAACTAAGTCCACTTAGTTGTCACTTTTGTGGAGGGAGAATATTGAACCAGACGAGAGCCTGGAGTTCTTGTTCGGGTCCATGTTCTCCCACAGGTGTCAGACTATACTTTGCCTGGGCAAGCCGTGGATGGCAGGTCCAGAATATGCAGCTTCATGGTAATTGTATCATCCTCCTCCCAGGCCATAAAATGCCTGTGCAGCCTCCCATTAAGAGTAGCAGATTGCCAGTCCTCCGTGCTCCTCAGAGTTAATACAGCTCTGCGCTGCATTTACATGGCACCCAAATGCCCTTTTTACTGCCTCATGGGAAAGCTTTTCAAGGTAAATGACTTGGGAAGGTGCGATAACGAGGTATTGTGGTAAGGCTTTAGAGAAAGTAAAAGTTGTGAAAATGATGCCCAGGTTTTTTTGGCATCAACAAAATAGTTTTCTTTGAGCAGGGATTTATATTCTCTCAGTTCCTAGAAGTTTTGACTGCCAAGGCATCTGGAACAGAGCCAGCGAAGCTCACAAAGTGATGAATCAAAAGAAAAAGAAAATGTGATGAAACCTTGGCACCTTAAACCATTCTTTTTCCCCACTCCTTATTCTCATATAAGCTGATCTATGAACAAGAAATGAGGCCTGGCAATTTGTATATAATACACTGTCTCAACTCTTAAAAGCTTTCCAGTAAGTAATAGTGCTTTTGGCATAAGTGGTGAAACTCCTGCAAGAAAACAATTATTAGAAATCTTTACTTAATATTAAAGATCAGCCTCAGCTAAAATCTGTATCCAGACTATACTTTTTAAAGGTGTTTTAGAATTTGAACTCAGATCCAGGATTTTAATTAAGCAGAGATTCCGTAATGACATCTCTATTATGTAGCTCCATCTCATCTCCAGTGATAATTCATCTGCAGCCTCCAGCTGCTGCATCAAACTTCACCAAGAGCCTATCCAAGTAGTCCTTAATGCAGGCACATCACTGCAGTTTTATCGTCACAAGTGGGCTTGTATCAAGACAGCTGAGAGTACTTGCTTAGTTGCAAGGTGTACCATGGCACACACAGGTATAGGTCACCATATCCAACTCCAGACTCAGGCTTCTGCAGAGTTTGTAGAGCTTGATGACAGATCCATGTTGATACTGATAGTTGCTGTGAGCTGCAAGGACCAGAGCTTGGTAGTTAGACAGAGCCAGAAGATTGAATCTGTCTCCCATCGAACGGTGCTGACTGTGGTGTTGGAGCTTTCTGAGATACAACTTCACTAGACCATTCCTGATGTCAGCTTCAGTGTTACACCCAATGTCATCTTTGCTTCAGAGCCCTTAGGTTGTCCTCTGCCACCCTGCAGGAGCAGACTAAACCTGGGACTGGAAGCTGTTCTGAAGTTCAGGGTTTTGCAGTGGTACATTGCCCTCCAGCCCTCCAGCACAACCCTGCAACACCCAATCAAAAAAGGATTTGGGTTTTTTTGCTTGGTTTTGGATTTGCCTTTTCATTTTTCCTTTTTTTTCTTTTTTTATTTTTTCTTTTTTCTTTTTTTCTTTTTTCTTTTCATGACTCCCAGTCTCAGTCATGAAACGGTATCAGCAGACTTATACCAATGGGAGACAAGTGACTAAATTTCACTTACTCTTCCCATGTCGTCAGCGGGTTTGTGCAGCTTCTGTTCACTGTAGCTCAGAGTGAAATTGTTGGGCTGGCAGAGATGGGAATCCCCTGATGGAAAGGAGGGACACGGATGGCATTAGCTTGTATGGGAGCTGCTTTATTGGTGGAAGGGTAAACAGAAATGAGGATTGGATTTTACCATATAAACCACATTCCTCTGGGCTGTCCATCCCATGCTATCACTTCAGAATGACGTAAGCACTTCTTTTGTCACCTTTAGAGCTTCAGAGGAACTTAGGTTTGCATTAGAGAGCATCCATAAAGCCCTGCAACATTTTCCCTCATCTAAGAGTCCAAATGGTGCAATCAGAGTCTTTTTCCTTTCCTTATGAATTCTGAAATGCCTGTAGTGGTGAATATTGTGTTAAATTTTTATATATATATATATATAAAATGTATTAAAAAGGAAATGTAATTAAAGTGAAGGAATTGCCTAAATAGAATCCTGCACATCTGTGAAACTTGGGCTGATGCATGAAAGTGTTTTCTGCTGTAACTTTTGTCGCACCAAAGGTGTAAGATCAACTGGCTTTTTGCCCACAGAGGAGAAGCTAACCAATTCTGGCTAATCTGTGGTGGGCAGAAGGTCTGAATCTGCCTTCCTGAGCTGGATCATGTTCTGGGAGAGGAGGGGTGAGATCAGAGGAGACCAGAGTGCAAGGACTGATTTAGCTTTCTACCACAAGCTTCTCCCCAGTCCTTGAAAATGCAGATAATGTACTGGAGCATATATTACATTTTAAGCATGCCCAGGTTTTGCAGTTGTTCTTTTTCCTTCTCTCCATCTCTAGAAAAAAATATGATATCTAGAGGTGGGGGAGAAGCTATAGCTGATCCTTATTTGGTTTAGCTTTTGTTTGCTCCTAATTATGTAAAGGCTTGGTGATAACTAATTCTGCTCCAAGCAAGGAATGGAAAGCTTGCTGCTGAGTTCAACTGGAGATGCAGCAGGACTTTAACAGCCCTGGAAAGAAGGATGGCAGAAGGCAAATGCTCCCTGAGGGGGACTCCATGCAGCAGCCCAGACCTTACATCTTATTCTTGCAGGCACTGGTCCCCTTTGAGACATTATTTACTGCCAGGTCAAGGGAAGGGCTGAAAGTCAGGCACTGTGAGAAGGACTCTCCCCACCCTGCTGGCCCTGGTTTGTGATTATTTCTCCTCCTAGCTCTGATGGACTGTATTTTTGTTAAGCTTTGTTCTCTGTGTGGACTTGCCTGGCTTTGTGCCTTATTGCTTTAAAAAAAAGAAAGGAAAACAACAGCCACAAAAGAAAGATGTTTTGCCAGGTCTCAGCCATGAGATTAAACTGGAGTTTTTATAAAAACAGACCTGTGCCCTAGTGATGTTTTGGAACGTTTTCTTTTTCCTGGATTTGGTTTATGAGTGCAGTGCAAATGCACTTGTCTTCCTCTGACATGGAGTTTGAGCCCTTCTTTTGTTGTGTGAGTGGCCAGGGCACTAAGTTGTGTTTATCTGGGTTTTGACTGTGGAGATGAAGGTTGGGGCCGGATCACACATTTTTCTCATTGGACATTTTGAGCTCTACAGCTGCTCTGCAGTTTGGAAAATGAAGGGAGGGCTTGGAGATTTCTGTAGAATTATCATTATTGGAAATGCTTTAAAATTTCCAAGGGTAAAATTAATCATTTTCCTTACCATTTCTAGTTCTACTGGGCTGAAGTTTCATGTTCTCCCCTTTAACACATCTCCTGCAGAATTCTGCCTCACCTGTGATAATGTAGAGCAATGCATACAGAAATACTGTGGGATCCCAGTGCTTGTAGAGGGGAAGCCAAGCTGGAAAAAGAGAAGTTACTATGAAGCCTCTGGTGCGTTGTATATGCAGTTGTGTTGGTTTTTTAAAGAACATGCAAGAACTTAAAAAAAAAAGATGAGTTAAGTTCCCAGGTTCTCTGGATTCTTGCATTGCTCTCATTGATCCAATCTCTGAGCTGCAGTGTGGAAGGGAATATTAGTATCTGTTTGTTATTCTACCCTGGGAAAACAAACAGAAAAAAAGAGAGGGCTTCTTGTGGTTTTAGACTCAGTGGACATACCTGGAGTTCAGCCTGCTCTTTTTTCTCCCTAAAAAACAGATGAATCATGAAGTTAAATGAAATACTTTTTTTTTTCCTACTCAGCAGCTGAATTCAGGGCTTGACTCCCTTTCCTACCACTTTCATGACTTCAATTTCCCTTTAGGAAAATGCCTGGGTTGTGCTTCCTGCTTACCATGGCAACTGGCACATGAAATGAGAGGGAAAACTGTGTCTGTTGAACTCTGGAATTGTTAGTCATAGCCAATATTAGTGCTGCATGAGAAACAGTATTTTTGTATTCTTTTTGCCGCAGAATCTAGCAGTGACTTGGCCATAAGACAAGAGGATAATCTCAAACTGCCCCCCCAGCATTCCCACGGTTATGAAAATCAAGCAAAAAGCACACTGCAGTCCTGCTCGTGCTCCACTCGGCCCCGTGCCCTAAATCGGGGTGCTTGAAACACGTGGAAGTGCTTGAACACAATTTCAGCCAATTCCTTTTGCCTGCTTTCCCATCACCACGAGTATGAAAGTCTGACTCAGGATAATCATCTGTGTAGGCTGTATTGGAAGCAACAGCTATAACATCTTGGATACTTTCAGCTAAGTCAGAGCCAGGATTAAGCAAGTTCCCAAACTGGCTGTTAACCAGGAAACAATCTAAGCCAGCGCCAAAGAGCATTTGATAACGGTGTCTCGTGCATCCTCCTTGCACCACAGGAGTCCAGCAGCTACAGGACAACTGGGCATCTCGCTGGTATCCCACTGGATGGAGCTAATAGTCAGGTGGCAGCAAAGGGAAGCCAGGTAGTGCAGGGACCAAAATTTAGCCAAGCGAAGGAGGCTTAGGTCAAGCTGGCACAAGGCATCAACAACAGCAAAAAGAACAGGATCATAATGGCCAAGCTAGAGAAAGGCAGCGAGGTCTCTGAGTTTATTTTCCTTCTGAGCCAGATAAACTTTTCAAAGAACATGTGTCAGCACAAGGGCGAAGGATGAATAGTTTCAAAGTTAAGAATTAGAAATGAATGGGAGCTGCAAAGCTCAGACCTGGCCAAGTCCTGTTGCCCCTTCTAGAAGTTAGCCAGAGCAAGAATGTTAAAATAAGAATGTTCAGTTCACTCCATAATAGAAAAGGGTAGCTATTTTCTCATCTCTTACTTGCAAACTGAAGTGTGAGATTAACTACATTTTGCAAACCTAGGAAATCCATAGGGATTATGCAATGCACTTTGGTCCAGATACATCTTAAAATTGGACCTGTTTTCTTCCATAGCACATCTGCTACAGGGAACACATCTCTATGATTTAAATCCCTTATCTGAAAAGACCAGGAAATATTTGAATTCAGTGAGAGGAAATGACTTCAAAGAAAACTTAGTGGCTGCTTAAGAATGAACCACAAGGAACAGGAACATGGGCATGACCAGAGCTGGAGGAAGGAGAATAACACACACGATGATTATAAAACAGGGAAAGCTTCCAGAGAAGTAAAACCTGAAAAGGGAAAAAACAACAAACCCAAACCCAGCCATAAGATAGAGCTGAACCAGTCTGAAAAATGTCAGGTAACTTCTTCTTTCCCTTCTCCTTCATAAGAGTGAGGAAGAAGTTGAGATCAGAAAAAATAGGGGCTCACAAACTACTTTACTCATCTTTTTTTTTTTTTTTTTTTTTTGTATTGTGAGATGATTTGCTTTAAATATCAAGAGTCAGACGAGAAATATAAAAAGACTAGGTTGGTTATTTGTAGGGATTATTTTAAGTGGCTTGACTTTACCTTCTCCAGCCTCTGTGCCAGCCACAGTACCCTGCTAAACACTCATTGCTTCAGGAAAAATAGACTGAGGGAAGGGTTTTGGTCACCCTTGCATTTACTCACAGTCAGTAGCAGCCGTGGGTAGCCAGAGCTGCTCACTGATCATCACTTAGCTCTCTCGCAGAGTTTATCTCAACTAGTGAACGGGCAAGAACTGCAGATGACCTTGCCTATGCTGGAATTTCACCTCGCGTGCCAGCTAGCACCGTCAGAAACACCCTCACCTTTTTTATGCCTTTGCAGATAAACCCTCAGCACTCATCCTCAACTCTTCATGCAGATGCATCTCCTAAAGATAGATGCCTGAGATTACAGGGAGAGTCCTTGCAGGAGGTTCCCAGCATACCACACGTTGCAGAGGCTTTCCCCAGTTGCCAAAGAGGGCAGACCTGCCAAGGGGTGGGAGAAGGAGGCTTCATTTATGAGCTTGTTTTAGGTCATACTGTGTCCCAATAAACATTTGCTTGGCATGAGTCCCTGCCGTAAGGAATGTGAAAAACTAAGATGCCAGGGCAGCGAGCAGGATGAGGAATAAATCATCTGAGTCAGAGGATAGGAAACACCACCACCGACAGCCTGGCTGCTGCTTTTTGCAGTGAGGTGGGTAGCCAGATGCAAGCATGGCACATAGTGGGCATTCTATGTTGTAGATGAACCCCCAAGGTAAGGAGAAATATGGACCAAGAGAGTCTGTGCAAAGAGATCTCAGGCAGAAGAAGTGAGGAGAAAGGAGGAAGGGGTAGGAAAGCCTGTTGTGAAAATGGGGGCAGGGCACAAAGTACACAAATGCAGCCCCACGTTGCCCCACTGCCTGAAGGAACAGAGACCTTCAGTACTGCCAGCCACAAAATTCAATAATGTGAAAGACATCAGGTTATGTTTGTGTGTGTACGGGGAGGAGCAGCTGAGGGTTTGGTATTCTTGTTGGCTGTGCTGCTCTGTCAAGTATGAACAGAAGATGTTTCTCAGCAAGACTCTATTTTCTCAGAGCTGGGAATATTAAAATAAATTAATAATCTAAAAATACAGTTGGTATTGATAATTGAAACATGCTTTTTCTTTTCTTTTTTTTTTTTTTTGCCAGGAGAGAACTGTGAATTTTCACACCTACAGGGGAAGAAATACACAGAGCAAATCTGCAAACAAACTGCACAGCTTCCACCTAGAGATTTTTTTACTTCATCCTGTCTTAGTCCAGCAGTTTTCATGCATCTGTGCATATTGCCTGCTCTGAAGACCACATACATCCATATGTTCAGGCAGCAATCCAAACAGCTGAGAATGACTAGGATTTCTTTAGAAGCCTTAGCCAACACATGAACCCGTTCACCACCATTCCTGTCATGGACTCCATCCCTTCCTCACCCTCCCCTGGCATCCCAGGTAGGGAACTTACTGAGATTGGAATCAACCTTCAGAAGCTGAAAAACCAGAAAAAGCTGTGCAGGATTTTTTATGAGCCTGCTCAACATCATTCTGCCATGAGTCTGGTCTTCTTTCTCCTTAGTTCAGGTGGATAGATCTGGGTCTTTCTGGTTGCATTGTGGCATGTGTGGCACTTCTGCATAGATCCACCATTGCCCAGATAATTTGTTCACCATAGCTTTTATTTTTGCAAAACATAAATCATAACTTACCACACGAGGGAAAGGCTCAGGAAGCAGAAAGCCAATTAGAAGAACTCGATTGACTTAAACTGCCATTTATGCAACAGGTCAATGGCATTGTTTGCAACTGGTTGGAGCAGCTAATATTGCAATAGTTGTAGTCTCAACTCCTTTTCTCCTGCAAAATCCCACAGCATTTTCTCTATATTGAGTACAGGGCTATAATGACACTGTTTTTAGATGCAGCAGGAAGGAAGAGAGCTGTGGGTCTGAACCAAATGACCAGAGGAGGAAAATAATATTTAAAATTACCTGCTTCTGGGGTCCTGAAGTTTCCTACAGGCATATCTCCAGTCACATCTGGAGGCCAGATGCAGAAGGCCTTGTTAGTCTCTAGAAAGTCCCATAGCCAGTTGTTCCACCCATTTGCAAAGCTACTTGAGTTTCAGAAATAACTTGAGCAAGAGACATTTATGTAGGTGTGCAGCTCTCCATGAAATCTGCCATGACTGAGGAGTTATTGGAGGGGTTTGGCCAAGCAAGGAGAGAACCTGTGTGCCTGCACTGCTCCATCTCCCCCATTTCTGTCCTCTCTGCCATTGCAGTTGGCAGGCGTTTGCAGTCCATGGTAAACAGCACAGGACCAAGGCTTTGCTATTGCTGCCTAACTAATGCAGACACTGGTTCTCTTTAGATTTAGGTATTATTGTATCTTTCAGCATATGCGCAGGCACACACACACACACATGAATAATTAAAAAACAAACCCAAATCACTCCAAAACAGTCCCCGTGTCCTCAAGCATCACAAAAAAGTGCTGAAGACAAATTTCCTTATGGAAATTGCGGAGAGTTCAGGCTCTCCAAGAGAGACACCACCCCACTGAACCAGTGGAGTGGCTGATCCATGGGCTTTTTCCTTTCTGAAGACACACTCATTTAAGACCCACTGCCAACCCCTCCTTGTTGCAGTGGCCCTTTTCTGCTTTGAGCTGTTCACTCTCACGTCTACCTCTTCCTCTCCCCCAGTACCCTAGTGAGGGACTGTTCAGCTATAGAGTTTCTGCAGCACCATACATCATGGTGCTTTGCACACTTGGTCTTCAGGACTGGGTTACAGGACTTTCAAACCTGCCCTTGCACTGCCCCAAACGGCCCCGATACAGACCTTTATCATTTCCCCTTCCCAAACACAAATCTTAATCAAGAAAAAAATTACACTTCCACTTCATTTTAATTAGTATTTTCGTGAACATACAAAACCCAAGAATCAAGGCAGCTGGCAAGGGTATACCTTAGGAAAAGGCTTCACCTTGAAATGCTCGATACAGGAGCATATTTCCCATGACACATGAAACTGCTGAAGTATTCACTAGGAAAGACACCAGATCAGGCTGGGCCAAAGTAAACAGCCTCTATTGAACTGAGCGAGACCTGTAACCGCTGGTGCAGGGACTGGGTTTGGTTCAGTTGTCTCCCTGCTTGCATTTTTCACAAGAATTACTTATTACCATTATTTGCATTTGTCCTACCCGATCTGAGGATGTGGAAGGGAAGCACACAGGGGACGTGACCAAATACCTGGAGGTAACTGAAGCAAGAAGCATAGTAATCTAGGGGCGTGAGACGGCCACTTTTGCAAAGCCACCAAAAGCACAGGACCCCTTGTATTCTGCCCAAATTCTAGCCTGTAGATGTGCGAAGTACATAACAGCTTTTTGAAGGAGTCGCTTGTTAGCAAGAGGAGCTTTTTCTGGACTGACACTTCTGAAGGTGTGAGTGCATGCAGCAGTTCCATCAGTGACAGGAGGTAGGCTTGAATAAAGGCAGCATATTGCTGAGGAGTGAGCTAGCCTTTTATTGGGCTTGACTAGCAACAGGCTTTCTATCTGTGACATGTCTGTACTGCTGACACACTTAAACTCTCAGAGTGCCTGCCTTATTCTAAGGCAAGGGGTGACAGAGACCAGGAACAGAAGTTCAACAATAAAATATATTAGAGAGGTCTGCAGTCTTCTCCCGTGCAGCATCCATCCTTATTGGTCATGGGAGGTTACAGTTTTGCTCACATAGCCCTTGCCGGAGCCTTTAGCATTATGATTTACGTTCAACTGTTTTAAAGAGAGACTTTTTTGGAGCAAGTGTATATGGACATTTTCCTTTCTGATGTCATCACAGAACAAATCAAATCATGCTCCAAGGATTTCTCGTACAGTGAAAGAAGGATTGTGCCTCAGCCAGGAGGCATTAAGGCTGCAGAACAAGGGGCAAAGGGACAAGAAGATTCTTTCGTGGAGTCATCAGCTCTGTGTGTCAAGTTTTTGGAGGGGCAAAAGTATATATGGGAGACGTAGTGGGAAAACTTCAAATCCTCCGTGGCACGAGGAGAATGGAGCAGGAGATGAACAAACTCATTTCACACAGTGCTTCAGGACAGTGCTGAGGATAGCGGGTCTTCAGTAGTCAACTCTGCTCCAGTAGAACATGGTACCAAGGAGAACGAAGAACTGAAACGACAAGACTACTAAGATTCTCTGCTCCCTCTTTCCTTCCTACCTCTCCCCCAGCCCCAGATAGTCCTATTGGTAGGAGACAGCAACCTTGACAAGCAAAGTCTGTTCAGGCAGAGGAAGTTTAAAGCTTTTTATCTGCACAGAAGCTTCACAGTGAAGAAAGAAGATATGTGCAGCCATAACTATTTGACTGGATCACTCAACTCACTGAGGCTTATCTATCAATCATGAAACTGATGAAGCCTGAGAATTTAAAGTACTCATACAAAGTCTTCCAAGTAGAAATTGAATTATCTGTCATGATTACTATATAGATGATCCAATACTCTTCACAAACAAGCATTGGCAAACTGTGTTTGCTGTGTTGTATTGCTGAGATGGCAGCATGCCACAGGAGGCTGGAAGGCCATCTATCTCTTCACCTGTGGAAGCCAGAATGGAAGTGAACTTTTAAATGTAGCCCTGTTAGTGGAACAGGCTACATGCAAATTGGTGACGAATGAATAACTATAATCTAGAGACAGTTTTAATGCGTCAGTCCTGTCATTTGCCTCCACCCAACTGGGTGTGGAATAGCAAGAAAAGAGAAGAGGAAATAAAGGCAAATATTAAGTACTCACAGTCCAGCAGAGGATGGCAAAACCAAACCAGGCAATACCTGAGGCATGTGTGTTCATTGGTCCAGAAATAGCATCATAACAACCCTGTAAGACAATCAAGAATGAATCAGCACCAGCTTTGAGCTTGTACCACAAGGCAGCAAGCTTATCCACCTCTGAGAGAGACTGAAGTGGCATTTTCCTTGTCTATTGCAATTTGGGTACCTCACAGGGTCTCAAGAAGACAAGTCAGAGCTATACTGCTTATTGACAGTATAGCAGTATAACTTGCAGATAGCCTACCTGTTTCTAGCTCCAAATACAAAGTAGCCTCATCTCAGACACTTCAAGGACAACTTCCTGTGCCATCTGCCTGCCAAGTATAGATATGTATATAACCAGACACAGCCAACATACTGTTGACACCCAGAATCAAGAAGCTGCAGGCAACTTGGAAGCTTGAACGCCTTCTAGAAATGCTTGCTACTGTAGAAGTTGCCTACTAAACACCCAGCAATCTGTTTGAATAGGACAAGCTGGTCTACTGAAAAGTTCTACCTTGAGGAGAAGAACTGCTGCCTTTCTCATTCATATTATATGCACTCATTTTTGGGTTAAGTTTGATTTAGCTACTGTCCACCTACATGTTGGAGATGTCACTTCTTACTGGTAGCAATGGGGATGTGTTCTTAATAGTTGTCTCTCCATCAGGAGACCTGTTATTACAACCTGTCCTCTGTTCAGCAACATGGCCCAGACCCTACAGGCATTGCTTCTCCTCCAGAAAGTGTCTGAACACCTGTAGCTCACAGTAGAGGAGGAAGGCTAGTCACTGTTCCCTTCCAGCAAGGAGCTTCTGACCAACACATGTTAACTGGAAAAAGCAGAGAGGGTCTTACATTGCTGTTATAGTAGCCAGGGACTCCAAGCTTGCAGCCATCAAGGTTGATGGGAGACCCTTGGTCATTCAGGACACAGCAATTGTGCGGCCAAGGGTAGTCAGCGTCGTTGTATGTTTTACGGAAGGCAGACGTGTACTCCTGCCAGTCGGAGGGACCCTGCACCCCACAGCACTGGTTCTGCAGGGCAAGAGAAGGGATCAGTCTTTATGGGCCCAGGTCACAGCCTTGCCCATGGCTGGACCCTGGACATGACTGGTTAGGTATTAACCACAGATTTATGAGAGAGATTTTTGAAGTGCCTGTCTTTGACAGTCTTCTATCTGACAAACAAGCAAAACTGGGAGCGTGACAGGATTTTCTCTAAGGAACAAGGCAGATGCCACCCTCTTTATTACCAAGTGGCCCCAAGGAGGACTTGAAATTCCAGGGCTACAAAGCATTCAATAATTAATGAGAGTTTTCAGTGTTACTATTACCTGAAGCATGAGGTTATCCCATGTTTTTGTGACCCCTTCAGTCATCCATTTGTCATTGTTATTGTCAATGTCTGACTTACGATACCTCTCCAGCATTTGCTTCAGGAAGAGATTTGGAGTGAGCTAAAGAAAAAAAAAAACAAAACAGAGAAGAATGCAGAAACTATGTAAGTGAATGGCCTTGTAAAGCAAATATAGGGTAATTTAGGGTGGGTTTGTTTGCTTATTTCAGTGTCCTGCTGGAGAACAGGAATGCTGCTTCTCCACCACTTTTACACACAGGAGAATAAAGAGTAAGATTTAAGGAGCAGGAGCAACAAAGATGTAGATCTTGAGCAAGACTCAAGCAGGCTCTACCAGATGTCAGATCACAGGAGATGCAGAAGCTATGGGTTACATTTGATATGTTGCTTGGAATTAAAGCATCACAAGTAATTTTCCTCCCTCCCAATAACTGCCATAACCCATATAATCTTTCCTTCACTAGTAATACTGCCTGGGGCAATGCTAAAGATTTGTCTTCTGCATGTATGATAATCATTCTATAGCTGAAAGACTAAACGCTGTATTGGTGATTCAGCTAACCCACGCTACTGCTTCCTTAACTACAAGGTTGTAAACATTTTAAAATGTTAAAAATAACAAACCTATGTCAAAAAGAAAAAAAGTTATTTCCTTGATTAGAATAGTGACGTTGGAAACGTTCCTTGTGGGGTCTTATTCTAAATCAGCAGTAGTCCTTTGAGTCTACCCCCTACCACCACTGCACTGAACAGGACCATCGTGTGCCCTAGAACTGCAACGTTTCCCAGCACGGTTGCAAGAATACCTGAGTTAAAAATACTCACGAAGTCTCGGTGAGTGGCTGCTGTGATGCAAGAAGCCATTTCAAATGCATAAGTGATCAGCATCAGAATAATGTACTGTGGGAGACAGACAGCAGAGTTAGCTCTTGGGGAAACATTTTTTTTCAAGGATAAGCTTGAAACCCTGCTCAAGGCAAAGGAAGCCAGGCTCTACTAGTCTCTTCAGTCCTCTCCATGGCCCTAAACATTTGTGTAGCCCTTTCCTGTGCTTGTTTCAGTTTGCAATCCTCTTTCTTGAAGGTGTGTGACTGGAATTGTTCTGTTCTCCATCTCACAGATGAGTTTTCTTCAGAACCTCATGGCATTAACACCACCCTGCCATATGGAAAATACTTTGCCTGATATGTCCTAGAATAACATTTGCCCTTTTTCTTCGTTGCATCTCATTGGCAACTTATGCTTATGCCATGTTTCCTTCCAGTTCTTCTTGCCAGCTATAAGCTTTTCAGCAAGCAGCTCTTCACTCCTAGCCCAAGAGCTTTGGAGAAACAGAAGGTGCAATTTAGGCTATTGTTCAGGTTCTCCTGATTTTGCATTGTCAGATCTCCTCAGCGCTTCTTCTTTGTCAGCAAGGATCTCTCATGAAAACAGATCCTGATCACATCTCATAGTCTATTTCATTGTTTTTCTTCCCTTCTCAGCACAATCCCTTTAACATTTCCCATATTCCCTTTGGAGTTCTTGTGTCTCTATCTCTCCTCCCACACTTTAAAACGTTTTTCTCAGATTCAAGGCTTTTGTTTCTTTCTTAACCCAGCTTCTGCTCATTGTACCCTCTCTTATCTCCTGTACCACAGCCTTCAGTTTCAGCCAAGACACCAAAATTCAGAGTCAAGGGAAATTTCTTCCCTCACCCATTTGCCAGAAAATTCCCTGACACAAGAGTTAAGATCGCTAAGTGTCTCTTGTTTAAAACAGACACCCTGCCATCCCACATTAGTCCAAGAGATTGCCGATTCCAGAGTTACACCTCTGCCATTCATTAATGCAAGCACCAATCAAGTTTTGTCACTGCCAACCTGAAGGACTAAGTAAGAAATTTTACAGAGATTTGTTCACAACTTTGCATTGTCCTTGGTTTATCCAAAGCTCTCTGTCCCCACCCTTGTAATTTCTGCCTGCCTGCTGATGTCTAATGTTCTCAATTGCACCCATATTTGGTATACTAACACATACTAATGCCTTGTACAGAAGTCATTACTTATCAGCTCCTAAACTGAATAGTACATGACAGCTGAAAGGCAGTAAGGGGTGGGGAGAAACAAGGATCTAAACCACATCCCAGCTACATCTGATTGCACAAGTGCTTCTGCCTTGCTTCAGGGCAAGGTCAGGGTCAAGCCAGTTGGCTTAAACCTCCATTGTAGCTCTCATCATTAATTCCCTCAGCCTGGTTTGGGAGCTTGTCATGCATGTCATGATCAGGAAGAAGTTTTTGCTTCTTATCACTCATAAAAGATGCCTTTGCTCAGTGGCTGGTTACCAAGGTGAGCAGGGAAACCAAGGCAGCGTTTCTTCAGGTTGGCAAACTTTTCTCTACTTACCACCAGCAGCAAGGTCCTGTTGGACTTAATGACTGCAACGATACCAAGGATAGACAGAGCAAAGAGTGCAACGCCAACAAAAATGCCAATCCAGGCAGCAGCATAAATGTCATCGTTTTCTGTGGCTTCCAGCAGAGGGTAGAGACCATGGGGATCGGACACAAAGAAGATGCACTCTGCTGTCAGGGCGATGCCACACATCTGAGAAGTGCAAGGTTGGGAAATCCATTAGATCAAGCTTCCCCAAAGAAACAAAAAAAGACAGGAAAAGATGGAGACTGTTTTTCTTTCATTTTACTTCCTACCAAACAGGAGCTATTCAATTGCTCCTGTGCCCAACTCTACAGTCTCTTACATTGTGCCTTCACAGAAGAATTGCAGGCAAAACTCACCCAGCCTAGACCTGAGAGTTCACATCTAGGATTTGAGGATATTAAGAAAGAATTAACAGAATGTTTTCCATCACTATATGGAGGGAGGTGGCTGGAAAGATGTTGGCCAGCAGCAAGGGCTCTTCCCCTAAAATTCATGTCGTTCTTGTGGATCAGCCCCTGCTGTCCCCTCCCCACCCAACTGATCATCTAACACAGCTCTTCTTTAGACACACATGCCCCCTCATACTTTACTGTTTTATTTATGCGTGGGCTTCACATGTGAAGAGAGATTTCATGGCTGGAAACTGCTATTTTAAGTGTCATACTGGAAGGAAGACTCCACCCATACATGTCGCAGTTCACTTACCCCAATGACTACATTCCCAAAGACTAATAGACCCTGTAAGATGCGCAGGCCATCATCGCTTTTTGCCATCTTTAGTTCTTCATGCAACCTGGGGAAAACCAGACAGTTTTCAGTTAGACCAGTATAATAGGCTTCACTCAGGGTAGACAGAACCCGCCAGCCTGTCTGTACAGCTCCCACCCCTTGCTTCATAGTACTTTCAGAGGAGAAGCTTTCCCAGGTGTGAAGCTGGTAACTTAAAATCTCTCTAATACTTGAGCTGCAGAAGATTGGGACCACTCTGTGGGCAGTCAGTGTCTTCAGCTCCCTTTTGAGCAGGGTTTTCACCATCTCAGCAGCACCCAGGCAAGCCTCGGGTCATGATGTTGCTCTTCCACCTGGCTAGAAACATGAGCTACACACAGATGGACAGAGGACAAGTTCAGGGCCCTCTTCTAGCTTCTATTCCAAAGGAGCCAGCTTTACCCCAGGGTATGCTATCCAACCTGCTCGATGGCTGTTTCATTTTGGCCAGCGCTACCATGGGACTGAGCTGGTAACCACAGTGCTTTAGTTGTATCCTACACACAGCCCTGTGTCGTACATCGGCTTGGCAGCACCTCGCTAAGGGTAGCCCCATCTCCCATCTATGCCAGGAACTGGAGCTGGGCCCCCCTTTTCCTGGTTGGGGGCAAGGGAAGGAGGGAGGGAGGGAGCAGCTCAGGCTGCAGCTGGCTTACAGGAGCTGGGCCAAGTGGCATTCCCACCAAATTCCTGAGGGCGCTATATCCTGCAGGCTGGGGCCAGGTGACCCGCATCGAATTCATCCCAGAGAGCAGCATAAAGGCACTAGTCAGAAGTGTGAGACCTTTTGGAGAAACAAGGCCAGATGCCAGTGCCAACCAAGCCCTTCTTTCAAAGGGGCAGAGCGTGTGTGTGCATGGAGAAGGGGAGGGAATGTACTGTGTTGAGTACTGTGTCCAATTTTGGGACCCTTACCACAAGAAAGACATTGAGGTGCTAGAGCAGGTCCAGAGAAAGACAATGAAGCTGGTGAGGGGTTTGGAGCACAAGTCTTATGAGGAGAGGCTGAGGGAGCTGGGGTTGTTCGGTCTGGGAAAGAGAAGGCTGAGGGGAGACCTTATTGCTCTCTACAACTCCCTGAAAGGAGGCTGTAGAGAGGTGGGGGTTGGTCTCTTTTCCTAGGTCACAGATGATAGGACAAGGGGAAATGGCTTCAAGTTGCGCCAGGGGAGGTTCAGGTTAGATATTAGGAAATACTTTTAGAAATTAGGAAATGTTTCTTTACTGAAAGGGTTGTCAGGCATTGGAATGGGCTGCCCAGGGAGGTGGTTGAGGCACCATCCCTGGAAGTATTCAAGAGATGAGTTGACATGGTGCTTGGGGATTAGTAGTGAATTGGTGTTGGTTTGGGTGTGGTGTTTGTGTGGGGTTTTTTTGTTTGGGTGGGGGGGGGGGGGGGTTTGTTGTGGGTTTTTTTTTTTTCATTGGTTAGACTAGATAATCTTAAAAGGTCCCTTTCAACCTAGGTGATTCTGTGATTACGTGAATAAAAGCCCCAATCCTGAGACAGCTGCTTTTGCTGGGTTAAGAAAACATAAGCTGTGAAAAAAAGACTGAAGTGGGCCCAACTTGAACAGACAACAGGAAAAGCTTCTTTAACACCCCTCTTCTGCCAGAATATCTGCACTAGTGCCTTCACTTGCTGGGGTTACTGATGCCAGGATTCTTCAAAGAAGCTGTTGGAAAATAAGATCACACACGGCTGTCAATGAAGGAGAGTTTCTTGAGAAACAGAGCATCGTGGTACCTCTTTAACAATGCCACCTTCAGCCTCCTCAGTAGCTGCCCTTTTAGGATAGGCAGGACTTCCAACAGTGACAGAAGGAAAAACAGAATTTCCTAACACCCTTTCTGCAGTGGTTTGAGGGTTAGGCATGGAGACATCTTCAGTGCTCTCACCATTATACCAGCAGCAAAGCACTTATTTTCCCATAATAGTGTGAAAGGGGATGGACATTATTTCCAAAGTAAGAAGTCCTTTTTATTCCCAGACAGGTGTTCGGAGGCCAGCCCAATACACCTGAAGCTATATGGCTTTGTATTTATAAGTGGCAGACTCATGCGGTCAACTTAAAGCTCTGTCCCTGACAAACTTGTTGACCAACGAACATGCCCAGGGGACCATGTACAACTCTCTTGCAGGTCAAATTTGGTTATGGGCAATATTTGGCCACGTGCGGCCTGCAATGCAACACTTCAGAGTCCACCAAACCTGAGAGGAGCACTGGTCCTCATCTGAAAGCTGAAGAGATGCCACTGCCTGGCTTACGGACCTTTGTGCTGAAAAGTCCAGTTTTCAAAAAGCCTTTAATTATTGCTGTCTAAGAGACATCACAAGTCAGGGGTCAGTCAAAAGAGCAAGGAAGCCTTCCCTGCTTGAAGGCAGGCATGTGAACTCTTGATGACTACATGGATAAGCAGGTCTGGTCCAGCTGCCATTTGGATAGCAGGGTTGAGTGTGCCATGTCGCTAGCAAAACAGATCACACCAAGTGTGATTAACAACATTACAACCCTTTCCTTAACATTGCAGGAACCTCTTTTGCCCTCCCTTTCTCTCCTTCAGACACCCTCCTCCTGCACCTTGTACATGGGCTGTCCACCCAGCCCATGCACTTGCCTTCCCACAAACTGGCTTTCTTCTCCTCCCTGTCAGGCAGGACCTGGTTCACTCTTGCCTCTCCTTGGGTGGGTATTACTGCAGGCACACCAGCCTGAGAAAGCAAGCCTCTTCTCTTAGGGCAAGCCTATC
Source organism: Scolopax mira (assembly GCA_004320125.1). Classification (NCBI taxonomy): domain Eukaryota; kingdom Metazoa; phylum Chordata; class Aves; order Charadriiformes; family Scolopacidae; genus Scolopax; species Scolopax mira. Next base: position 302,174 of record BJBW01003072.1, read on the forward strand.
TCCTAGGCTACAGTAGCTGAGAGGAAGTCTGGACATGGTCACCACCACACAGGTATCAACTGCGACAGTGGCAAGCTTCTAGGTCAACCTAAGGCTCTTTAGTACCTTATTTAAGTCCAATGGGATTGCAGGGCAAAGGGAAGCAGAGAGACTGGGAGAGATGAGAAAAAGGGAAAGAAGAGCCTTTACTGTAGACCTAAAAATAAACACTGTAATGATATTGCCATTCTCCCTCTGCCTCCAAGTTATTGGCACTGGTGTCTGTTTCTTGGTGTCCACTTCATTCCCCTATGTCACACATGGCAACCCCTTGTCTGGTCCCTTCTCCATTGTAGAAGGTCCAGCATCAGCATCATTGATGAGAAACAGGGGAAGTTCTCCAAGGACATGACAACAGTTGGACAGCTGGAGGTTCTACCATCCAACATGCCCCAGAGGAGAAGCTGCATGAGACCTGGGTCTTTCCACCTGCTGCCCCACTCCTCACGCCTCAGAGGTGTGTGAGGTTAAACAAGAGCAAGCTTTGCACAGCATTTGGCACTGGTTCATGACTACAGAAGCATGAGGCAAACTTTAGCTGTCTTGCCCGAGGCAAGCTGCATGCAGGTGTGACTCACAACCACCCCATGGGGTGTGACACTGGTTGGCAGTCCTCCTCCCAGTCCCCAGAGAGAACAGGCGCCAGCAGCTCCTGCCCGCAGACACAAATCAGTCTGGAAAGTAGAGGAAGCTTCTTCGTGGGCTGGTTAAGACTATTTTTATGACCCAAATACAGTTCCCTGGGGCTTCAGGAAAACCCCTGCAGGAAAACAGTTTAGCTGCAACTGTTATCCAAAATCTCCACACAAGAAGGTGGCCTGGTCCTGTGATTTCAGCCTTGAGCTTGTATGGACCTGGTGTTCCTCAGCACATCCCAGGTACCTTGCAATTTAGCTGTGACTTGTCTAGGTCCCAGGTATTCAATTGCTACTACCACAGGCTTTGCTCCATGCTCCAGGCAGCTTTGGAAAAGTGTCTGTTCCTCTCATTGTACCACAAAAACAGTTATCCTTCCTGAAGTACATCCTTCTTCCTCTTCCTTATGTTCTGGTCAAAACCCAGACTGCAATTTCTCCCCCCTTCTCTACCTTCACACCCCCAAAATACCAGTAGTGGTAGCCCTGCCTCCCTTTGTTCCTCCACAAGTTGCAGACACTTCTGTTATTTCCATGCCCTTGGAGCTTTCTTGACCTCTCCTCCTTTCCTCTCCTCTCAGTGGCTCTGTGAGACCTGCAGCACAACTGTGAAAGCTGAAAAGGAAGGTCTTTTTTACAGAGGCTGGCTTCTGCCCTTGGATTTTAGGTGACAACCCCATGCATGCTTTCCAAGGAAGCCCTGCTTGCAGCAGGTCCTGGATTCAAACAGGATTCAGCCTCTGTTGTGCATCCCTCACACACATTGGTCTGGTTGATCTTTTGAAGCCTTTCTATACATATTTCTTTCTATATATTGATACAGGATTTCAGTAGCCTTACAGATGAATGCCCCCCTGCTTGGCCTAGTCCTAACTCCATTTCTAGCCAATAAGAAAGCCAATGGGTAAAAATGGCTTTGGCATTTCCCCATGCAGAAGCGGGTCACATTTTGATTGACTTGCATTCTGTGACAGCTGTAGTGATGGGGTCATGGCACTATGATCAAGGGATGTCCAAAAAGTCTTCTGTGAGCATAATTTGTCTCTACACCCTGCTCTTGGAGGTGTCTCAGGACGGCAGTGGGGCTTAGAGGGGTTTCACCTCACTTTTTGCTTCAGTGTCCCTGTGCAGGGTGTTGCGTTCCCATGCCCTGGTGTAAGGAGGGAGAGACAAGAGACACGTTTGTTTTATTACTCATGGGCTCTGCACACCTTGGCCAAAGGGTTCTGCGCCACTTGAGCACAACTAAACAAACCCATCCCTTCAACGGTAGAAACCTGATCCTTGCCCGTACCCCCCTTCCAACGCAGAAGCCCGGGCACCACACCTCCTGCCCCTGGAGAGCATGTCTCTACAGGCAGGAGCGAGGTGCCTGGGCTGGGACTGGGGTGCTGACAAGGGTGGAACCACTGCCAGAGGTGCTGTGGGAAGCCTCCATGAGCCACAGACCTGCCCCCACCCTGACCTGCTGTAGGCTCTTGTATGCATTGAGAATTGAGGGGCCAGACAGCAATAAACCTACTTGTTTCAACCCCCACCCCCCCCGCCCCCCCCCCCCCCCCAACATTGGGTTTCAGTGAAAAGTTTAGCCCCTAAAGGTCTTAAATAGAAGGTAGTTTCCAAGTGCTTGGGACATCCTCAGGGTTATAGAGCTTTTAAGAGGATGCAGTTATATATGTTATTGATTAATCACTCGGACTACATATCAGGAAGAAGTTTTTCACTCTGAGGGTGGTGAGGCACTGGAACAGGTTGCCCAGGGAAGTTGTGGATGTGCCATCCCTGGAGGTGTTCAAGGCCAGGCTGGATGGGGCTTTGAGCAGCCTGGTCAGGTGGGAGGTGTCCCTGCCCGTGGCAGAAAGGTTGGAACTCAATGGTCTTTAAGGTCCCTTCCAACCCAAACCATTCTATGACTCTGCTGTAAGAAGCTAAAAGCTTTACAAGTGTGAATTCATCATTCGTTTACTTATTTTAAAGCAAACACCTCCAGCACACACAGAACCACACACTCCTCCTGCCCTGCTGGACTTTCTCCATCGCTCCACCTGCCCTGAAATGCAGCTGCCTCCGACAGAGAACAGCTTGTGCACCAGCAGTCAACCACATTCAAAAAAGGAAGACCCATCCAGTTATTTTGTGCTACCAGGGGAGAAAAAATAAAGCAAAACCAAATCTCAGCATCAAGCAGGGGTCAGAGACTAATTAAGTTTCATTTCAAGAGAGATTGCTATGAAGTGAAGCCTCTGTGAACAGTGGAGTGGCTGGTAAATCAACATCAGGCATAATTACCTTGGAAATACAGCTGGGAGGTAGGTTTTTCCTCTCTCCCTCATTAGTTCAGCACAGCCAAAACAAGAGGGTTTTTTATTTATTTTGCCTTTCCCATTTTCACAAGTGAGGGAGTGAGGGGAACTACAGCATTCATCTTTCTCTGCAACAATTTTTCTTTCTTTTTTTCTTTTTTTTTTTTCACACTCAGATATATGTGCAACAGATTTAATTTTTCCGTTCCCTCCTCCCCAGCCTTTAGGAATAAAAATACGAAACAAATTAAGACACCCATAGAGAAGACACAGCCTGAGGTAAGAAAAATGAAATACTTATTAATCTTCCGCAGTTAACCTTATCCAGGTACCGCACTCCCACATACTAAACACAGTCCAGGGACTAAAATAAAAACCATTAAACATAAAAGCTTTCTCTTCTCCTAACTCCTTATTGCTCATGTGCCTCATAAAGAGTAAGACAATGACCAAAGAAAGGCACTCACCTCTCCCTTCTCGTGATGCTCCCCAGCAGAAATCCTAACCCACCTGCAAAGCCGAAAGAGCACCTTTCTCCCACCTCCCCTGGGTTTTAAAAAGCCCAGGTTGCTTGAGAAAAGTGCTGTGTGATTGGTAGGGTGCCCATCACATGAGGACAACTTTTTTTCTAGCCTAACCTGTTCCCCGGTCCTCCACGGGACTGGAGGGTGGCTCTGTGATTTTTAGATCGTATTGGAATGCCGTTGTGCCGAAAACACAAAGCTTTGAAGAATTTCTATTATTATACTCTCGAAAGGGTGGATAAATGACTCACTTGTACGAAATACTTGAACTTTAAAGAAGATAGGCAAGTTGGAAGGACATAAATATTAGGATTGCTGGACTGCTGTTTGAGCAGGAGTATAAGAAGAATGTACTTACTAGAAAAAGAGAGTAAATGAAATTTAATGTTTTCACTTAATTATGTTGCATGGGGAAAATCCAGTGGTTTGGGTTGGATCCATTTTAATTTTATTTAGCTTGGGATTTTTTGGGGGAAACAGAAATGTAGATGTTGGTTACTCGATAAGATACTGTGAATAACATAGTAAGTTGGGAGACTATTGCATTTCCTCGGTCCCTTGGGATTTTTAACGCATTAAGTCTCGTTAAGACCAACTAAAGTCAAGCACAGACATATATATTAATTGGTCTGTGATAAATTGAAAGGGGATGAGGCTGAGGAGCACAGCAGAAAAGGAGGGTCTCTCACCTTCCTCTCCCTCACCCGTTCCAGTAAAAGTTTGTCAAAAGTCATGATTCTTATTACTGGAGCCTTAAGCAAGACTCTGGCGAAAGCACAGGTGCTTGTGCTTAGTGTTCTTCTCTGCTGGTGCAGGGAAAACCAGCCAAATGAATGGGCTGTTTTTGGGAAGAGTGATGGGGGCTTCATGTTTTTAGAGCCTTTCACAAGTCAAAAGCAAACATCAAAAGAGTATATATAATCTCCTTGGTAGCCATCCTTACAGCTATCTTGTGGGAAATTAGTGAGAACTGCAATAGTTCTAAAGTTTTATGGATCACCTTGGTACTTGGAGACAACTGAAGAGAGATCCAGCTCTCCCGTGCGATCCCCATGAGATTTGACTATGAGGAAAGGACAGTGCTGGTAGTGTTTCCAGCTCCATGAGGTTATCAGTCACAGCAATAAGCAAAAGAACCAGCCATTGCAGCCAGCCTGATCTAGTAAACAGGGACAAGAAATTTGTCACGTGAGTGCTCAAGAGTAGGAATGTAGATTTATAAAGACCTAAATAACTCTTACCTGCTTGCCCATTATTTGTGCTTCCTACAACATGTGAAGTTTGTCATGGTGCAGTCACCACCCAATCTTTTAGTAGTGCTGGAGGGACCGTGCATTTCATGCTGTCTGGTGTGGTGGGTCTAGGAAGGCAGGCTCCCATCATCGCTGCTGGACATCAAGAGGACCTAGTGGAGGGATAAGCAGTGCATTTCCTGAGTATCACAGGCAAGACATGGGTCAGTGGTTAGGCACAAGCCCTGCCATGATAGCATGCTCCACCACATCTCACCTGGAAGGAGAGAAGAGGCAGCAAGCATGAAAACGCTAATTCAAAGAAAAAAAGATGAAGAAAAAGAAGAGAAGGGAGGGGAAGCTGGCAGTGAAGTCCATGGTCTTTCCAGTCACCAGAATTGAGAGTGGCTGTTGGGAGAGAGCCCTGGTGCAGCTGAGCTTTTGCTGCTCCATAGCCCTGTCTGGGAAGCTGCAAAAAGGTGTTAGTGCGGGTCCTCATTTGGGCTAGAAGACTGGGTGAAGCCAGGGAGGGTGGTGTTCAGTCCTGACCTTCCATCACCATTTGGCTGCTAACAGCTTGTTGTTTAGCTGTATGAAACTATTTTTTGTTGATATCCAGAGAGAAATTTTACACGCACAAATCCACACATGCATGTGCTTTCCTCATGTGTATCCAGACATAGGTCCACCTGTAAGGTGGGTTAAAGGCCGGCAAAGTGTTGGCTTGGGAGTGACAATGCACTGCAATTTGGGATTTCATCTGGAGGCAGAGTCAGACACCACAGCCTCGCCAATTTTCAGAAGGAGGTGGAAAATGAAATTCCTCAGGAGATCTGTCACTTGACTATGGCAAAGTGCTCCATGAGTGACAGGGCAATGTGAGAACATGCCTATTACTAAGTCTGCTGTGGCTTTTCTAAATCAGCATGGGAGGGATGCTGAAGGATGCCCAAAGAGAGAACAAAGATGCTGGAGAGGGATGATGGATGCTGTAGGTAACTCCAGTTGGCTGGCCCAACTCCTAGCCTCTGAGAACACTCTTTCCTGCATCCATTGAATTTCCTTTCCTCATGGCATAGAGATAGTGGTTTGAGACAGAGAGTGTGAGAGGGAGGAATCAGAGTTGGCGAGAGGGAGAGAGCACACAGGGAGGACAAGGAGGTTATGGCCAAAGGAGCAGGGTCCCAGGAGCCATTTCTATGACTGCCTCACGCCCGCATCATGAAAGACCCACTCCCATCCATGAAAAGGAGGCTCCTAACTGCATTTGTGATGCTGCACGGGAAAATCAGATCGCATGGTTACGAGAGAGGGCTCAGGAAATCCCACTCTACATCCCCAGCAGTGTGGACGCAGTGTTGGCCGTGCCCCTGCACCCCAGCACAGGTTCAGCTGGACACATACTGTCTGTTTGTCCCAGGGAGGGGGACATTTTTTGATGATTATCCCTACTGGAGGTGAGGCTGAGCATCCCTGCCACAGCATTACTTCCAAGGCACTGCCCATGAGCGGCCACCTTTCCTGGCAGAGTCCCCCTCACCAGCTGGGTCAGCGACCTCCCACTGAGGGCATTGCCACCGGCAGCCCCCAGCCCCAATTCCTGCCGCCCGGCTTTGCTCCCGCATTCCCGAGAGGGCTGCAAACAGCTGCATCCCAGTCCGCAGTTCGACCTTCCTTCCCTCGGCCAGATTTGGGTTTGAGGCTCGTGCCTGCCACCCGAGCCCTCCACGTGTGATGGCCAGGAGCCAGCTCCTCCCCGGAGGAGAAGGGAATTCCTCATGGCCACCTCCTCTCCCGTGTCTCAGTGCATCCGCACAGAGGCTGCGGATACGGGGCCGTGGGGGGGGACAGATGTCCACACTGTGCCCCTTGGGTTTGCAGCTGGCCTGGCTCGGCGCCAGCCTTCCCTCCTGCCTCCCCAGCCGGCTAGTGGCTTTTCCCTACAGCTGCCTCCCCCCTTTCTGCAAGTTTTTTGCCCTTTTCTTTGGGTTTTTTTTTTTCTTTTTTTTTTGGTTTGGTTTTTTTTTTTTTGGTTGGTTTTTTTTGGACACTTTTATACCTCTCAGCCTCGAGAAAGAGGGATGACGGCGGGGGGTGCAGAGAATAAATAAGTGAACACCACCTAGGGAGATCAGGGGAGAGCAACTCTGTCCCTGAAATTGTTTACCAAATAGTGCTGAGTGTGGGGAGACAAATGGCATACCGTTAGCAACAACCGGGGGCTAATTATAGGGGGTTAGGATAAACCACGGGGTGGCTGGGCTAACCACTCCAGCTCAGCCTGCAAACATATAGACTGAAAAGCAGAACTGTATGTATATATTTAGTATAATGAGGAATGCGGTAAGTGACTTCTTGCTAAAACCTCAGATGCCTTGGTGAAGAGTGTTACAGAAAACCCAGATACAGGCATCTTTGTGATGCTGGTAGTCCTGGTATTTTGCACTTGGCAATGTATAATCCACCCATGAATATGGCATTGCACGCTTCATTCCTAAGAGGAGTGCTATAAAGCACATTCTCAAGGATTGGGGTTTCTTTATATTTTGGGGAAGGAAAGGGATACACCTTATTTTTCTAATTTCATAGATAGTTTTATTCATGAACTTATAACCAAGGCTGTATTTTGGTGTTGTTAAGACTGGCAATTCTGGGTGTTTGTGTAAAGCCCAAGGAATCATGTGATCACATGAAAATCTGTACTTTCTGCCTTTCAGAAGAAACCATTTCTTCTCCTTCTGACAAGTGAGCAAGCAGAAAGGACAAGCAAGTCAGAGGAAGCTGCTCTGCCTGGTAAAGAACTGGGTTCAGGTAGAGAATGCTTGCCCGGGGATTTTTGGGCTAGTACTCACAGTGAAATTTGCTCATGAGGGTAAAGACAGTAACATATTAAATCTTGGTATCCCACTGCTAACAATTAGACAAGCTGCTGTGGCTCCCTTCCTCAGTGGTCTCAACCCAAAAGGTTAGAGAAATAGTGAGTCTTAATAAAGGCTAATATCTATTGGCTGCTACAACTGTTAATAAAGACCCTCAGGGTGCCTTATTGTACACATTGAGAGAGAGATTTGGGGTCTAAATCTCCCCCTAAGGATGTCTCTTTTACTCTGCTGACTAAGAAGGAAACTCAGAGGAGAGCTTCACCACAGGCTTGACGCCTGCCTGGGCTTTCCTTTCTGCAGAGGAAAACCCAGACCAAAATATCTGCATCTTAGAGCTGCTGGTCTCACCTAGGTCTTTCAGCAACCTAGAGGTCACATTTTTGTACATGCAGAGACCAGAAGATAAAACAAGCATGGAGGAGCCTGGGGGAGCCCTGAGGTCAAGCCCTGCCCTGGCTCCCCTCCCACAGCAGTTTCTTCTGGCAGGGAAGGGGAGCCAAGCCCTGCAAGAGTGGCATTCCCCAGCCAACACCCTCGATGGAGTAAAAGGATCAGTAAATGGGACGTGGCTTCCTCTTGGGTTTCATCTTCTGATGAGGGCAGGCCAGCTCACTCTGATTGGGAGTCTGAGCACAGGAAGGCTCAGAGGAGACCAGAAACCTCACTGTGCCTGGGCAAAGGATTGCTTGGGATCTTGCAAAATACATAGCAGGATAAAAGGCTTTTGGGAAGACAGAAAATATCTGTTTGTGTTTTAGATAACTTCTTTAAAAGGCTGACAATGTCCAAAGAAGGTCTGCTAGAAAGCATCTTGGAATTGCTCTTGCTTGTGAATTTGAGGGCTTTCTGGCCTGTGAAAGACTGCATGTGTCAGTGCTGATCCATCCATCAGCATGTGGTCTCCCAGATCCCAAATGGCCTTGGTACTGTGGCAGTCCTTTGGCGCTGATGGTTCAGTTGAGTTTCATGTAACAGACCAGGAACAAGCTGTTCTGCCTGCACCTAGTGCATTGCTCATGCTGATGGTTAAAAATCTCTCCTCCAAAATCCCGTGTGTCAGTCAGTCACTAGCCACAACATGTCAGAAAGAAGAGGTCTTGTTTGGGGACCTTCATTTTGCACAGGGCCAAAGAAATCTGTTCACATTAATTTTTCCAGCATTTGGGAGATACTTCATTCCTTCCAAATCCATCCTGCTTGCCTCCTCTGCATTAACTGTTTCTGATCTGGGAAGCTGTAAAGGGCTGGCAGTGGAGCACTGCCATCTACATACAGTTGCCTGTCACTATCCAGTTTCCAACACGCTTGCTGTGAGCCAAGTGCTGCAAGCATTTGTCTGATTTATCTCAGCATCTCCTCCTCACCAGAGGGCTAGAGCATGCAAAAGAAAGAGGGAGGACAGTCACGTTAAAGCTGCATTGCAAGGGCCTCAGCAGCAGGAAGAAAGGGGAATAGCCGAGGGGGGTTGGCTGGGTCGGTGCTTAGGAGCACTGGGATGGAAATAAATATCACGCATGCCTTGGGTGAATTTATAGTGCTCCTGGGGTGACAGCCTCTGCCTTGGCAAGGGTGTGGTTGATGTCTCACACCGACTCATTGCTTTGACAGAATTGTTGGCAACGTCCAATATTCTTCCTCTGAAACTCCCTGTTAAGGTTTCAATCACTGGAAACTTTCCTGAGAAGTCTGTAAGGCTCGGACCCTGTCGTGAGCCTGGGGTTTGACCCAGTCAATCCTGTACCCAGATGAACCTGGTTTTTAGTTTCAGATGGGAGATGGATGGAGCTGTGCTTTGGGACATCCAGCCTTTTTACATCGTCTTTTTCTCCTCTTCTTGTAGCTTCTCCACGGCTGGACACGAACTCTAGTGGTAGTTTCTCTAACAGCCTTTAGAGAAGGCTCAGCCGGTCTGTGCTGCCCTCTCATGGGCATATATAGGAAAAAGTAAAGTTTCACCCTGCTTTTTCTTCAAGATGCTTTTTAAGCTACTACTCAAGTTCTGTTTTTCAACACGTGATTTCTGAAAAACCGGGAAGGCTTACGAACAACTTCTAGCAGGTCTATGAAAGGTAACTACGAAAAGTAATTCTACCTATGGTTGTGTGGCACCCTGCCCAGCTCTTAGCTTTCTAAAGAGCTTGCTCTTAATTTGCTCTTAATAGACATTTAATAGGGCAAATTACAGGGAGCTGTTGCTCCAAACAACAGACTGAGCTTCTCCCTCTGCACTCCCTTCTGCCATTTCAAACATATCGGCACCATGGCATCATATCATGGTCAAGGAATCTCTCAAGATAGCTCTGCTATGCTACCAAGGATTCAAACAATAGGGCCAAAAGTTAGGTTCTCCAATGGGCAGTACTTGCTTTCTGTACTGTGGGGTTTCAGTGAACTGGCAACACTGCCCTTCCCTGAGTCTCCTTGCAAAGAGGCAGGATATTCTTCTAAACCCAAGGGGATGTTTAAACAATAGCAGGATAGAGCAGGCATCGCTTTGCTCTTCAAAAGGACTCCTGTGGCTTTCATGGTGTTTATGCCACTTGGAGTGACTGTTAAAAATCTTTGGCTCTCTGACCACTTGCCTGCTTTTAATATAGCCTTCTCCCTAATGTCTACTCATCTGTGCAAATACCAAAAGCTCCTTGAGGTGGAAACTGTTTTTCTTCAAGGGCTGGTATGACACGCATTTTTCCCATTAACAAACAATTGTGCAATTCCACGTGTCTTTAATTCACCTCTGTTTCCTGTTTTATACTAGAAGATAAAGCTGAGGGGTGGGAAGGAGGAAGGACAGAGGTCTTATAAACTCCCTAACCCTAATATGGGTCCTGCCTCCTCATTTGTAAGAAGAATTTTTAGGTGTTGGACCAGGTGTTTACAAATAAGACATCTGCCTTAAAGGTTTTTAAGTTTATAGTGAAGTTTTCATGGCCAGTGTAGACTGGATGTTGCACTCCCTTAGCTACATTGCCTACCTTTTAATTCATCAACTCTGGTAGATAACTCTGCAATTTCATAAATCCAGCTCTGTGTAGCCCCATGCTCCTTCACCTCTTGCCACTTTAATGAGTGACAGTGAACAAGAGGCTAATTTTGGTGTCCAAGTAAGTAACAATACAAGGACGTAAGCGGGTCCATCTCATGCCTTGTTTCTTCCCTGGTATTATTTTACTGCAGTTCATAAAATGACACCGTCTGTTTTTCCTATTTTCTGCGCTGGAAGATAGAAAGTTTATCTCAGACTCCTGGATGAATATGCCATGGAGATGGCCTTCCCAGTGCCTGAATGAAGCAAGGTCTGCGACAAAGGAGAGTGAGCTCTTACCACCTGTGAGAGGAGTTGCATGGGGAATTGCAATGACAGCCTTGAGGGAGCCACTCCATTCATTCACACTTGGCATTTCTATTACAGACCAACTACTGCAGTGTCTGCAGTCAGTTTCCAGTCTTGAATTATGTGTATAGAAATCTCTTGGGATTGCTTTGCCTAATTTCAGCTGTTCTGCAGTGTCATTTCAGCCCACCACCTTTCCCCAGGAGAAGATGGTAAGTGACTATTCATCCAGCTCATGTCACCTCAACAACTCAAAGTTCCCCTTTTCAGTTGTGTAAGTTGATGCCTGTCCATGAACTTTTGATGCTGCTTCTACATCAATGTTGTCCATGAAGGCAGTTCCAAAAAAGGAATGCAGCCATGGATCTTGATGCCTGACCTAAGGGAATGTTTCTTCTTTTCCTTCTGCATTTCATCTGGCTGAAAGAATGGCCAAGAGAAGCTCTCCCCTGAATACAGGGGGATACAGGAGCCTGAAGGCATGTCAGGCAGGGTTTGATCAATTTGGCTTTTCTAAGCAATGGCAATGCCCTTTCTGAGCATTCTCACATTCTCCAGTCTTCATCTTGAGCATCTCTCTTCAGCTAAGCTCTTTGTTGGGCTTTACCCAGACGTTAACTTCTTCCACTTCAGACATGCAAGCCCCGAATGCAAGCTGCTGCCTACTTCGAGTTTCACATGATTGTGAAACTTTGAAATCAATGGCATTAAACTAGTTTAAAATTGGTGTTATGCAGCAGTGATTCATATCCAGTGAGTCACAATGAAATGTCTCATGCTATAAGTAGCTGCCCATTTGAAGAGCTATTCTGCTTGTGCCCTCCACCTAACTAAGAAGCACAGCAGACTCTGTGTGAACTTTTCAAAGGATCTTTAATCAGCAATTACAGCATTGTTTTTATTTTTTTCATTGGTTAGAGGCAGTACACAGGCAACTTTAGTATTGCTTGGGGCATCAGAGTCATTTTAAGTTCTGTACAGAGTCGGCAGAAAAAGAAACTGATGTTTTGATACGAGACACCTATTTCACGGTGAGTACACTTGCCTTCTGGTTGGCCCCACCGCATCCTGCTTTTGGGCAAGTACAAAGTTCACAACAGAAACGGACTGTGCACCATAAGATCATGCTATCTGGCAGCTGAACTAGATGTCATGCTTCTGTGACAGTCCATGGATCAACAAAAAAATCTTGTCTGTGAAAATACTGTGCTTCCTCAGTGCCCAGCTCAAACTACAGAGGAAATATCCTTGGGAACTACAAACTACTTCCAACCTCCCCACCTTCCGCTCCATGACCTACCCTTATCCACAAGAAGCACACAGCAATACACAGGTGTGGGTAAAAAAACCCAAAATACCCTTTAAAAAGAATGCACTTCAGTGCACAGACATGTCCCTTGTGGAGAGGAGAAAGAACAAACAACAGATGTTAGTCATGTTGCTTAGCACACTACTGGAGGGCATTCAAATATACTGTGACTAGTGTGCTATAAGGACTTATATGGAATAGTTTCGGTTACACACAATGAACTGTTAGTTCCTTCAGAGCATCCAAGGCGAGAAATATAATGACAGTTTAATGTCACATTGATAAATGTCCACTTATGAAAAAAAAAACATGGATCCAATGGTTTGGGAAAGAAATTATGGAAAAGGGACAGTCACTCTGGAATTAAGACTATAATAAATGTTTCCATTTTAAATGTAACTTCTCTCCTTTTCTTCACAGAAAGGCCTTCATAGACACAAATAACAGTGGTGCACTAGTACCTTAATATGAGGTAAAATTTTTCAAGAGCTAAGGTGTATTTATCGCCTTAGCTTTTTTTACCTTGAAAAAGTGCAGTTCAAAATACAATCCCACCATCTGAGACGCTTGAGGAGAAGCAAGTGAAATTTCTCCTCTCCTCATGATGAGTTCCCCAAGATTTCTGTTCAAAGCCCTTGTTCAGAGCTCATCAACTATCCCCTAAGTCTGTGAAAGTTGAAGGAATGTCCTTGGCCTACTGCCCTCCGTGTTCTCTTGCCATCTACACATGCTATCTCCAGGCCCACACTGAGTACAGCCTCATTCATTACTATACAACTGTTGCTCCTCAAAGGAGAGGGACCTTGGTCCTGAGAAACACAAGAAACAGCTGCTCTCTCTTATGATGTCCACTAGTGAGGACATCTTGCTATCACACAGCAACTTTCTTAGTATGAAATAAGGTGGCCAGGCCACCAAAGGAAAATTTTGGTCCTGAGATTGCTGAGGAACACTGGATTAGGGCCTGTGTCGCAAAACTTCTGTCATCTGTAAGACTACTACTTTCCAGCTCACTTCAATTTAGCTGACAGAGAAATTAAGGATCTGGCCTTGCATAACTTCCTTAATGCTGACACGAAGTTGAGGGTATACATCTATAGCCTCATAACATGTTACAAGTCAAAAGCTTTTCGTAAGTGAAAGAGAACAACAAAATACTATATGCAAATTAGAGAAGCAGGAAATTTACAGCTAGGGCTATACTCAAAAGCACCCTAATCCTGTTCCACAACAAAATGCCAATTTCTCTATCTCTCGGGCAAACGGGCTAACAAGCAATGAAAGAGATGACAAGGGCTTCAGCCTCTACATATTCCATGCATTCCCTGTTTCTCAGAGGTGCATTGGCACTTCTCTTACATTCAAAAAGCACCTATCCACAGGGCTGCTTATAAATTCTTGATCAAAAATGTATCAGACTGAAAGACAATCAGGCTTTCTGTTTCATTAAGTGTCTAATTCTTCCAATAGCTACAGACAAGTAGGACTTTCAAAAGCATCTCACTTCTTCAGTGGGACCTAGATGCCTAAGTCTACATCAAAACTCTTATAAAACCCATGAAGATTTTATCTGAATCTTTAGCCATATTTAGGCTTAAAATAAATTTGAAAATCTTCCTGCCCTATGAACGACAGGGTCGGAGACCTACCTTTAACCTGGAAACACATGAGTTAACTGATCTTTTTTGAGAACTTTAGATAGAAAGGCAACTCTTCTCAGACACAGAATTTGTGTGCCAAATACTTGCCTCTGTTATTCCCAAACTTTTTGGGCCTGAGCTCTGCTGTGGAGTATCCCACAACCTAATCATCAGACTTTTAGATGAAAATAGACAGATGGAAGATAAGTTTTCTATGGTGCTCTCTTCATAGCCATAGAGACAGTCATTTGGGAATACATTACCATCCATCATGAAATTAGAGCACTTGCCTAAAAAAGAGAAGTCTGTAGCGACAAAAAACTTTCTGGCATCTACTGAACATACACATTAAATGAAGTCAAAATAACAGCATGCTCTGTTGCACATTTTCAATAATCTTCAGGCATGAGACAAGAAAATGAAAGACAGGGTGGAAACAGACACTTGGATAATATGAAATGGGGATTATAAGTGTTTTGAGAATGGAAAGCAGTTCAAATGGCATGTTTGCAAAGTGTACCTTGACTCTGAATTTCCTGGGCTACCAGTGCTTGGTTTTGGTTTGTTTAGTTTTGTTCACCTCCCACATTCCTGAGTGACAATGTCTTCTGAAGCAACAGAGGGTGGATGCAACTGTTATTTTACTGTTCTGCTTATCAAAATATACACTGTACTGGCAATACCCCAAAAGCAGGGTGATCAGAACACAGCAGGGATCCTTAAGGGTGAGACAGCTGCACCCAGCGTGTGGAAGAGGCAGAGACACGGTTCTTGCATCAGAGCAGCTCTGGGGGTAGTGGAAAAGCCACAGACCCAGCTTCTCAAAGTATTACATGGGCATAGGCACTGCTGCATAGCTGGAGACAGTAAGCCACTGATGCAGCATGAAAAAACAGAGGACTGTGGGTTGTCCAGGGCTGCTTTTTAATTCTACTTGGTTTTCTGCTTGCATTGTCTGAGCTATGAGGTTTCTCTGCGTGGAAAATCAGAGTCCAGGGGTGGCCTAACTGTGGGATTTATGCATTTGTATGCACAAACCTCATAGGTATTCAGTAGACCTGCTTCTTCAAGGTGCACCATATGTGTATGCAGGTCCATGCACACTTTAAGATTTGAGTTTTTGCATCAAAATCAATACTTGGTTGCAGAATTTAAACCCAAGGGGAAGCACAAACATACAGAATAGAAAAATCAGGAAACAGAGGTACAGGCAGATATATTCCAAGTTATAATCAATGACTACAAAAGCATAGTGCTGTTAAGGCCCCATGCAATACCACAATAGCAAAGTCAGTAGGAGCCAAAAGGAGGGTACAAGATCTCTTCCATAAACTCCTCTGCATCTTCATTCTCCTTCCATATTCCCTCCATTTCTGCCTGCCTGGCATCTATCAAAGACTGCACCTGGTCAAAAGAAAAAGCAAAAGGGTCGTTTGAGAGTCTGTCTCCTTACCATTGGTGCTTAGAACTGACCTTGCCATTCCTCTGCAGGGGCTGTATTCAGTACAGCATGAACCCAGCAGCAAATCATAAAGATGGCATTTCCCGTGACTGGCTGGAGTGCAGCAAAGGGAAAGACTCTGTCTCTTTCTCTCTCTCCCCTCTTTCCTCTAACCTCCTCCTTTCCCCTAGGAGGTCCCCACACTTTGTCTAACTCATTCCCAAACTATTGCCTCACACCGCTGACTTTGAATTTCCAGTGTTTTAATACCCTGCAGGATCAGCAGAGGCAGCTCTCCTGAATGGGGGTGTGTGGGAAAGAAAAGTTTTCCCTCCCAGTGTGGGATAGAAGGAGCTGGAGAAGGGTCACAGGGATACAGGTTGGCCATATTTCTGGTGTGCTCAGCAAAGCTGTCTTTCTGCTGTGGTCCTAAGAGACAGTTAGGACCTGCTGAGCCCCATGTTGAGCAAGATACCATACCTGCTGCAATATGAACTGCAAAGGGTCATCGGGCTTGTGATACACCAGTTTTGCTGTGATGTCCTGAGACAGAGACAGACAGAAGAAGCATTGATCCTTGGGCAGATGGTTGGCTACATTTGCTGCTCCAATACTAGCTGCATTTTAAAAAGCAAGCATCTCTTTCGATCCCCCAAAATGATCAAGGGTCTGTTTCTACTCCTTTTCCTAAGTTTATGCTTAAGAAAGCACGGGACAAGTTGGGATTTTGGGAAGGGATAATTTGTTACAAGCTAATTTTAGGCCAAGCTTCTCAAGCAAGCCTCTGGAGGGAGAAGGAAAAGAGAAATTTCACCTGAAATATCTGAAGAATATTGTGTTTCTCCATGTACCTAACGGAGACTTCAAAGGGGTCTTCGTACACCATTGGCTGCTCTGATATTTCACATGTGGTGTCTGTTGGCTTGTCTACAGTTGCTGAACACTGAGCCCCAGGTGTTTCACTGCCAGCCTCTGCAGAGTCAAACTCGGACATCTTGACTTTGAAACCTGGCAGTTCACTCACAGGAGATCCGATATCATATGAGTTTTCCCTGGATCTGAGAAATTCAATGACAGGTGACTGGTCGTCAGAACCTAGTGGTTTCTCAACAGCCAGCTGGTCTGCAGACATTGTCAATTCTACTATAGATGGCTGGTCTGCAGATGCTGGTGTTTTAACCCCAAGTAAGTCATCCAGAGACGGTGGGAATTCAACTATAGGTATCTGGTCCTCAGACAGTACAGCAGCTGGTGGTATGCTAGATTCCTCTACTTCAAATTCTGAACGATCACTGGGCTCTTGCTAAAATGTTTAACAAATAAAGAACAAAAAATATTTTAAACATGTAGCCCCACAGACCAGATAGCTCACGTTGCTGCATCCTCCAGTAAATATGGGAAGCGGGGATGTTATGCCTGGGGACCCGGGGGGACAGGACGCTTCACGGCAGGGGAAGGGCAGTAAGCCGAGGGGAGTCAGGGGGTCTGGGGGCACAGGGAGCCACGACAGGGGACCTGGGTGACAGGTGTGGACGCAGCCAGAGAGGGTGCCCTGGGGCTGGGTGTGCGGGGTGGAAGAGGTCTCCGAGCCCGGGATCGCCACCCCACCACCCTCACCAGTACCCGATCCTCCATGGCAGGACAGGGTTGCGCTTCGCCTTTCCCCGGCGCCGGCTTCTGCCGCTCGTCGCTCGCCGTAGGTGGGGAGAGGAGGAAGCAGGAAGACGCCGGGGTGGTTGCCGGGGAAACCGCTGCCCCTCCCCACCGGCTTCTGTGGGCGGTGCCGCCATGTCACGTGGGCGGTGCCGCCATGTCACGTGGGCAGCGAGTGCTGCGCCGCCATTATGGTTGAGGGCGGAAGCGCTGGCCGGGAAGTTGTGAGGGAATTGCGAGGGCTGAGGCGGCTCCTGGTCCCGGCCCCGGTCACGGTCCCGCGGCTGCCCCCTTGCCTACGTTATTCTCCTCTGCCCCCCGCAGCAGTGAGAGAGGTCTCTTTGTGTATGTCAGCAGCCAGCCAGCCAGCCAGCCAGCCAGCCTCAGTGTGGGCCTCAGGTTGCCTGCGGCCTGGTAGAAGCGAGGGATTCCCTTTGGCGGAGGGAATGGCATAGGAGTCGCCCATAGAATCATTGAATAGGATAGAATAGAATCATTTAGGTTGGAAGGGACCTTCAAGATCATCTAATCTGACCATCAACCTAACTGACCAAAAAACCATTACTAAACCATGTCCCCCAGCACCATGTCAACCCATCTTACAGAATCATACCCCAACCTGCCCGTGGCCTTTTGTTTTGCAGGGAGCTGTGTTACTTCACTGTGAATTCCAGTGGCATTCTGACCTTACTGTGCTCCTATAAAGGATGCAGGAGAGGCCAGGGTAGCCATTTGCTCTCTTTGGTCCTGTTCTTAAGTACCATGATAGTCAGGAGGCCTGTAGGAGAAGGGCAAAGACAAGCTGTATGTAGAGGATGAGATGGAAAAGGACATGTCAAATGGTTTGTAAAGGGATGCAGGGAAGTGAGAGGCAGGGTAGTAGAGCACTGAGAAAAATATTTACATGCACATTTGTGTGAGAGATACTTTTTCCTCTCCTCAGTTTTTCACAGATCCTGACAGTTGGTGTGCTGTGTGATGAACTTTGTCAGAAGAAGCAAATAAACAGATTGCCAGTTTCCCCCAAAGAGGAGATAAAAGGAATAAAGATAAAAGCTGTGCTGGGTTACCACAGTAACCAGCTTCTGAAATACTCTGGTTTATGCTCCAGTGTGACAAGAGCTGGGATTGAAACATGAATGGCTGAAACTGCCATGGGGGCTGATGGGGAGAGAAAGGGAGGGAGATGTAGGGCTTCAAAACATGTGCTAAGCTAACAGATGTCATTTCCATTCAGAGCAGCTCAGTTTGTGTGTGTTTTTCAGGTTACGCTGTTGACCTTTCAAGCAAAACAGCTTCCCCACTGCTCCAGTTCCACGTTCATGAGAGTGTTGTCCATATCCTCAGCCACATTGGCCGCCCAGATCATCTTGCACTGGAGTACTGCTGTTTGCATTTATGGGATTCCAGGTTATTACCCAACTCTTCTGAGCCCATCTTGCCTCTCCTGTTTCCCATGTGACTGTAGTGGTTCTGGACAGCATGGGACTGCTGGCTTTTTGAGTGTGGGGTTTTTTTTGGGTCTGTGTTCACTTGGAAAGATCTTGAAACATTTGAAACATTTAAGAATGTGTAAAATCCAACGGATCTTAGGCAGTTGGTTGGACAGATCTTAGGCAATTGGTTGGATGGACTCTCAGGGAGATTTCAGTATTTGACTTCTTCAACCTCCACTGATTATCCTTTCCTCACGTGATGGGAGAGAGTACAGTGTGTTG
Source organism: Scolopax mira (assembly GCA_004320125.1). Lineage (NCBI taxonomy): Eukaryota > Metazoa > Chordata > Aves > Charadriiformes > Scolopacidae > Scolopax > Scolopax mira. Next base: position 320,884 of record BJBW01003072.1, read on the forward strand.
CCTGGTGCTTGGTATTGTCAGTCTTTGATTTGTGGACCCTGACATATTTCCTCTGGCAGCTGTGGACTGATAGAGGAGGCTCAAGTTTGTAGGCAGAATACTCACTGTTTTCTCTTGCACACTCTTTAGAAATACTCTGTTCTGCAGCGATCAGTGTATGTTTGAATTCACATTTGCAACCCTTACCTGTGAAGTTTTTGCTTGATGAGATCTTGCTGCCAGACACTCTGGAAACTAATACAGCAATGTCCAGAAACAGTTGAGGTGTGAATTAGTAGGTCTCCCTGCCTTGCAGCTATGTGCTTCTGCACAACTGTAATGTTCACAGAGGGTCTGAAAGGAAAGCTGTAAACTGTTACATCCCTGTCATACTTCAGGGGTGCAATGTTTGCTTTAGTAACTGCAGTTACAGTTTTAACTGAAGTAGGCATCTGCTTTCAGTTGTTTCTGTATGGGTAGTTGTGTGCTGAGCCGTCCCAGTCTGTTTTCTGCACAGCATGACTCCCTGCAGAACTTCTCCCATGGGCTTCTCCTCTCTATCCATTACTGGACGGGACTAAGCAGTTCTCAGCTGCCTGCTGGCTTCAAATAGCATCCTGCTGTGGGTAAATCTCAAGCCCCATGTCTTCCTTTCATCTGTGCCTCATTGGTAAACAGCAGATCTCTCCATTTCCAACCCCACTGCCTACTGCAGGGATCTGGCTGCTGGGCCTGGAAAGCTAGGATTTTGTACAAGGAAGTAAGATGAATGACTCCATTAAATAAACATCACTGCTCTGTTTATTCTTTCAAAAGAACAGATTACAAAAAGCAGAAGATGCATTTTAAATGCATTAAAAATTCTGGGCAAAATAATGCCTTAAATACAATGCTCATGTAACATAAATCACATGGCTTTTTTCTATCCAGGCACATGGAAAGCAAAACCGTATTATTATATCATTATTTATATGGCACCATATGCTAAGTCTGGAACTTAAAGACTTTGAAATAAATAAGAAAACACCAGCTGCAGATCAGCAATCCGCTACTTTATTGGGAGTCACTGTGTAACTGTGGCTATCATTCCTGCTGTTAAGTTAAAACTTAAATAAATTGTCAGAGAAATAAGATAGCCATTAGAGATTCAGTGCCTGTCTCCTGGGGACACTTTTTCTAACAGCTGTAACAAAGATCTGCTGCTGGTTTTGTCCTATCCCTGTAGTAACTCATTGCATTTGTCCCTGCAGTATCACAGTTGTTCAGTAGAGATGGTTGAGCTGTTCACTATAAATAATGTTGGTTAACAATGCAGCCCCTTTTGGGTTAATAAATTATGCTCAAACCACTCCTGAGCCTCTTTGATTGGTTTCTTGCAAATCTGCAATGAAGAGTTGGAACAAATCACTTTCCACAGTCTGTTCACTTTGAATATTTCTTCTTACTTTATTGAGCTGTAAATATTTATAGATAATAGCCAAATCCTGAAAATGCCCGTCTTAAACTCCTGTCACCTCATCTGGTACTTGAAAATCATAATGAGGTGCCTGAGATGAAACGCATCGGAAAATTAAACATCATTGCTTAAAGGGGCAGAGGGCCCCAGTCAGCACCAGGCTGGGGAGGGAATTCATCTCTCTCCTCTCTCCAGGGCTTGGGCTTTCTCCCAGGCTGAGGTTGCTGGTTGTTCACCAGAGTGGTGAGGTCACCTGCTGCAGTGATACCCAAGTACGTGGCCTCATGATGTGTCTCCAAGAGTCTCTGGCCTGTGGTTTTGCACAGGTGCAGTCAGATGTAGTTGAGACCTTCCCCAGGTCTGGAGAGCAAAGAGGCCGCTTTGTGGCACGGGGCAATGATCAACCAAGGAAGAGGCTGGGGTCCTTGGAGAGAAATCTCTGCTCATCCACATGCCAGCCTGTGACTCTGGTGGGGATGATTGCCCTGATGTATGATGGGGTGATTGCTCTGCCCTCCATCCAGGGGGGTTTTGAGAAAGGAACCGCACTGCAGGCTGGGAGGAAAGGAGCGATGAGGAGAAAGCCGGCTCCTGCCTGAGGCAGAGGGGGCTGAGATAGGAGGGAACGGGGCTGCTGGCCTGCACCCAGAGTGCTCCTACACCAGCAGACATTGAGGAGGAGCCTGCACCCAGGCCTCTGCTTTGGTAGAGTCGGCTCTGAGTGTCTGTGTGCAGAGCCTGAGACAGAGCAGGCTGGCACATCCAGCACTTCCCCCAGTACGGCCTCTGCCCACGTTTTCCCAGCAGAGAGCAGCAAAGCCTCGTAGCTGCTCGCTGGGGCTCCCAGAGCATCCTCCGAGACCTTCTTGCGGCACTTGCCTCCACCAAACGCAGCAGTAAACCTTCCCTGAGCTCGCAGGCACACGTCACACCTGTCAAGAGCATTGGTGTGGGCAAACAGAAAACACACGCTCGCAATCCCGAAGATTCAGTGATTTCCTGAAAAACAAGGTGTTGGCAGAAAATCAGAGAAACCCGAGGGGGATGCTCTCCAGGTTGTTGTGCTCAGTGCCAAAAGGGAGTCCCTCAAGTGTGGCTTCAGAAAGTGAGAAGATACCTGTAGCAGGTTAAACAAATGTCTTTCACAGATGACATGCATTTCATGGCAGCCTACCAATATCTGAAGGGAGCCTACAGGAGAGCCGGAGAGGGACTCTGTCAGGAAGTGTAGGGACAGGACAAAGGGTAATGGTTTTAAGTTGGAAAAGGGGAGATTTAGATGAGATATTAGGAAGAAATTCTTTACAGTGAGAGTAGTGAAGCACTGGAACAGGTTGCCCAGGGAAGTTGTGGATGCCCCATCCCTGAAGGTATTCAAGGTCAGGCTGGATGGGGCTTTGAGCAACCTGGTCTGGTGGGAGATGTCCCTGCCCATGGCAGGGGGATTGGAACTTGATGATCTCTAAGGTCCCTTCCAACCCAAACTGTTCTGTGATTCTATGACTGGCACAGACCAGGCAATCTTTTGAGGTATCGGCCTCATTTTTGGTAATGCAGGGAAGAAACATTTATTAGCCTCTGTGTTTGGAAATATTTGCTTTGGAAATCCTTTTTACCTGCTATAGATTTAACTCTTTCTATTAAAAATAAAGTTTCAGTGGTCTCTTTCTTGTTCCCTCATTTTCTAATGTTATCACGAATGTTACTGGTGGTAAAGATGAATGAAAAATGTGAGATACTGCTTCTTTGCCAAGGTGTCAGAACTAATTAAACCATGTATTCTAATTTAGACAACATTTGCCAGAAAAACATTCGCCTTTTTCGAAACTTACCTGACGTTCCTTTGAAGTTTAAATAAGCCAAATTTGGGATTATACTGGAAGCTCCTCAGAGGTATTAACTGGAGTAGCATCTGTCATCCCTTAATTGCCCCATTCTAATTCCTGAAACTGTTACGGTTTTGTACATTCCCTTGTGAAATAATCATAGACCTTTCTGGGAGGCCCAATCCTTGTGAGGGAGAAGGCTTCAGTATGGTCTCATGGAAGAGACCTCTCCTCATCACATGGAAGGAGAGGGAGGGGAAGCTCAGTTCTGACTGAAGTCCCCAGTGAACCTTCATCACATCATCTCCACATCAGCTCTGAAACTCCTGAAGGAAAGAAGAGTCCAGGTGGGATGTTCACCTGAGGGAGCAGTGCTGGTGGAGGATGCTGGGGACAAGGACAGCAGCTGGGTGGTGGGAAGGCGGGAAGGGGTGGGAAGGTTTCCCTCCTCATCCCCCCTGAGAATGCTGCTTTAGTGCTGTGCTCCCTGCTGCTGTGAACCCATCTTTTGCCATGGGACAGAGAAGCAGGCATGGGAGGGGACAGGCTTTTGGGAGGCAAATGTTATCACGCAGTGACAGCAACAGCCTGGATAACCCTGTCGCTAGGTTCCTCTCGAAGAAGCTGGAATCCACAGATGGTTGCAAGTGGCTTTTTGCATTCCTCAAAACCTTGTGGCCGTAATGACCCCTCTGTCCTCGCTTCCCCACCCCCCCTCGTTCGGCCTGTACGCCAGGCTAATTTAAAATGGGATGCAAACCACCTCGGCCCTAGGGTCACTGAGCTGGTCTGCACAGCCTCCTGCCACTCACCTGAGGTAGGATCTGTCCTTTATTGATGCAAATGATGCTTCGTCTCTGAATCGTAGCTGTACATGGGAAAGGTGCAATTAGCTGCTGCAAGGAGCCAGGCTCGTCTGCCTCGCCTTGTTTAACAGAGGCTTTAATTAAAGACCCCCTGATGCTAGAAAGCCACATTAATTATTCATCTGAAAACATTTACATAGAGTCCCCTGTTTCCCTTCTTCAATAAATTATCAACTTCACGTCTCCATAATTCATCGAAAGGACTAAAAATACATTGTCTCAGCCTCCATCACCTCCCTCCTCACTCTGGCTTTGTCTCTTCCAACCGTGATGGGTTCAGTATCTTAATGTGAAGGTCTCCTACTGCTCTTAAGTAAAAAGGGGGGGATGGAGGAAAAGAGGGAGAGGGAAAGATTTGTCCCTGCATGGGAGTTGTGCAGATAGCAGTAATTTTTCTGTAATTTTTCTCTTTTTCTTTCCCACGCAACTGGCATGATCCTGAGGTTTGAAGAAGCTTGTTGACTGTTTCTAATGAGGAAAAATCCACTGAGGGAGGAGAAAAAACATTTCCAGGGGCAGAAGAGGCCTGGGTTTAGACAATTTCTATGCCCAGCTGCAGAAATCCTGGGTCAGATATCCAATTTATCTCCCTAGATCACCTCTGTACCCAACCTGTAGACCAGGCCAATGGTTCCCTATCTGCCTGGTAGAGAGATGCTGTTTTACTAATTATAAGCTGTTTTGATTTGTCTGTTTTAAAGAGAAAAAAAAAACAACAGACAAGCTTAGGCAGAGGGAGAAGTTCTGCAGCAATTCACAACAAAGATGTCACTGCAGGCACAACTGAAGGAAAATTCACCGCAAATAGTTTTCCCCAACACATTTCACTTCGTGATAAAGTGAACTGTCACATGAGAGAGGAAAAAAACCCAGTCCTCTAAGTGTTTGTTTACATTGGGAGTTAAGATAAATTAGTGTGGGGTGTGAGTTAATGCACAGAATTGGAAGTGCATTAAAGCTTTGTGTGGATGCTCTGATATAGAAGGAAAATGGCTTCAGTTCACTATGGTGACAATTAAACAAAAGTGAAACAAGGTCACTTTATCCCTGAACGTCCATGCAGGTCTTAACATGATTTAATTCATGTGCATTTATTTCACATCTTTGGTTAATTTGCCTTAACTTTCATGAATGCCCTAACCTGCAGGGCTTGGACAAGCATGTGTTCTGACTGATTGGGAATAACTACTGTTCTCTGCAGAACCAGGAGCAGTCTGGTGCCTATGGAGGCCTATCAAGGGGGGATCTTCTGGGATAGTAGGTGGAAGGGGACAGGATGGACAAGTTTCTTCGGATGTGATCAAAGAGAACATTTGAGAAATTACCAGGAGAGGAGAGCACTGACTCCAGAGGAGTTTGCTGACTGACCTTTAAAGACATGCTTCAGTGTTTTCAGAAGGAAATAAAGAGGTTTTTGTGTTTGGACATCAGCACGTACAGGGTCAGGGTCTAAGACTGAAAATGGAGTTGAACTGATTACAAAGAGAGTGATACTATTATCTGAAGTATTACTCTCTTAACTTATGTACTTTTCCCCCTTCCCTTGCCCTTGTGGCTGTTTTAAATGGACTGCCTTGGCTCAGCGGTAAATAACATGGGGACAAAACCCTTGCCTGGCCATGAGCATGTGCCTAAATCTCAGGCACTGCTCTCTTGGGGCTGAGAGACTAGAAATTCTTCCCATATCAAATTCCTGGAAGACAATCCACAATATGCTAGCTCTGATTCAAGCTTTTTCTCTCACGTTGTTGGAGGCTGGGGCAGCAAAGAAGAGAAGGACAGCCATATTCTACCCTACCAAAGATATAGTCCTCAAAGGGTTGGGGGTTAACAAGTTGAGACAGAACAACACAGAATTCCCTGTAGAATTAACATAATGGGGAGGAATGTTTGGGGACATATGTAGTACACAAATTTAAATACACAGGAGCAGGATCTGTGGCATAGAGGAGAGAGAGGGAGAAATAGGATTGTCAGCTGGAGGAGATGCTGGTTTTCAAAGACTGACTTTTGGAAATGGGACACTTTGGGAGATCCCATCTGCTTCACTATGGATGGTATGGAGTGGAACACTCTAGTTTGTTAGCCCCTGACCAGCTCTTAAATTAGGAGTACATTTTAGTGTCGTTTGCTGTTAGGTCAGGGAGTAATGTCTTCCAAGTTAACTTTTTTTTTGGAGACTGGAGGTACCATTTAATAGGATCTGCTGGAAAAGAACACCAGTGAGGTTATTCTGCTACTCAGCATGTCTCTAGAGGATGCTAGGTAGCACTGAACTCAGAGCTTTCTAGCATTCAAATGTAATCAGATACTTAGTATTACATTTACTAAGATATAAATACCATCTATTGCTTACCAATTAAATTATAGTTCAGACTATTATTAAGGGATCTGAATTAACATGCTTCTGGATTTGAGAAATACATCTTTGCAGGCATTAGGAAAAAGCTCTCATCCTTCTCTTCCATCTAAGCAAATTGGATTAAAATTTCCTGCAGTGAAGTTTTTTAGCACCGTAGAGGCTATAAACTGGCTAAACTGTCTATGGAGACCCCTTAAAAATCACCCAGGCTGTGGTATCGATCCAGATGTACATAAGTCTCAGTCTTTAGATAACTCACTCACAGTCCAGTGTTTACTGTTAAATTTGTATTGGCCTTAACATGCTTTGAAGCAATAATCAGTGTTGTGTCTCCAGGGGGATAGGACAATACATAATTGGCTTAAGCAGAAGGAAGATCTGGTTAGACATTAAGAAGCCTTTATGAATGGTACAGTAATAAACACAAGAATAAATAGCTGGGGGCCTTCTGCCTGTAGAGAAGTTTGGATGAAGACACTGAAATGATCTTGTCTTCTCCCCGAAGAAAAGCAGAGATGATTCTTTGCAGTTTCTTTCAACTTTATTTTCTATGATTCTGCATATGCCCACAAAGTTTTCTTGCCAAAAGTGGTAATAGCAGCATTTTCATTGCCACTGCATTGTCATTGAAAATGTTATCCCATCAGTGCTCCAAAGGAAAAACAGGCTGAAATAACAGAATGTCAATGCGAGCATCCTTTCTTTCCAAGCTGGCAGGAGCAAGCCATTTTGGAAGGTGATGTACATCTCCCATAACTCATACTCCAGCTTCCTTGGTTAAGCCAAATTGTCTTCCCAGTTTGTCAAACGGGAGAAGTGTTACCACTGTAATTAGAAACATTAAAGCAATCAAAATGAGCATACAAGCATAATTAAGGCGCTATTGGTTTATGTCCCCTGCAGGCATTCTTTTAGAATAAATGACTTTTTGGTTTAATTTAAACCTCTTCCAAAACACCAGTAAAACAAAAGGAGAAAGGAATTTCTATCCACATATTCACCACAAAACTAAGTAGTAAAACTACTTAGTTTTCAGTCTCATAACCTAGTTTACACTGGTAAAATTTACTCACACTGACACAATCTAGAAGGTATTGCTGAATAAAGAGTGTAACTTTAAAAGAATGTTAGATGTGGACAAAAAGAATTAAAGAGAAGAAAGAGAGACTTCCCTGGCTCTGGATCAAGCCCTTACAAAAGAGGAATCAGCTGTGCTCTGCCAATGTTGGACATGACCTTATGAATGTGCCTTTTTTCACTGTGAAGAAAAGGTACACAGCATAATTAACAAGGCTGGAAGAGTGTTTTCCAATCTAGGTGGGGAGAAGAGAAGATGAAGATCAGGAATATCTGGTGAGTATTGGAGAGCTACCACTCTTCTGCCTCTCTGTAAGACAGGAGTAGGGTTGCACTATGGAAGACGTTGAACCCCACTGATAGAGCTCACTGGGTTAAGCTTTGTAGAAGCAGGTGTTTAGCTCTGGTTTTCTGAGGCTGAGCTGTCTGCAGAGAGTAACCACAACCTGTCTGCTTTGGGAAAGATGGGTTCAGTGCTGGGGGTGCAAGTGTGTGGGGTGACATGGGTGGTGACAAAGAAGCACATATGCCACCCGTTAGAGAAGTGCTGCTTCTTGGCTCCTCATTCTGCCAGAGGCATACTTTTGCTTGTGAGCCTTGTAGTTGTGATGGCCAAATACATCGAAAAGGTGCTCAGAGTTACCCATGGGTCAAAGCAGGGTTGCTGTACACTGTGTTGGCAAAGAGAGGGTGTATTCACACACCAAACATGTTTGTATCACCTGACCTGGCTGCCTTCAACTTACAGGAAGGCTGAATGACTGGAGAAATGGCAGGTGGACTTTATTTGAGGTTGATGTTAACCTCCCCAAAGGTAGGGGGCTATGTTGTCAGCTGAGTATTTCTAGTGGTCTGGAAAGATGCCTCAAGTTTGACCATCTCTACAGGAATTTGAGCCTATGATATATTCTCAGAAATGTCTTCTTCATGGGTGGTCTTACCTGTTTTATTGAACTTAGGGTCTTTGATTCTTCCTTTTATGAGATCCCACACAAATACTCAGTCTGACTGGTACAGGCAAGAAACGTTCAGAGCCAGCTAATAGTGCCGCAGATGGAAGGACATGGCCACTTCCTTTGAAGACCTGCCTTTCTAGCAGGGTTAACAAGGTCCTCTGTTAGCACTCTAGGGGTCACTGGTCCAGTCATGGTTATCTCAGACTCAGCTGAGATATAACCTATAAGCCAGAGGAGTATCAGCTCCACAACTGGCGTTTCCCACTGCTGCAGCCCTGACTTACCCAGCTGCTGTGAACTGCAGACAAAACTCATCACGTGTGTTCCTTCACTTGGGCAACATGGGAAGCAACAGGTTCTGCTGGGTACTGCTGCAGCTTCCCAGTCATAGCACTGCCCTCACAGGTGAAAAGTGCCATCTGCAGGATCTGAATGTCCCCATGCTGGACAGCTGAGAAGATGTGGGCAGCCTAAGCCATGGAGGTAGGTAACAGATGCTGACTCTGAGTTTTCATTTTAGTTCTTCATGCTAAAAATGAGTCATGGTAAGGGTCAATGGGTGTACTCTTCCCCTTCAAAACTGACTCAACGAGGGTAATTTTTTGGCTCAGATTCAAGCATGCATGCAAAGATGAGGACTGTAGAACTCACAACTGGCTTTGCTGTCTCTAGCTCTGGCTGGGATCTGCAGCCTTAGAGGAACTGGAGCGAGCAGCTCCCTTATCCCAAAGCCTTGCTGTGTTAGTGAGGCTGCAGCTTCCTCTGGTTGCCTGGCTTAGGACTGCTGACATTCCTGGCCAGGGAAGGAAGCACAGGAAGACCCTTATCCTGGGGGATTTCCCACAGCACCTCTGCAGAGGGGCGCAAACACCACTCCTCTACCTCACTACTTCTGTTTTTGACACCTGTCTGCATTAAGTGTTGCCACAGCTGATGTGCCATCTGTACACAACAGACCCACACCCTCTGCAGAGGCCAAGGGCTGGCGACTGGCTGCAAGAGACACGCAAAAGGACAAGGTGAACATCACAGGCAGCACCAAGAAAATCCATCTGAAACCCTGCTCCATATGGGAAAGCACAGCTCCAGCTGTTCAGCATTAGGAGTTAGCTGGCTCTGAAGCTGCTGCTACCCTGGCTTTCATGCTAGGCAAGCACAGACCCATCAGAGCTGGTGAATAGGGGGAAAGCAGCGGGGGTAGCAGCATCACGCTGGCACAAGGAATCTCGTGATGCTATTGCTCCCCATGATTATGCTGTTAACAGCCAAGCAGGGTGGAGTTTAATGAGCAAAGGTAGATGAGAAAAGGAAAACAACTGAGACAAATGATGTTTAAATGCGATGGCTCATTAAACAAAAGCTCTCTACTATGTTTCTTTCCTTGGTAGCAGCAAAAGGGACAATGGCCATAAGTAAGAGGCAACCCACTGACACCAGAAAGGATTTATAGAAAGTAACACACTTAATTTAGCAGCTCCAGCACCAATGAGCAGAGCTACTTTGCATCAAGGAACTTTTGCAGTGTTTTTGCATGAGGCAGAGAACTCTTTTCAGCTCAGATCCTTGGAGCTTCTCACTGCTTGAATATCGAGGACCAGTCCTGCTGTGTCACACATCCAAACTCCTGCTGTCTCCAGCAGATGTTTTGGAATGCAAAAATAAGTGCAGTGTGGACTGTGGGTGCCATACTAATGCCATCATATCTGGTGTGGTTTATCGATGCTTGCTTGTGGGACTTTGATCCTGACCAGATCCTGTAGTTTTTGCTGAACTGTAGGCCTTACCAGACATTGAGAAGTGACCCTACTCAATTCCCCTCCAAAAGGCAGGAACAGCTACACTGATATTCCTTCTGACAATGGTATAACCTGTCCTCAGAGCATCCAAGCAATAGAGGCTTGGCACCTCCCAAAATGAGCAACCATTCCAGCGTTTCATTGTCATTACCTACCTTGTCAGTATATTGTCCTATCCAGCCAGGGTATGGAGTACGGATTATTTCCTCCCTCTTTGCCAAAGCCTTGGTATCGATTTTGTAATAGACTGCCTCTCAGCTTTCCAACCACATGCGACAAAAGATCTCCATAATGTTCATCTGTCTTACGAGGCAAATGGTTACTCTGCATTTGTATAAATCATGAAAATGGGTGTGATCTTCTGCCTGAAAATAAACTAAAATATGCAATCTATCATATAGAAGTTTCTATTGTGTTATTTATGAGAATGGTAAAGGCAATAGTCTTCAAAAATAAAATACGTGATCCTCTAGGAGCTTCTACCAGTAAGCTGCTGAGATGAGAAGGTGGCCCTGAAATCCAGCAAGAGTGCAGAATAGGGCCTTGGACTTCTTTGCCAATCAGAATTTGTCAGGAATGAGAAAGACTTAAGTACATGATTACTTCTGATGTTAGGACACCTTGCATAGCAAGAGAATAAAATCTTTACTGCTTTTTTCTTGCTTTCTGCATGGGCAACCTAGCCTTATCAGAAATTATATTTTCCAAGACTGGAAAAATTAGCCAATTAGATGCTGTAGAAAGTATGCCTCTAGCTGTCTGCATAAGAAAAAGTTCTTAGGAGCAGATGCAGAGTTAAATACCCTATTCTTTGGTCTTTTTGAAGGTCAGATACCAAGAAACTAGCCCAGATTCTAGGATTCCTGATGAAATGGTGGTGCAAACAGCAGTGGTTCAGACCCTTTGGCTGGCTGTGTTCTGCACATTGACTGTGCTGACATCGTAAACCACAGTAAAAGAAATAACTTTGTTCTAACTGCTGCAACAGAAGGTCCTCTGTCTCACAAACATCATTTGATCCAAGAGGGGTTGAACTGACTTGAAAGCAGTTTTCATCAGCCCCATCTCCGTTCCAAGCGAGGAGCTCGCACCACTTGAACTGCCTGTTCACAAAGCTCATGGGAAGACAGACAGCAAAATACAGCATCCGTATGGAAAGCACTTATTGGTTAAGAGATAGCAACTCTGTAGACAGGAGAAATGCTACTGAGACAATTTATCTGCAGTGGGGAGCTTAAACATCCAGTTCTCACTTCCTTAGCACTATACCTTCCATTTAGTGGATGTCAAAATCTTGCACTTGAGCAACATCTTATTTTGTGCATAGGAATCAATGGTCTGATTGATTGCCCTCGGGCTGATTTTTGTTCAAAATTGCTGAAGCCTCATTACCTGGATGACATGGGTCAGAGAAACTAGTTTCACTGATTATGATGTTATAAAGCAGCATGCATTTGGTATCAGGGCACGCTGTGTTTGCAATTGACGCTTTGAAGGCAGGTACCTGATAGGTCAGAGAGACCTACAAGAAAAACAGGACACAATGGTAAGGCAAGGCCAGCTGGATGGATGCAGTGACTGAAGTGCATTTCCCCTTGGCCTCTGGCAGTGAGTGAATTTCCAAAATTTCTTACCGACAGCAGGATTTAGCTCCCACTCCATAAAGCTATGGATGTGGGTGTGTGCGAAGCTATGACCTTGTAGTCAGCAGAGAACTAGTCAATGCAGGGCAGTGCAGTTTGGAGAGCTATGCCGCTCTCACTAAAGTAGACACAGTTGATCAGCTGAATGGCTCTCCAGACTCTGCAGCCTGCATTGACTCATTTTTTCTTGACTATAAGCAGATGTTTGGCCCCTAGTTCACGTGTAGGTACTTAACAGTCCAGACACCTACATCTCATATTGGCTCTACTCATGCCTGAGCTGAAAACCTCACCTTGGTGTGTGCCTTGTCAGTCAATAATAATAGCAAGTTCCTGTGGTCACCAAAGCATAATCCCCAGTAATATCAGCTTCACATTTAAGACCAGTCCTTCCACTTAATTTTACACCATGAGGATGTAAAAAGTATCTGGAAACTGAGTCCTGAGCTGGAACATCTTTTGAATGGTGTGTTCACAAAACATTGAGTCCCAAAAGTCAAGAATATGTAACTATGTATTTCTCTCAAGTCTTTTACCCACCTTGCCTATCTTGTATATGGCAGGTACTTCTGGTTTTGTTCTGATGGATTTCCTAGTACTTTCTTAATTCTTTCCAGGTGGCCTCTCTCCAGTTTCATGTCTACCCATGACCACGTTTTCATCCTGTATCTATTGAAAGTGGTAATCACTGTATCTGTTCCAAAACATCTCCCCATGCAAAGACCCAGGGGGCTTCTGATGACAAACACCAATTTGATGCTCGTTCACGTTATGCTGACATGTAAACCCACCGAGGATGACCAGAACAAATGGGACCTGACTAGCTTCATAAATTTCCTCGAGTGCCTAGTGGGAGGCAGAACATGCTCTTGCCAACGACCTCTGAGACTGCAGTATGAAAATAACCTAAAGCATTTAAAAAGCAACAAGAGTGGAAGGATGCATTTTACGTCAATTCAGTCAAAAAGTCCTCAGAATTAGTTGCCTGAAGTGTTTGGGAAAGCTGACAGAGTATAATAGCACAGAGACTATTTTCTTGCTTCTCAGCAAAGACAGCATTAATCGTCTGGGCTTAATATAGCCTTCCACATGCCAACTGGGTGCAAAATTATGGCTGGTATTAGAAAACCACTTACCATGTGGACAGGCTTAAAGTGCAATAAGCTGTAGGATGTGGATGCAGATGGAGTATGCCTGAGGACATGCACTGACCTTGAGAATTGTATGCCATGTCTCTGGAGACATAGTGCTTCTTCATTATGGACCCTGACAGAGATGGAGCTCTTCATCAGTGGTGGGTCAGGAAAAGACTTGAATTTGGAGTCAGGCTTGAATTTTGTGATCCAGGTATAACTAGAGATGTCTGAGCACAAGAGATTTACTGGAATCCGTTGTGTGCACCATTGTAATACCTATATGCATAATACATAGACCAATATACATCAAGATTGTGCCAGGGAGAGAAACCACAGCTCTGGGTGTTGGCAAGGATATCATGTATAGAAAAGAGCAGAGACCTGTAAGCATCCTCCATCCTCTTCTATACCCAGCTTGGTTTGGTAGGTGTACCTTCTGCCAATAGCTATGCTTATTTTGATAGGGACCAGATATATGGCTGGGTATCTCATCTGAGATTTTGTCTTAGCATCTGAAGAATACACAGCACGACAAATAAGGTCAAAGCCTTTAACACCCTGAACAGTAACATCTGTACATATCAGCTTAGAGATTGTTGTTCTAGTATTACTACCTAGTAAAGCGGGCTCAATTGTTCAATGCTTATGTAATGCTCTTTTCTCTGTATGTGAATTGTGTCTTAATCCTGTTTTTCTCCCAGTAGATTTTCTCAAAAGTTATTAATAAACAGTTTTAACTAATAAGTTACAGGTTTTGCAGTGAATTTTTTGTCACTCTGTCTGTAGTTGGCCTCCTTGGTTATGCAGTGATCTCTCATCTCTGATGAGAGGATTAATTTTAAGAACATGATAATAGATGTGCTGTTGGTGAAGTCTTTTGGACAAATGTAAATCTTTGCTAAAATTAGAAGACATTCAGCCTAGCATTTCCGTGGTTATCCAGATACTGACATACAACAACATCACGCAGAGTGAGTCAAGCAGAAGACTGATTCATGGATCAGGGTTTTTTTTATAATCAACCAACACTAGTATTTAGGTAATTATGTCTGTACAGGATGTTATGACATGTCTATCCTACATGGATTGCCAGTTACCGAGAGAGCTTCTTTTTATTACTAAAATATACCTTTTTTGCCTTAAAATATTATGACAGTTGTGAGAATTCCTCTTATTACTGAGCCCCATTCTGCCTTGGTGAAAGCAACAGAGCTCAACTTGTGTGAATTAATGCTGAACTGGAAGCTCAGAGGAGACTACCCATGGCTCCTCGTCTGACTGCTGAAAGGTTTAAAGGTGTAGCAGTAGGGCTGGAACTGAGAGAAGCAACTGAAAAGAGGAAGGGAAGTGGGAACATCCCAGGCATTTCTAACAGTCATCTTTTTGTGATAGTGACCAAATACTGCAGGGTTGCTGGATGTCCTTTCTCTTGTTTTGACTGGTGTTTCTACACAGGTGCTTCTTGCACTGAGTTACCACCAAGGTCTGCTAAGCTGAGGGGTCAATCCAAGTCTCACCTTCTAGCTTGGAAGAGCACCCCGAAGGAATGGCTGGATATTGTAACACCAGTTGGCTATTTCAACTATCAGGAGGTATGAGCATCCTTTAGTGCTGCACAAGCTCTTGCACAAACCACCTCTCCTGGACACAGTCAGGAAGGGGGGAGGTGACTCCAAAAAAGCAGCTGCTTGATGTCTTGTGTTGTCAGAACTCAGTGCTAGGTCACTGTTTGGACTGTGAAAGGAGGGTCAACCCGTGGAGAACAGACATGCATCGATCTCTGACCCTCTCACTTCAGATTTTCCAACAAACTCTGTCCCATGGTCAAATATGGGGAGAAGAGGTCTTAATTGCCTGCTAGACCTCTAATGCATGTCTTGCAAAAACTACTGGAGTCTATCTGAAGGGCTTAAATAACAAGGCACAAGGTGCTTGCTGTCAGGCTGGAGTGTTGCAGCTGTGCTGGTGTTCATCTGAACCCTGCCAGCTCTGGGCTGCTCACTGCTCTCCTTCCGCTGGAAGATTCCCCATCATTCCTGCTTCCTTCTCCCTTTCCCCTGCCCATGGCAGGAAAGGCTTCTTGGCTTTTAGGTGGGGGCAGATCACAGCAGATATGTGTTCTCCTTTGAGATTCACCCACTGTTTAGCTTAATTAATCCTGACACAATGCAGTTGCTGTTACAGAAGAAATGTCAAGAGAAATTAGACCAGCTGGTAGCATGAAAACCAAGGAAGTCAGGACTGTGTGGTGCCTCACTTTCCTGCAGAAGTTTGATTTGCTTTCCTGATGGGGTTCCCTGCAGGGAACTGGATGGCTGTGAGCAGAAGAGGCTGACCTGTGTCACTTGCTCTTGGTACAGTCCCCTTGCACCAAGATCCACTGAAGGGACAGTGAGGAACTGTTCCCCAAACAAGCCCAGTAGGAGACCTAGCCAGCAGCAATTGGCCTGGATAGGCTTTCAGGAGAACCTGGACAGCCCTGGGATTCAGCTTGGCTTAGGGTCCCCATTCCCTGAAGTGTAAGGCTCAGTAGAGCTCCTCTGGGAGAAGAGAAGCACTGCTGAGTTGCTTCTTTATCTTCTTTTATTCTGTCTATGAGCACCTTCAGCTGCTGTTTCTCACCACTTTCTTCACCTTTATATCTATTGACTTGAATGATTTCATACACTGATCAATTTTGTTGGATTTATTTTTTTTTCTTAAAGCAAACAACCTTCATATTTTGATGTTCCATTAGACCATAACATTTGAGCTCTTTCCTTTCTGCAGTGATCTGATTTAAAAAAATGAGAAGCTGGTGTAATAATACACAGCGCAGCTGCACAACGCAGATGCATTGTAATACCCTCTATATGTATTTCCCTCTATATGATCATCTCCTCCGCTGTGCTCTCCTGTGGGACATGTAGCTTGTAAGTCTGCAGATGTCACAAGCCTGTAATAGATTGTGCTTATGGAGAACTGCCTTTGACACTTAAATATTGCCCAAAGTTCAGGAGCCTATTTTGTGCTGGCTGTCTAGGGGATGCAAGCAAGTAAAATTTCAGTCTGTTTGATGCATTGGCAAAAAAAAGTCTCTTTGTTCTACCCCAGACAGGCATCTACTTGCCAAGGGGATGATAATCATATTTGAGTATTAAGAACAAGACCTTGCCATGGCATGGTTTCTCTGGCTTGCCAAGTAAGTGTGGCTTCTAGTAGTGCAGAAGGAATATATTTCTCCCCTTTTGAACCCACAGACTCCATGTTCTGTGGCAGGCATTGGATGGCTTGCTCCTGCCCTCTGTGCTGGGCTCAGTGCAGGAATGCTTCTCTGGGACACCTCAAGGGAGTGGACCATGGGCCGCCCTGACCAATCTGCTGGGGAAGCTGTGGAAGTTTAATTCTCTTGCTAGAGTTGTGCAAAATCCTCAAGCTTAGTTCATGTCAACCACTTTAATAGCTTCAACTAATCTGCTTGTTTTTTCCATGGATTGGATTTGGGAAGGCTTCTGTGAATTCGTCTCCCAGCAGTGCCCTTCATCCTTGCAAGGGCAACAAGAGCAAGGTGAGGTACATCTCCTCTTCCACTGGAATAGCTGATTCTGAGAAAGGGCACCTCTCCATCGCCTGAGGCCCTTCTCACCCGTGGCCCTGCCCTGGGCTGGTTAAAACAGTGCAATCTTCTCCCTGAGCTCTCTCATGTCAGTATAAAAGTGGCTTACATCTTGTTCTTAGTTCATAATTTCCTTACAGACTTAACTTGGAACATCATAAGCTGTTTCCAATCCTATAGAGTGTGAGCGAAGCTGGGGATGAGGGGGGCCTTGAACTAAATGCATGTAACATCAGCACAATTTTATGGGTGGGCAAGCTCTGAGCAACGTGACTGAAGGCATGTGAGTATTCACAGCCATTAAAGTCAAAGTAAATACATTGCGGGTGGCCTAATAGATTCAAACACTGAATGCTGTAGCAGGAACTGCTGTCAGTGTCTATGAGCAAAGAAATACAAAGTTCATCTAAAGGAAAAAAAGGTATATTCACTCTGCATTATTCACCCAACCACAGCTTCTCCTCAGGGAGACCAAGCTTGTAATGGTTAGAATGGGGGAAGGCAAAGCAAAAGGTGCAACAAAAAAGGCAATAGAAACTAAGCATTTATTTTCATGTTTCGCCTATTAGTGCTAAACTATTAAATGCATTTGCTCAGGGTGGGAGGACGTGGAGTGCTCAGGCAGGAACAGCAACACACAAGGATACCCCTGAGACTTTCCACGTTGGCTCTGAAAGATGCTCCAAGGATGTTATTTCACTGTTGTACCACAGGACCTCCTCAAAGGAAGGAGACACAACCACACAACCCTGTTCCCCCCATTCGCTGTGGGACTGCAAGGTAGTAGGACTGGCATCACTAGCACCTGGCTGGGTTGGGAGGGAAGACCTACTGATGGTTCTCCTGTCTTTATACCCACGCTCTTGCATAAACCTCTGGAAGTTAGCTATCTTTAATGTCTCAACAAATTACAGTAAGGTTTGGGGACCAGCTCCTCTGGGCTCTTCAGTAAACCTGAACCTTATTAGACGTCTTCCAGAAAGTCAGCAGAGTCTTTGCACATTTTCTTCAATGTTATTAATTTACAAAGGTTACTCAATTAGTAGAGTCCGCTAACTTGTAAAACTTTACTTATTTACACTGTTTCTTGGAGAGGGATTTTCTCCAAGCCTGATGATGATAAGCTTAGGCATTACAAATCCTCTTGCTGCTTTTGTCAACAGGCAGCCTGAGAGCATTAATCAGAGGTGCACGCTTCCCAGCTGTGGCTCCGCTCCAGTTCCCCGCTGCTGGGCACCAGCTTCCCCCCAAGCCTGGAGGAGCTCTGCACACCAGCGCTAGCCTTTCCCAGGGCTGGATACCCCATTTGAAAGGCAGCAGAAAATCCCGACATTTCTCATGACCCCCTCATTTTAGACAACAGGCAAGGCAAGGCTGTCTTTGCCTCAAAAGCAAAGCTGTCTCCCCAAAGCGTGCCTTTCAGCTCAAGGCAATTTTCTTGCACCGTACAGGTCTCTACTGCATGAAGCTTAGGCAGGGAAAGATGTGGGGTGCACTTGGGCTTCAAAGCTTGCTCCAAATCCCTTTCCAGCCAAATGAAAAATTGTGTTTCAAATTGCTTCTGCAGGGAAGGGAAATGGAGCACCAAGTGAGCAGGACTGGGAGTATTGTGTGACCTCTGAAGCCTCAAGATTGTCTTGATCACCTTGAGGGGTGTCCCAAATGCTCCCCTGTTTATCTAGGAGCCTCCAAGTGAGTTCAGTCTATGCCAGTTATGGAGCTTTCTGTTATTCACACAGCAAATGTGGTAGGTAAATGTTGCTGATCTGCAGCTCCTGGGAGGTGCTGGTACACATTAATGGTATGAGGAACTTGGCACAACTTCTGCCCTGCCCCAGCCTGGGGTGTTATTTATCCCTATGTCACTGCTGCTAGTGAGATTTAACAAAGAAAAGTTTCTCATTCCTGCTAGTTACTGAGATTTTGCTGTGGGCTCTTGGTAAATCCTCATCTCCCTGGTGTGCAGACATTGTTGGTTCATGAAGCGTGAAGTTTGAGCACACCAGGCAGACTGGGACAAGTCCTTCCTCAATGATGGATTCACTGAGATGGTGCTGGGGAAGGTGAACCCATCTGCTAGCTAGTTTGGGAAGGAAAGCCATGATTTCAGGCAGTGAGAAATAAGGGTAAGATCCAGCTGCCAGAACAGTCAGATATTAGAGGCACAGAGGGGTTGACACAGGTTGCGTAGAAGTGAGTTACTGCTCCTTTTGACCCTTTGTCCAGCGTCTGCCTGTCTGGCTACTTGGACTTCTTTATGTGTTATTCAGAGCATTATTCTGTGTATTGACATTTGTCTCCTTTGAAAGCTGCAGGGAGAGGATAACCCACTGCCTTCTTACATGGAAAATGCCAATAATGAAATTGGATGCGTTGACTTTTCCCTTCACTAAGAGCTATGTGGTTTTATGAATGTGATGTGACCATGTTGGTAGCCTTTACTGCCTTGAAGGAGTTTGCTTCTTGAAGCTAATTGATTTCCCCTTAGAGTCAACATGAAAGCAAAGTTTTTCAACCCTGACTGTTCTACAGGTGCCTCTGCAACGTCCAATATATGTGTTAATGTGCACACAAGGATGTTGCTAGGAAACTTGTGAGAGCTAAATGAGGAAATGCTGTTAATAGAGGCAAACATCAGAGCCTCCAAAGTCTTCCTCTGCAGTTTTGCTAATGGTAAAAAGGGCCACCTGTGAAGTTGGGTTGGGTCATCCCCTTGTGTCAGTTAAATAGCAGGAAAAAAAAAAAAAGGCTTGGTTTGGCTCTTTTGGTGGAGTTTTGATGCTGCTTCATGCTAGATAAGCTTTATGGCACCATCTGTTTCTGGAAAGGGTAGGTAAGTCTTTTCTCTCTGGATTAGTTTGTAGTGACTCTGTTTTGCCTTGTTTCACTGTACCTGTTTGGTGCTCATTGGTGACCAGTCTGTACTACCCCATCTGAGTGCTTGTCTGAGGCAGTGCTTTCCCAGTCACCCTGAAAACATTTTGTGGTGTCTAGAGCATTAAGGGAGGTGACGTTTTGCCACTACCTTTGCCTATCTCAAGTAGGCCTCTTAGAGTTTAATTTGGCTCAAAAGTGATCTTGAATGAGAGCTTTTCCCCCATTCTTTGGGCTGTAAGAGGCCTAAAGAGCCTGAGGGATGCAAAATTAGCAGGAACTGCTAATATCTTACATTTGGAAGATGCTATAATACTTGTAGCTCAGGTTGCTGATGGCTATGCTTAATATGTGGTCTTCTTGAGTTAACTCCTCTTGCCTTCTCCTCCTAAAGGCATATTATTTCTGTAACAAGTGTTGCTTTTCCTACCATTACTGACCCCAAGAAGCAATCCCTTTTGCACCTTGCAAAGGGTTACGAGTGCTGAGTTTACCCTCCTTTGGAGAAACATTAAGTTGTTATGTTATGGACTTTTCAACTGCTGTAAAAGTTGGGGCTGGCAATCCTGGCTTGCTGCCAGATGAATCTGTGGCATTCTGTTCCTTCTTTCCTAACTTCTTCATAATCCTTCCCTTCATGTCATTACTTGTTGCATTTCTTTTTTTTATATATTTTTAGAAACAGCTTGGGGGGGAAAAAACCCAAAACAACTAAACAATTTAACTAAGCTCCAGCAGAAGAGGTTTTGTTTGGGTATAACCATTTGTTCTCTCAGCTGAAAGTGAGAGAACAAAGTGCTGGTTCCTGCTGTCACCTGGAGAGGGAAGATCTTTGCTCTAGTGTGATGTGTGGATGAGGGCAAGTTGTGTGCCAGAGAATCTTTTTTGGAATGAAGTGGAGATGGAGTTGTTCCTCATATGTCCTGACATATAACTCATTTAGGTGGCTCATTCTGAAGGAGCCGTGATAACTTTTTAGACCATTGCATGTCAACTGCTGTTGCAAAAAAAACCCCAAAACAAAACAATCAAAAAAACCCACAAACAAACACAAAACAAAACAAGCCCCCCAAAAACTGTCTCAAATAATTTAGTGAGTTTAAAATGTTTATTGGAAGAATTCTCTACTCCTTGGCTCCCTAGTATTCAGATCCAAAGATTTTTTTTTTATTAATCTTGAAGGCTTTGCATGCCTAAAACATTGTCTGATATTTTTTTCCTGTCGCTTCATTGATCTAATAAAAATTAATTCCTTTCCTTACAAACTTTGTCTCAGCTACGGCCTAAAGCCTTCACAGCTACAACAATGCTACTACTGTGAACAAAGTTGCCTCCATTTCAATGAATCCAACTGTGCAGAACTCAAAGGGAATTAGCTGTGCAATGATTTAAAAATGACTCAAATGCATTTCTATGCACAAAAAGTCATAGCATTAAAATTTCAAGTCTTTTCAGGACATATGTCCCCTTTGTGCAGCTGGGAATTGCCCTTCTGTAATAGCATGAAGCTCCCATTTCTATCCCTTCACAACCATGAGGCATTAAAGATAAGAGGGTTTTTGTTGTACGGAGTTCTTATGCCTAGAAAAGCATCACTCGCCTAAGGCTGAATCTGAATCTTGTCTGTCCTGAGTGGGGATAGTTTGGGGAGAAATGCCTTTGAAACTGATGAGTTATTTGTAACACTAGAATACATCTCGGTGAAGATGGATTAATGGGTAGAGTACAGCTGAGCTGGTGAAAGGTACATGATTAATTCAGTTTTGACAGGACTGCATAACTTAGAGCCTGTATCACACCTCCAATTAGGCATATCACATTCTTTATTTCTACAGCTGTAGAGCCTAGGAATACCATACCTGAATGTCAGCCTTAGTGTGCTTGGTGCTCTACAAAAAGAAATAAATATGTGATGTGAGAGAGAGTGTGCACCTGGAAAATATTGAGACTATTTTGGAAGACAGTGCTGCTCACTACTGAAATATTAGACTATTGAAGCTTTCATGCTTAATGAATTCCTGACTATTTCTAGTTTCTGTCTTTGCAGCCAGTCCCTCATGGAGACCAAACTTGATTCCAAGGAGAAATAAGCTGGGGAAGGCTATTTAAGGGAGAAGTATTGCGAAGGTGAATGTCTGGTGATGCTGTAGATGATGTGGGTTTTGGTGCCAGGGTCACCAGAGGTTGAAGTTTTGCTCATGAGAGACATGTGGGTTCCTGCCTTGTGAAACTGTAACATGGGGCTACAGAAAAGAAGGGGAATTTGCCTGTAAAGGAAGTGGTCCGTCCCAGGCAGAAGGAGGTCACTGTGCCTTGTTGTAAGCATGACCAAGACAATGAGGAAAGCTAGCTAGGCTGGAGCTCCTGGTTCTTGTAAGGGCATTAGCTGCTCTTGCTGTGGGCCCATCTCACAACATTGAGCAGTGTTAAACTGAACTGCTGCCCCTTTATTCTGGGAGAGGAGGGGGTGAAAGACGGACCCCCCAGCCAAATGATTGCAAAGTGGATATCAGTCAAAACCACTCGTTGGTGTTGCTGCACTGAAGACCTTGGTGTTACACCTCTACCTGTTGGACTTGCCAAGCTGTTGTAGGAGCTGTGCCACGCACCTCCACCATGCACCTTGGGCCTACTGTTCTTTGCACAGCTTGTGCTCCCCTTGCTAGTGCTTTAGGAAGTATCGCTGCATAAATCAGTACGCAGGGAAATAACTTCGCATCTCTGCCAGGTGTCTGTTTTCCTGTAGTCTTCCCCGGTATTTCAGGCTGGATCAGTAACGAGCTGAGAGCTATATTTGGGTGGAAGTGAGATGCCAGCTCCTCAAGGATTCATTTATCGGGCTGCAGGCCAAAGCATACTCTGGCCCTTGATTGCATGTTACTCGCTACATTTAGTTAAACCAATGGGGAAGGCTTTAAATTTTCAGTCCAACAACACAAATGCATCATTGCACAGCCCTTTGATTTTCTTATTAGCAATATGTGAGTAATGAGGAATGGGGCTAGGGAGGAAAGAATCAACAGTGTTGTTTTATCTGAGGAAGGTCAAGATCTGTTCTGTGACTCTGGGCTCCTTCTGGTACAGATAAGGTAAAGTCTATGCTCTTGTCTTGATGTCACAACATCAAGATTCATTTTATGAGACTCTTCTGAAAAATCTGGTTTGTAGCTGCTTGCCTTTGCCTTCCTAGGGCTGATTTCTTCCCTTTTGGGAGAAGGATTCATCCTTAGAGATGACACCTTCTGGAAAGCATTATAGAACATAGTATCCCTGGTAACTGGAGCTGATACTTCTCTACACAGAAATCTGTGCCCTGTTAAACTGAGAGTTGAATGGGGCAGGGGGAGGATAACTTCAGAAATAGTTGCTCTGGGACACTGGAGTTGGAATCAGGAGTCCACGTGAGGCATCCAAATGTAGCTTCATGCACAAGTAGTAAACTCGGACTCAGATTCTGTAGTACCTGCATAATCTTTCGAACAGTGAAATTCAGGGAAGTCACTTAAACCTCCCCTATCCTACATAAATTTTAAATTGTTACCAGAGTAATACCACTCTGAGAGCAAGCGAGTTGGTTCGTATGCCCCATATCGTTATGAGCTTGCTGTGATTTTTTTGCTGATTAAATTGGATTGAAATTTGAGATTGAATTAAGTATTGTTGTGGTGATATAAAGGCTTTGATTTGCTACCACATATGAAATCAGGCAGAGGCTGAGGAAGCTGGGCTTCTTCAGCCTGGAGAAGAGCAGGGTTGGGGAACAAACACCTGTCTTTCAATGCATAGCTGGAGGTCGTTAAGGAAATGGAGGCAAGCTCTTTACTAAGGATAATTAATTACTGGAATAGGTAGATCAGAGAGATTGTGGAGTCTGTGTCCTTGGAGGTTTTGAAGAACTGGCTGGTCAAAGTCAGGCAACCTACTCTGAATTGAAATTGTTAATTTCCTCATTATTTTTGAAGTAAGGTTTTTTCATTATTTTTTTTTTGCCTCAATTTAGTTGCCTCATAGGCAACGTTTTTAGTTCAAAGAAGGAAAAAAATCTTTTGAACCCTTTCCATATTTGAGAAATGCTAAGACTGGAATCTCTCCATGAAAAAATGTAATGTGAAGAAAAACACTTTGGGTAAAAATTCAGTCGAAAAACTTGGACCCGGTCTATGCTCAGTTTTTGATGTGTCTAGACAGAGTGAATAATGCTGGGGGTGGTAACTAGGTCTTCTCAGTATTATTTCATATTCATATTCCAGTTGCACCCAAGGGTCCATTGGTAATGAAGCCCCCCATAGGTTGGTCCAGCACATCCCTTTGAAGAACATGCAGATGAAGAAAAAAGTGAATTTATTATTAAGGGCTTAATTTAGCTAAATTGAGTTGAGTCTGTGCTGCCAAACTGAAAACTCCAGTTGGTTTCCTAGAAGTCTGATCCTCCATAGTTCTCCAGCTGGTTTTAAAGTACTATGTCTTTCTCCAGCAGAACATGCTACCTCTGGCTGACCAACACCCAACTGCTACTACCTCATATATTTTTGTGAGCCCCTGTTTCAAAAGGACAGCCTCAGCGGAGGTATGCTCCTCATACTGACATAATATAGAGAAATGCAGGCATGGTATGATAACAGAAGATGCAGTGCAGAGAACACACATGGGGTAATGAGAATAGAGATGCAGAATACCACTGTATGCACCAAGTCTATAAATATCTCACTAGTGATCAGATAAAGAAATGTGGACATGAGAGCTGGGCAGAACCAGTATTAAAGAGAAAAAAAGAACATAATCCAATATATGTAAAAGTTCTCCATGTGTAGTAAATCTGGATGCAGTGTGGACTTGCAGACTAAGGAAGGAGGAGTAAAGTGCTAAATGTTGCTAGAAAATGCATAAACCCAACTCCATGTGGACCTTAGATGGAAGAGGAAGAATACATCAATATCATCCTCCTCCCTGTGAAGAGAAAGATGGGATGTTTGCCAGGAAGCACATGAAATAATTCAAACTGCAGTATCAGTCAGAATTTTCCCAGATAATATTCTAGCTTTATTCCTTTCCTCTAATAATTACATCTAGGCTGTTAAGATTTGATTTGGCTGTTAGGATTTCAGTTACACTGACAGTAAATTCTTGGATTTGCATATAGGGTCTGTTTCTGTATTGTCTATAGTGAGACTTTGAGTGCAACAATGGCACTAAGCTGGTGAGTGATAGCCATGAAAAAGTATATAAGAAACAATGACCAGAAGAGGTAATAACTTCCTCAGGCTCAGCTTCTTGCATGAGATGTTCTCATGTCCTCCGAGTTTGCAGTATTCCACAAGACCACGCTTTTCTGGGGAAACTGGGGAAGTGAGAGATGCCAGACTGCTGAAAAATGCAAGTCAGATGGCATTAGGGAAATAGGTGAGATGGTGTTTTCCTCTAAGGGCTGTGGCAAGCAGACGTTGAAATTACTGCCTCTGCCAGTTGTGTCTGGAACTCAGGGCTCCACTGTCTGCATCTTTTTCCTTTCTGTTAATGTAAGAGGTACCCCATTAAGATCCCTGGAGGATGAACTTCTGCATGTAGGGGCTATGCTCAGATTAGGCTGTGCTGCAGCAACAGCTATAAACCCCAGAAATGCTTTTGCCAGCGCGACCTGTTCTGTCCCAGGCCATTTTGCTAAGATAAGCAAAAAAGTAAGGCAACTGGTGCAGTGGGTTTCGTACTGCTGAGTGAGGCACCTCGCTGAGACTGCTGCTCTCATTTCTCATACTGTAACCGTATTGTTGTTGAAAGCATTCATTGCCATTCACCTTTAGGAGTTTAATTTGCATAATCATTTTTCTTGCAGGGCTTCAGAATTGGCTGATCTGGACTCTCCACTTCAAAATATCTTAACTGTGCTTTTCAATATGCACACAATGCTGTGAGAGAGAACAAAACGATCTTGTTGTGTTACCATAGAGACATTCAGGGTCTAAGAAAGGTTCCTGCTCAAAATCGGACTGTTAAAGGGACAAGGGACTGTTAAAATTTGATGGAGGGTTTAATCCTTGACCAGGCACTGGTATAAATCAGTGCCATCAGAGTGAAATGCACTGGCAGTCCCAATGTCGTGCTTTACAGATAGTGCTCTTCAGGCAGCTGGCCCGATGGGGCTGTCATCTTAGTAGATTCAGGAAAAAAAAAACAAGGTGAAGGGAGTGGGAAAACGTCCAGGAAATTCACTTGAAAATGTTAAATCACTTTACTCTTTTCCTTCATTTTCCTCTCTTCTTTTGATTTGAGTGCTAATTAAGAGGCTTTCCTTTGCACTTAGACAACTCAACTTTGCTTTTTAAGCATACATTTTTAAAACACCACTAAATGAAGGTGGGGTTGAGGGAAGGTGCAGAGCTAACTGCTCTGCTCAGGAGACTGAAGTCCTACGTTTACAGTTCCAGGCAAGTAGTGGGACTGTAGTTGTGTTCCTGTGTCAACCTGGACAAAACGAGATTTGGACTCAGAGGGCACCGTCTTCTATGAGCCTGTTGAGTTTTAGTGTTGATGCTGTAATTGCCAGATATAATGACAGTTTTGTGCAGTGGAGGAAGAATCAAGATATTTCCCGTATACATAAAGGAAAGCAAAAATTGGTTGGGAGCAGATCCAGCAACAAAACATTCTGGCAATTAGCATTGTCTTTGCTTGGGACTACAGTGTTTGGGCTATCTATGTAAGCATCAAAAAGATGCTTACAAATACTACTTGGCAAATTATTTAAAAGTCCTAGTGCAAACTGGAGAGAGAGGCTGTACTCTGCCCCGTGTTAGTTAATTGACATGGACCCTGGAATTAGAATCCCTAAATGGATATTTGAAAGAGCATTGGGGAACGTGTTTTGAAAATTCACCTTTTGTGGTGGGACTTTAGTGGAAGGTGCAAATCTGCCTTGTGTTATACGTGGAACTATTCCTCTCCTCCCCAAAAGTAGCTTCTGATTTAGGCTCTTAGGACCTCCTGGCTCTGGAGTCTGGTGAGGGCAGAGTTTAATTCTTCCTGCTGTCCTTAAGTCAGCCCTGATGACTTCTTCTTCTAGTTTAAATCCTGGCCCAGATGGGTTCCCTACCTGAAGACTGTTGTAAGGTCTCTAAAAAAGACAATTCTGCTCTTTGCTGTGAAACAAACTCTTTCTGGCCCAGGCTAATGCGAATTCTGCACATCTTGCTCTGCAGAGGAAGCCATGGCATATTGTGCCAAAGCAGTATGTTCAGCAGAGATGAATTTGTAACATCCAAGATACTATTAACTCCTCAGGCACCACGGACTCTGACAAATACCATGTGGCTCACGGCTAACACTAAGGAATTTCAGGCAGTAGTGTCAATAATAACTTGGAAACTTGCATTTCTGTCGCTCTATAGGGTGGTTTAGTCTCCTTCCAGAACAGGTGAAAGGAAGGTCAGGTGGCATGAGCTCAAGGCAGCTTCTCAATAGCACAGCAAATGCTGCTACAAGGAGGGATTTGAGTCTGGAGTGGAGTATGGGTGATGTTAACCAGCAGGTTGTGTTGAAGTACAAGCTTATGTTTTGTCCTTATATGACTTTATTCGTATATTTCTTCTAAATTTCATTTGTTGCCACAAGTCTGTCTAGATTTTGGAGGAGTCACCCTTGGGGTGTGGTTGGCTCCCTGTGCTGGAGGATCAAGTCAGAACCAGAAGATGCTGGGCGCTTGTCCCACGAAAGCCCTGATAGACTGGGATGAGGTGTATGCTCTCCAAAATCAGTCACTTTGACGTGGTTACAGTAAGTAGCATCACTGCATGGGCCACGGATCTCATCTATGGATACATTGCCCCGTAGAACCAAAGATCTGAGCTCTCCCCCATCTTAGTACAATGGAGTGCTTTGCTCAACTGCAGAGTAATATAGACAATATTGTAGTCCCTGAACTAAGCAACACTCCTGAACTGGGAGTAGCCATGAGGGTGCTAGAGATACCTGCATTGCTCTATGGACTTTGGCAAAGTTGGCGTTTGCTGAATGTGGAAACATCTGCCTTGTGCTCTTCAGACTGTCCTGTATATCATGGGCGTTTTCACTATTACCTGGGATATCCCTGGCCTTGTCAGATAATTTGCAAAAATAACTTTTAATCCAGTAAATTATTGATACTGGCACCAATAGTGACATCAAGATGAAGCAAAGTGGCTGTATGTCTACTTAGCCTCTTTGTTTTCCTCTTTATTTGTTTTTAGTCCTCATAAGAAAAAGCAAGTCAGTGACTGAAGAACATTATGCATCGTTACTACTTGCCAATGAACATCAAACAGTTAGGAAACGCAAAAAGCTGCAATATCTCTTATTAGACCAGCAGATGTAAGATAAGTTTTTAGTCATGGAAGACCTTCTCTGGGTCAATGTGCCCAAAAGTGTGTTGGTATTTTTCAGCTATGTCAGCTGGTCTAGTGAAAGTTATTGCTTCTCTGTAGAAGTTATTGCAGCTCACATATCTTTAGACCATCACAGCCACACCGACACTGCTACTAAACAAGATTCTTGAAGACCAATTTTGTATCACAACTGCAGGAATATGTCCACATGAGTCCTAACTTTAGTGTATTTCTTCTCAATTTTGTCATCTATTTATTTTCTGTCACAGCTGTGTGTAATAAATTCTTTCAGCAGTTCTGGAAAAAAAATGGGAGAGTGATTGATTTCCATTTTCTGAGCTTTATGGGGTGTGCTACTTAGAAGACTTGTCATTACCACCATTTGCTGGTGTTTAGTGGAAGATTTAATTCACCTACTGTAACGATTTGGGGAAATCTGTCGATGTACAATTTAGAAAGTTATTATGTAAATGTCAGTATTATGAAATGCTTTTATGTGGATGCAGCATCCACAGTTTCCTAACAGGGGTGGCAGCATGTGTCCAACAGGGTACAATGGACAGTTGTTAACCACAGCAAGAACAATATGTCCAAAGAAAAGATTTAGTTGAGACCTCGGGGAGCAATTTGTTCCAAACATGTCTGTGTGGATGGAGTTCAGGGGAATGGAGTGAGAAAGAGATGAAGGATTTGAAAATGTTGAATAAAAAGCTTTGATTTTTGTAGATGTACACTGAAACACAGGGGGTCTCCGGGCAGGAGGAGGGGAGAGGAGAGGATTTTGTAGCTGAGGAGGCTTTTTTTACTGTGGGAGCAGCCAGGGAAAAATCAGGGGAAGTAGAAACGATGTATAAACTTGATGAGACTGTGGATTAGCTCAAAGCACCCTGAGGTCTTCCAAGGTGGAAACCTGAGGGGTGGGGGGCACAGAAATGCATTTATTCCCTATGGTACTGAGGAAAAGAGCACCTTGCAGTATGCTAACCAAAGGTACCACGTGCCTGTGAGGAGGAAACCAGACAAACCAGCATCTTCACAAGGGTGAAAAAGTCTGGGGGAAGCAGAAAAGTTCTAGGGAAACCCAGCTCCTGGGTGTTTGTGAAGCTTGGCTTTATGCCTCATTTCCCCATGAAGTGGGGACAGGCAGAGAGAGACTGCTCAAAGGGTGGATCAAAGTGGCCTTGGGGAAAGAAAGAGTGTGGTGGCCTACTTCAGTGAAGTTTGAAAGTACACCTAATCCGCCTGGGTTTCCATGGACACATCTGCTCCTGCCATCTGGCACCGAAGGAGTGTGGAAATTTGTTTGTTCTTTCAGGGCTGGTTTTTTGCTCAAATATTCCCGAGGTCTCGCTGCCTGGCTGACATGCCAGCACAGGTCATTGCTATGACAGGGCTGAGGTTATCCTGACCGGCACATGGGGGTGCTTGCCCGAAAGCCTACATTGGCAATGCATTGGACTCACGGTGCCTGCGTTGGGGTGCACCTGACTCTGGGCAGAGAGGGCAGATGAGAGTAAACTAGTAAAATACCCACCTCTCACAGACCTGAGGCTCCTGCCAATTCCAGTAAGCGGGCTTCCAAAAACACAAACCTTTGTACTTGGAACAGTATTCCCACATCACCATTCCTGTGGCAAGGAGAAAAGAATCTCCTGGGATAGATGAGTTGACAGGAGTATTGCTGTTTCTTCTTCTGGTTAGTGACATCTTTTTTGTATATACAGGTGCTCAGCAGAATAAATCTAGGGTTTTGTTTTAATATTTTGTTTTTATTGAAAAGGTACAGAGACAGTTAATTGGGTGTATCTCTGAAGGTCTGTCATATTTCTTCTCAGATAGGATTAAAACAGTTCAATCTGCAAACTCTATTTCCTCTGTCAAAAGGAGATAACCAATTCCACAGACTGAAGTTATTAATGATCAACTGGGTAAATTTTATCCATCTCTTTATATCTTGGAAGGACACTTCACTGAAGCTGATTTTGATCAATTTGTAAGCAATGTCACCTTCAATACATTCCCATCTGACAATAGATAACCCAGTAACAAGCTGGGAGACAGCAAGGTGATGTAAGACTTGGCATCTATTGCAGCTCTTGAACCCAACTGCATCCCCACTGGTTTTTCAGAGCCTTGTTAAGGGAAATGGTAAAAAAAACCAACCCATCATCCTGGAAAAAAAAACCCCTTCTTTTCAAATTTAATTCAGAAAGATGTTTTTCCCTGAGACATGAGAATTGCATTACTTATCATAATTCTTTCAAAAGAAGAAGCAGATGGGAGTGGTTTAATTTTTTTCTTTCTGTCCTTGTCCAGCCTAGCGTGTACAGTCTTGGCAAATATCTTGGCCATTCAGTTTAAGGATCCCATGTCTGTTCTTGTGAGCAATGTAACACAACTGAGTCCTGCGATGGTCACCTGCCAGCATCTGATGCTTTGGGATATTTCAAACGTGTCTCCTCTGTCCACAATGTGCTATTCCATCAATACCAAGGAAGAGGTAGAGATGCTCACTGGTGAGAACATAGACTGCTGGAGCAGCAAATAGATATCTGCTTGTAGCTCTAGCACCCAACCAGTCAGAGTGTGCTGCACTGACTGAATAAATGGTTAGCATAAGCCTAATATTTTGGGGAAGGCTCAAGGGCAACTCAAGTAGAAATTCAGAGTTCCAGGAACAGTATCTCCTCGTCCACGTCCTTTCTGTACAATCTGCAAGCTATTTTTGGAAGCGGTGGTAAGGTGGAGAGGGAGCCAGGGTGAGAGGACTGACTGGTGCATCTGAAGATTATTATTCCCTGTGGCTGCTCCATCCTTCTGGAGCGGGGCCACAGATTCTTCTCGCCCTTGCTGCGTGAAGCAGCTTCAAGTCACTTGCTGTGTCACTGCGTTATGCAGGTATGACATAGTATCTGCTGTGGTGACCAGATCTTAAAGGTGATTAAAGTACTCCCTGCTCCTACCAGCTTGGATCAGAAGGGAGTCATCTGGGTCCATTGTGGGCAGAAATGCTTTCTCTGACCACCGGGCTCCTGGTTCACGTTATGCTCACTGCGCTCTTTAGGAAGCACATTAATTCAGCCACTGTACAGGGCAAACTGATCTTTGCTGTTTACCTGCCAGCTGATGCACAGCAGGATGCAAGGAACAGTCCAAGGCGAGCCGGGATGGCATTTGCTAAATGCACTGTGTCCTTATGATAAAAAAACCACCCTTATTTCCATTAGATCAAGAAAGCTTCCATGTCTTGGCAGAGCAGGAAAGCAGTGCAGCAGACCTAGGGAGAATATGCAACTTTTCTTGTTTTTACTTGATTTGTCTTTGTATCTTTTCATCCCTGAAACTTACCTGAAGGAGTTTGGGTAGTGGCAGGCCAATGTGCCTGATGTGCTCTGTGCTCTCTGCCCTTTACTTTGGTGAAAGAGTTTGTTTGGCAAGAAACATTCACGAGCTTCTGTCGTAGTTGGCAGCGTGAACATACCCACTGCATTCCTCCAGGTGGTAGCTGCATATACCCACAAGGATGGAGGCCTCCTGGAGCTGCTGCTGCTCAATAAGAGCACCACATTCCTCTGCCCTTTTTCTATATGAAAAATACAGTGGGTCAGCTGAAGGAAAGAGGAGCTGAGGGAGCCTGAGAAAAATTCAGTCCCCATGTTGCTGGAGAATGTGGGGAACATCTGGGCTGTGACTCCCCCTTGGTGCTCTTCTGAAGTGTTATGCTTCAGCTGCTTGAGCCTTTGCCAAGAGCTGGCTCCTTAATGGAGCAAAACTATCTCTTAGCCTGCCTGCCCATGTCAGGGCTACAGTGGAGGGTTTTTTTGCAAGTGCAGGACTTATGAAACTGTCCACATTATCAGGCTTGATGCCTGAGGACATGCAGCAGGCATCTGACAGATCTGGAAAGAGATTGAGGCTACATGCCCGAAATCCCTATGTGGTGGTTTTTCAATCTGTTGTACCACCACTCCCTGAACGGCATCCCAGCCCACACAGGGGTCAGCAAGGAGCTTTGGTGCCTGGTAAGGGCAGGTCAACCATTGCTCCTTATAAATAGGGTCAGTGGGTCTTTTGTCTGGAACCAAGAAAATCAGTAAACCTGGACTGCTGGGGTGACATGCCCACTGAGTCCTCTGGTAGACAGGTGCCAAAGCTTGATGCTGGGCAAAGCAGAGCTTAACTAAGCTGGTTAGATGGTAGCCAGTTTTCTGCTGACTTTTTCCAGAGCTACCAACTTACCTTTTTCCTGTGGCTTAGTCGTTTCGCTCTGCTACCTCAGACACTTCTTCTTGTCTTCCTCACTCCCAGGGGCAGAGCCCCCTTCTCAGTGGAAATGTAGCCACATGAAGGGTCAATACAGCTTTTGAGGCAGCTTTTGAGGCAGAAACCGGATCGGTGCTGAGCAACCGAGTAGGCTGGGCACGGGGATGGTCTCAGGGCTTCTGGCTGGGAAGGAGTTAGGGAAAAGCTTCCTAAGGTGGGTTGGCTTCCTGCAGGGTGCACAGGTTGCAAAGCTATGCTTTGGTGGGGAGGAAACTTTGAATAGGGGAATGAAGGAATCATACGTTTTGCAGAATTGTTAGGATTTTTCCTAACCAAACTGCTTATTTTCACAAAGCAAATACAACGTGCTCAGGCTTAGACAGGGAGCTGGGCATATGGAAGGAGGCAACCTGAGCAAGCTCACTGCTTTGATCCTTTCCCTGTATGATTGCCCTAAAATTGTTATGGTCTCCTTTCCTCCCTTGTCACCCTCTACATGCACACTTGCTGTCTAGTGTGCTGGATTTCAATTGATTTTTTTTTCTTTTCTGTGTAGCCTTAAGGACTGCAATTACCCATGACCCTAAATGACACAATTTCTTGGTGATTCTTCTGCTTATGTAGCATTGCGGGGCCCCAACGCCAAGAGCTGTCTTACTCCAGGGATATCTTGGTCTGATTTATATTTTTTTTAGGGGCGCTGAACACTTGTATCTCCCATTCTCTTGAATAATAGCACAGTGCCTACAGGAGGGACTCTGTCAGGAAGTGTAGGGACAGGACAAGGGGTAATGGTTTTAAATTGGAAGAGGAGATATTTAGATGAGATATTAGGAAGAAATTCTTTACTGTGAGGATGGTGAGGCACTGGAACAGGTTGTCCAGGGAAGTTGTGGGTGCCCCATCCCTGGAGGTGTCCAAGGCCAGGCTGGATGGGGCTTTGAGCAACCTGTTCTGGTGGGAGGTGTCCCTGCCCATGGCAGGGGGGTTGGAACTCGATGATCTCGAAGGTCCCTTCCAACTCTAACTGTTCTATGATTGTGAGGGTGGCTCATACCCCTGAACAATAAGCCAGCAGTGTTTATACTGTGCGCTGCACCAGTTTATACTGGTCCCATGCAGCCCATCCCAAATCGTCCGCTGTGTGCTGCCACCTTCTTCTTCCAAGCAGCTACAGGCAGGTCCTGGAGAGAAGCAGCCCCCCACGCTGCCGCGATGGCAGGGGGAAGCTGTGGGGGTGCAGTCTCCATCCTGTGCCGGGCTGCCGCTCCCCGCCCTGCCCCGGGAAGCATCCCTAGGGATGCAGCGGCACCGGGTTGGCGGCAGCGGGTCGGAACCCCCAATTTATACGTGTCCCGCGCAAGAGAAGGCAGCGGGTGGGATGTACCGCCGTGTGCTGGGACGGGACGTGCGGGGGGTGACAGCCGCAGCCCGGCGGGTTGCGGGGGCGGCTCGGGGCCGCCAGGCTGCGCTCTCGGGCCGGCCGCCGCGCCTGCCGCCCTCCCCGGGCTACCGGGGCTTGGGGCACGGCGGAGCCTCGCCGGGAGCGGGCGGTCCCGGGACGGCGGCGGCGGCGGCACCACCACCGGCGGCGGCGGCGGCACCTGCGGGGAAAGGCAGGGGCTCGGCGGCCCGCTCTGCGCCCCTCGCCCGGCCCGGCATGACTCGGCGGCGCCCCGGCGGCGGCGGGAGGTGGGTGCCGGTAGCCCTGGCCGCTCTCCTGGCCCTGCGAGGTGAGTGCCGCACGGGTGGAGCGGGGCGCGGTACCCACGGACGGGGCATCGCCGTGGGGGGTCGAGGGGGGTGTAGGCGCCGGGGGATGAGGCTGGTAGGGTACCTCCGCCGACCATCCCCGGTGCCGACCCCCCCCGCGATGCCCCGTCCCCCCGAGCCGGTGGGGAAGTTTCTCCGGTTGCGGTCCCGCCCGGTGATGCTCGGAAATGCGGCGGCGGGTGAGTGCTTTTGCAGGCAGGCGTGGGGAAGGAGCGCTGCTCCTCTTGGCTCCTTTTGCCGCTTCCCTGCACCACCATCCTTCCTATTATATATATTTTTTTATTAATTTTTTTTTTTTTTAAACTTGCTTTAGACTGGGCTTCGCGTCATGCTGAGTTATCTGGGCCTAGCCTCTTGATAAGCTCACCTGGGAGGAAAACTCAGGCCCTGAGGCAGCAGGGAACTTTCTGCAGAGATGGTGACAGGCTGCTCGGAGCCCTCTGTGTCCCCCGGGGGGTCCTCCCTGTGCCTCCTCCCAGGCTCATGGCAGGCTCCTTCTGCTCTAGAATAAGTGCCTACCCCTGGAGGTGTAGAGAGACCCAAACCGCTCTATTGCCTCCTGCTCCCATAAGCCTTTCCAAAATAAGGTGTGTATCCCGGTCCTCTGTGTGGAGAGGGAACAAATTGCATGTGACAGATGCTACTCACATCACTTTGTGCATTGCTGGAGAGCACCAGAAGGTGCTGCGATAAGGGTAACAGCACAAACTACAAAGTGCAAAATGTTCAGACTCATCTGTTGATCAGGTGGCAATGCCTTCTTTCAAGTAACATTGAACTTTAGAGCAGGCCTGCTATGTTTTACTGAGGTCTATGAGGTAATTTTCTTAAGGTCTGCTCCTTTACGGAGATGTTGACTAAATATTTTCGCGGTGGTCTGCTCATCAGTGAGTGATGCACAGCTCTGGTGAGCCAGCTGGCCACTGCTGCTTGGCCATTTTCATGTCTGGGAAACTGGGAAACCTACTGCAAGTGATCCCTGAGAGAGCGGGAGGTAAGAAATGACAGGCTTTCCCATGAAAGACATCTTGGAAAGGTCTGGATGGAACTTCCTCACAGTCTGGATCTGAATGGAGTCTACTGCTTGGGTAGGAGTGCTTGGCTCTCGCTGCCCTGTGAGGTGCAGCAGGCCTTTCCTCTCTGCCCAGGACCCCCTTGAGAAACAAATCTTGTGGATGGACAAGCTGAAATTTTCACAAATGCCTCAGCCTCAAAAGCACACTGAGCCCCATCCTCAGGAAACATGCAGGAGTCTGAGTTGCATGCATTAAATGGAAATTGCACCTGCTGACTTCAAAGAGATGAATTACAGGGAGGGGAAAAAAAAAGTTTATTAGCATTTAATTGAAAGAAATAATCTCAGCTGTTTCACACTTCATGATATTTGTTAACTTTTGAAACTTTTCCCCAGTGTGGAAAGCGAGTTCAATGACTGTGAGGTTCTCAATGTTGCATTTTTTTTTTTTGTCTGCAGACATTTCAAAGGTGTAACTGTCTTGAAAGTTACTCTGCCTACTGCAGTTAGAGGCATACAAGTGACAAATTGTTTCTGTTATGTTATATTCTTGCAAAAACATGTAACAGTAACCAGATTTAAGGTTAAAATTAAAGGGCTCTAGGGCTCTTAATTATCTCTCTAGGGAAAAAGATTGACTCTATTTAATGTCATTCTTTTTTTTTTTTTTTTTTTTTTTTTGGTTGAGGGCCTATGGGGACAATGACAATAGAGACAACAAGGCACAAACTCACACCTTTCTATGAAACATTAATCTCCAATAGCATAATGCTTTTTCTTGCACTTTCTTTTTAAGGCTTAAAGATTACCTGAGTGAACCACCTGTGTTTCAAACTTGTTTATGTCTTTTTGTCTTAGGAAAAGTCTCTAGAAAATGGTGGTAGATGAAAATAGCTGTAATACACAGCTACTTCTGTCTTACACAGTATGGCTGTGTTTTTGGTGGTTCTTTAATTTGAAAAGAAAACCCTGGTAAAGTATAAGGAACAGACATACACTCATGAAAGCTGAAATAAAATTGAGAGAGTTTCTTCTAAACAACATTTGCAGAAGATCAGTAAGTGTATTTCTGTTCTAGGTTGCCAAGTCTGGTTAGGAGGTTAGGAAGAGTGATTTTTTTTTTTTTTTTTTTTTTTCTTTTTAGCGGCTTAGATTGGTTTAGGCAACAGAGAAGAAAAACCATGGGGTTGTATTCAAAGCGATACCTAAATGAAAGTTGAAAGGTTTAAAAGTTAAAGAGTCAGAAGCTGTAAGAGGGCATCTATAGAAGAAATACTTAATGCCAAACAAATGAAAAATGGTGGGGGGAAAAAAGATTCCTGGAGGTCATAATTCTTGTGCTTTATGGCTATGATAAAATATCCGACTTTGTAGTGAAATGTCAATCAAGTATTATAGTCCCATTTTTCTTGCATTGTTTTGCAGTTTGTAGAATGGCAATGATTCTTGTTAACAGAAGCTAGATGACTGGTTTCTTTGGGCCTATAATACCCATGTTTAACACACCCGGGACAGGAGCATCATATATGTTTTCCCTCTGAAGCATTATGACTATACTAACTTTTGTGGGAATAATATTTTTTTCAGGCTCCCTAGAGAAGTTTCAGGAAAGATAGCAGGGAATTCTGTTTAGAGCTTTGAAACCAAACCTGCGATTGCAAATCAATCCCGCTACACAGCCAGAAATAGCATTCCACACATTGACAAATGTGTTAGAAATCACACATCGGGTACAGCTAAACTGCAGAACCAACTTTTTTTTTTTTTTTTTTTTTTCCCAACTGTGTGGCGTTTGGATCCTGTGCAATAGTATTGCAACAGGTGAGATGTCAGCACATTAGGGCCCATTGCAGCTGGATCTTGCAGGATCAGGTGTGTGTGTGTGTGTGCATGTGCCTGGCAGTTTGGCATCGATGCAACAGCTGTGCCACAACTTTTTCACACAGATTGTTCTTTCCAGTCCTCACCTGAAGTCACCCTCCTGAAGTCACCCTCCTGCCAGTCTGAGGTTAGCACAGCCGAAGCTGAACGCTTAAGTTTTGGCCTTGCAGCATCCTTGTGCTAGCCCACATGTTCTCCCCAGCTCTGCACCAGGTCCTCAGCCCTAGCAGGAGAGGACTGTGGCAGTCCCTTGCTTTTCTGTGCTTATGCATCTTTATTTTTTTTATATATATATTTTTTTTGGAACAGATTGCCATTTGTGTCAAGCTGTGTGGTTTTGTGACATGTAGATAAATCATTTTGCTTGTGACCTGACCTTGGTCCCCAGCAGTAGGCGTAGATGCATTAACTACTTCTTGTGTCTCAAGTCGGCATCCTTCCCTTATTTTGGAAACTGATTCTTTATTTCTTCAGTATTACATAAAATCTAATATTTATTTATTTTTTTTTTAAGATTATCTTCTCCAAGGGATCTCAAGTTGCCTTGAGAACTGCTGCTCGGTAGTAATATGGGTATACAAAATATGTTATAAACAACTCATTAAGAAACTTAGAAAACATTTTTCCTGCCTTCATTGGGGAGATGGTGAAAGTGAGGCTTGTACAGGCTTCATGACCCACTGAAGGTCAGCAGGTGCTGGTAGTAGTCTTGGTCCAAACTGTAACCACAGGAGAATGCTTATATTTATGCAGCAGGTTAAGCAATACTGTAATGGAACTCTTTAGGGATGTTCACCACTAAATTGTGGTAAGTCATCTATATTTAGCAGGATGCCACTATCATTGTGCTTTTTAAGTAAAGTGCTTTTAACACAGTTTATTTCAAGGAGAAGTGCATGCACTGAAAATCTGTTCTTTGTAGTTTTCTTGTTGTGGAGCATTAATGCTGCCTTCCCTTTTGTAAATGTTCAGAGAGAAATTTAGCTCCTGGTTGTTTAACAGACAGTGGTATAACAAGGACAGTTCTCTGGTTAATACTGCCTTGTGTTTGCACAGTCATTTATGAACATTTACTAATTGAGAGCCTCCAAACTTATTTTGTGAGGGCAGCCAGTTTGATTTATAGGGTGGAAAACTGAAGTATACAGAGATGAAATGTTTCGGTTGCTGTCAAGTAGGACACCTGCCCAGCTTCTTCTTTACAAAAGTCACAATTACAGGGCTCTTAGTCATATACCATCCCACTTTTCTCTCGCAAACGTTTCATCTCTTATGTATCAAGGAGAGAGCATGCTATAATTAATTATGCACAGTGAACTGTTATAGAGTTTTTGGTTTTGTTTTTTTTTTTTTTTTAATGTGTTTTCATCTCTTTGATTTTGGAGGTCATTTGTGTCCATTCTGGCTTCTGCCTTTTTTTCTCATTGCTCGATCTAGTCTAAGGGCAAATACTCTGTGTCATTAGAATTGAGGAATTTGGCTTCATTCTGAATTGAAATAGAACTTAAATGCTTTGATTGTTTTGAATGGAAACTTTTGAGAAGACTTCCATTTTCAGGACAACAAATACTGTGTTTCTTTGTGGAATTGTATTATTATAATACAAAAAAATACCCGAGCCATAAGATATCTTGATGTGGAAAGGCAAAACTTTTCATCCAAAGATGCTCAAGTTGGATGTTTCTATATTTATGACAATTTTCCCTTGTGTTTCCTTTAAAACAAACTTATGATTTTATAAAACATCCTATGCATGATAAGGTATACTTTCGTGGAAGTATCTCCAGTCAAAGCTGTAGTGGTTGCTATTTTTTATTTCTACAGGGCATTTAAAAACAACAGAGATTAAAACCAACTTGCAGAAATCGATAATACCTGTGCACAGTCTCTGTCCAGTATTTTTGCCATCTTGATACAAGTATGCAAATGTGTACAAGTTGTGTTGCCCTTGTCCTTTCCTTATTCATCATGCAGTAGAATACTACTTTCACCAAAAGAAGTAGAATATGGCATATGAAACAAGATGAGTTTCTATTTAAGAAATAGAAACTCATTAATCTTTGTTTACCCTTCTGGAGCAGTCGCTGGAGAAGTTGGAACAGGACTAGGAGATTGACTCAGCCTCTTTCACTTGTGCATGTGCAGAGCCACAGCTCTCCCTGGCAGCACAGCAGTACTTGTGCATTTGCATACCTGCGTGAAGCTAATTTCAAGGGTAATTTCGGTATTGGATTGATCAGATTGCTTGCTTAGGGATGAAAACTTATGCATTTTTTTTCCCTTGCATCCTCACGAGTCAAGCTAGCTATGAGCACATGAGCTAGATAGTGTTTCATAAGCATCAGCAGGAGAAATGTGATGTCTGAGCTCCACTTGGTTACATCTGGGCTTCAGTTTTACTCAAAATGCTGAAGCTAGGAATGTAATTTTGGGAGCAGGGGATGACATGCTGTTTACTATTCCTGGTCTGTTTCTTCAGCGACCTGTCTAAGCAGCATCGAGCCAGGTTAGATCACTGGTCTGCGGTAGCATGACCAGTACTAGATGCTTCAGTGGGGCTGCCAAAACCCCCACAGGGAGCAACTGGTATCAGACATTTAGCAAAGAGGAGTCTGGCATCATGCCAGTGCTACAGGTTTCCCTAGGAGGATACTGATGTATGTATTGCTCTGGACTTCAAAGCTTGCTCAAGCCAATTTTCTCTTAATTTCATGAGGTGCTTTCAGTCCACTTTCTTGCCCTAAAATGAACTAAGTCCTATGTATTCCTCCTACCAATGCAGAGTGAATAACATGTCTATCCCTTTCCTCAGGGAAACCCTTTCCACTTGCAAAGCAACAGATGCAAAACTTTCCCCCTTGCCAGGCGTGAAGTTGAACTGGGGTGACTGAGCCCCCTCTTGCAGCCTTTACAGTTATCGGGGGGCTGATGTGCAATGCCCTGGGTACCAGACCTCAGCATCCCAAAGGGCATGGGCTGCTGTGGGTGGGCTGTCCAGGCTCAGCTCTTCCCCTGCCTGGCATATAAGCATCTGCCAGGAGCATGTGGGTTGGTACACCCTCTCTGCATGTCCACTGGGGAGATTACTTCCTAATCCTTGTTAATTAGAAGTTGGTTAACACCTGGAAGCATGAGATGTAGTGCTGCTATGCTATTTGTTTTCTTTTTTTTTTTTTGACGTAACTATGGGTGTTCCTAGTATCCTTAAAAATGCACAGGCCTCTATGTTTTCTGCTGAGCTCTTGACTTCTCAATAACACAGACTAATCATTTCTGTTAGTTAATTATGGGCTGTATTTAGAATAAGCATTAAAAGTAGAAGCAGAAAAGAAAAGGAAAATCATAATGGTTTCCTTGTGTCTGGTCACATTTCCTGTGTTTCAGTTGTATTCAAGGACCTTTTGTCTTTCTCTTAAAAAAACCCAACCAACCAAAAAAACCCAAACCAAAAGCATAGAAGCACTTGGTTCACTTCTTCATACCCATTTGATAATTTCTTTGTAGCTCACAACTTTAAAACTGTCCCAATTTTAACCATGCTTGACCAGTAAGGGACCATTGACTGGTCCCATCTGTGTTTTCAGGTGTATCTCCAGAAGTAACCAGGGCAATTCCAGCTGAGGGTGCACTGTCAGTGTTCACAGCGGCTTTTTAATACTTCCAGCATCCTTTTCAGCCTCTGCCTTTAGACATCCTAACAGCTTGCTTGCTTTTTTGACCACTATTGTATGTTGAACAGATGTTTTCATTGAGCCGTTCACAGTGATACCAAGATATTTTCCTCAAGTGATTACACTTGAATTAGAGCCCCATAAGAGTAGTTCAGATTATTCTCTCAAGTTCTTATTACTGTCCGCTTGGTAATGTTGAATTTTATCTTGCATTATGCTGCCCACTTGCCGAGCTTTGTCAGATCCCTTGGAAGTCTCTCTCAATCTTCTTTTGTCTCAGCTGGCCCAAATCACTTTGCCAGCTCCCTGTCTCTAGTCCAGATATTAAGGAATAGATTAAAGAACCCCAGAGCTGGTATGAAACCTGGGGGTAATCCCTTGTAATCAGGGCCAGAGCAAGGGTAGGGGGAGAGGGGCTCCTTCCCCTCTGAGGGTGGGCACTGAACAGTGGGGCAGCAGCTCTGGACTCAGCTTGAACCTGGGTGGCAATGACCCCCACCAGGGGTGAAGGCAAGGGAGGGGGTGTCCCACCCCAGTCAAGCAGGTGATGGGGCTGGCACCAAATTGGCATCCTTCCCAGAACAGTTTAGCAGGCGTGCTTTGAAGTGACTGCAAATTAATCACTTAGTCCTGTGTCTTCCCTTCCAAAATTTTAGGGGGTTGAAGGGGCACAAGATTCTCTGAGCAGAGATCAAGCTTTTTTGCCTCCTGTTGAGTACTTGAAGGGGCTTAGGGAATTTGATCGGTTTAACTGGTCCCTGGTGCAGCTTCCAGGTTAGCCTGTACCCTGTCTTAAGGAAAGCATTGCTAACTTCAAGAAACACCTGACTTAGCAAGAGCTTGCATGACTTTGCTAGCAGTTCAGCCACTTGAGAAATGTCATTCTCCTGCTGCTTAGCAGTGCTGGACTTGTCCTTTGAATATACTGAAACGATTGTTTAGTTTTTGACTTTTGATATTTGACCTTGAGTTTTGTTCTCAGACTTCCTAGCTACCATCTTATGAAGCAATTGCTTGGACTGAATGACTTCTTGTTCCTTTTGTTTGACCATACAATGTGCTTTCTTGCTTCTCAGCAGTTTTCTTTGTGCAGGGGCACCAAGTACCTTTTCAGTGACATACTGAGATTGCTTCAATGAACCACCATACAGAGTGTAACAACTTTAATTCCCCTGGTTTTGGAGCTAGGGTGTTTTGACCGTTTTGCTTGTAATTGTCTTTTCTAATGTGTAAGAGGTGTCATGCAAAAATGTGGTGCTGCTTTTCTTGCAGGGTTTTTAAATATGAATATGTAGCAGTCACTGTTACTTTGACTCAGGTTGCTCTTTGCATCAGTTGGTGGTTTAACTTCTGAGTGCCCTGGGACTGGCTATTCCAAGCCCTACCTACACTCTTTAAGACACTCTAAAATTGTAACCCACTGTGACACTGAGGTGATTCCTGTGCATGTTGCTGAAGTCACTGTTTTTTGCTGTTTTCTTTGATTTTGTTCCTTTGCTTTCCCTCCACACTGTGCAGTAGATATCCTCATCACGAGGCCCTTGGTTGCTGTAGTGAAATTTGTTTTTTGGTTAACTTTTCTCCCCTCTTCAGCTTTGGTTATCTAGATTAGATCTGTGCATTACTCATCTTACATTTTGATGTCTCTGCCCTTTTGCCCACTTGGGATTTCCAGGCAGGACATTACTCTGTGATGAATTCTGCAGCTGTGGTACCACGGACTACGAGATGTGTTGGACATTTTAACCATTGGTTAGCATGGCTATTTCATCCCTTTCCTGCACTGTATAAATCTGTAGTTGCATCATGTTGTAGGGAACAATTCACTGCAGGCTTCAGCATCAAACTATAAGTGCTTCTTGGAACATCTTGGTCCAGCTTCATACCTGCCTGCACCATCCTGTGTTCCTATGCAGTCTATCAGCATCAGCCACACCCTACAAAATGTTTGGTTTTGAAGTGGTATCTCAGAAAATACAGTCCTGGTTTTTTGGTTAAAAGGTCCCTGGGTTCTCCTGCAGGGAATGCTCTGGGTCTCCCCAGTTCCTGTGCATTGCTTGCTCTGCTGCCTCTCACCAGCTGTGCCGGCAAGGGGGGCTTGAAGCTCCCAGTGATCCCTGGGGAAGGAGAGAGGGCAGACCCTATTGTTTTAGTGAAGCCCTGTGAGAGAAGGTACCAGAGGGCTGCTGCAGGGCTTATGTGGCTGCTGGGCTGCTTTCATAGCTGAGCATGTGTTTGAGCTTTGCTGTTTGACAGGGTTTGATGTCTGATCATCTCTGTTGGTTGTGGAGCTGCTAGGTTGCAAGCCTGCTTGGTTTTCTGGCTATGCGTTGGGAGCTAGTGGCTCGGAGAGGTTGAGAGGACCCTGGCTACTTGGCAGAGGGACAGAATAGCCTCAGTCTGTGTGCAGGATCGTAATGTCCTTGGCTTGTCAAGGGCAGCCCTTTCTTTTGCCCCTGAAACAGCTGGTGTGCCGCGGGCCCCTATTACAGGAGTCATCCGCAATCAGCGCCTCCCTCTCCTGTGCTGAGACCGCCTGGGACACGGAGTCTGGGCTTGTGTTTCTCAGCTGTGTGGAGTTGCAGCAAGGCTGTGGTTTGCTTGTTCTTTGGGGAATGCTCTGTATTAGTTCTTCAGATGCTTTTTTGCATAGTCTCATCTATTCTTGCTGCTCTTGTCCCTATTCCCAGTGGCTGCTTGCTTTTTTTTTTTTTTTCCTTCTTCCCTGTAAGACTGCATTTTGGCTGCCACATCGATGGCAGTAAGCTGTTTATCCACAGAAAAGGTAAAATGCGAGCAGGCTTCCCCCACCCACCTTGGTCCCCATCCTCCAGCACTACCCCCCATCCCCTTTCCCCTCCCTAGGAGCTCCAACCCTGAGCCAGAGGGCTGAAGCGGAGGGGACTGCTGCAGGTGAAGGAGGGGAGCTGAGGCATCCTACAGCCACCACTGGCTTGTGTTGCATCCTAATTGCAAATAGCCCTTCCGGCGTCAGCAGTTTGTGGGAATAATTGACAGGAGGTGCCGGCGAGGTGCTGAGTCAGAGTGAGGTGTGCTTGCCAAGTCACTGCAGCAGAAGGAGCCTGCTCGCCTCGCGTGGATGGAAGCCAATGGACGGTGGGTTTCCTGGCTGACTTTTGGGACTTTCTTTCTTTTTTCCAAGGCTGCAATTCAGTGGCAGCAATGGTATGCATGTAAGGGAGAAACCAGGTTCTAGGGAGGGGGGAGCTTTTTTTTTCTTTCTTGTTTCTTTTACTGTGAGCTCTGGGGATTAGGAGTTGCTGGCTCCATTCCTACCTGCTGTCAGTGGGTCTCTGTGCTGCCATGTTGGTGCTCCCAAGCAAGCAGAAGGGGTAGAAAACACATGGTATTGGGGGTCCGGGACAAGTAAGTGGCCCTAGTGACAGATTGATGTCTCCTGGGGAAGGAAAAGGAGCACATGGCACCCTCATCCAGGCAAGGAGAACAGCTTAGGGAGCCAAAAAAGATGCAAAATAAAATGACTGAAAAGGTTTTGTCTTGTCCTTCCTGAGGGTTGCTTCTGCTGCAGTGTCCTGCTGTTTGTTTAAGGGTTTTAAATGAGTTGTTTGACATACAGGAAGATGAGTGCTTGTCCTATATACATCTAGCACCTGATGGACCTCCATTGGAGCTCTGCCACTTACTCCTGACCTTCCTGAGTGGGGCTAGCATCATCAGTATTTATATCACAGCTGAATCTGTCCCAGAGATCTGAATTCTCTCCTTTTCCTTGCTACAGGCTGACTTCAGGTGTCTTTGTCTTTCTCCTCCTCTGTAGCACAGAGTACACTTTTTCTACCTTGGACAAAACTTGGTAATTTTTTTCACAATAATCTAAATATATATGTGTCTGATACATGCTGCCTTTTTATAGGGTATATTATTTTTGCTTTGACCACTTTGTAGAAGGA
This sequence comes from Scolopax mira, assembly GCA_004320125.1. NCBI lineage: Eukaryota > Metazoa > Chordata > Aves > Charadriiformes > Scolopacidae > Scolopax > Scolopax mira. The sequence continues at coordinate 365,339 of BJBW01003072.1, forward strand.
GATGAGGAGCATGAAGAGGGAGTCACATGTATTTTTCAGAACCTTTCATATCTATGCTGTGCTCCACCCACCAACATTTTTAATGCTAATCTTTGTATAGTCTTTGTCTCCACTGGCTAAGGTAACAACCCTGTTATCTAGAATATCATGCAACCAATGGGAAAACTGAGGCCCAGAGGCAAGAAGTGCCCTGCCCATGGTCATGCAGGATTCCCATGGCCAATCTGGGGTTGGAGCCTGCATCTCCTGAGTGCCAGCCCCCTGTGCCTTCTCCAGGCATGCTGGAGCATGCTGCCTTCCTAATGATGTGATCAGTGGCCTGCTGAATGCCTTCCCTCCTGAATTTTCATGGCAGTGGCTCATGAATGGTTATTGATTTTTGAGTCTTCAAAGAAAAACCTACATATGGCTCTTCTTTCATTATTGCCTTGGCCACCTCGATAACTGAAGTCATGCATGGGACCACTGGAGAAGTGGCCCTGGGGTCACTGGGGAGGAGGGAGTGTGTGCGGGACGTCTGTCCTCCTTCCTTCCATCTTGCTGCCTGTTCACATGCTGGGTACAATCTGTGACGCTGGTGGCAATCTTAAACTATTTGTAGCTTGAGGACGTTTTGGAGGAAACCTTGCCCTCCTGGATTCTGCTGCAAGATCAATTGGGGATAACTTAGTGCTCAGGCTTGGCTTGAGAGACTCAGGACAGGCTGCTGCATGACTGATCTACCTTCAGTTTATCTTTCTGTGTGAGTTTTGCCATGGATGGTGTAGATGTGCTAGGAAGGGCACTGCTATGGAGAAAAGAGTGGATCTGGACCACCTGCGTTTTGAAGGATTGTCTTCATTGCTCAAAGGAACCTTAGTCTCCGTCTGTCCAAACACAGCCCTTCCTTCTTATTCACTCTCTACTCGTGCTCTACCTTCACTCTGGAAATGAAAAAAAAAAAAAAAAAAGAGAGTTGTCTGTCACAATTGGGATTTTATAAGGTACCTATGGGAATTAAGCACTCAATTCCCTCAGGCTCCTTTTAAATAGCTGAGCTGATGTGAATTTCTGTTGAAAATAAGCAAGAAGAGGAAGCAGTCCTGTCAGCAGTGCCATAGGTATTCTGCTCATGCTTGATATACCAACTGCCACGGTAAAGTTTATATAGATTTTAAGGTCTGTGTGTCAGGAGCTGGGACCAGAGTCTGTGACCTTTGCCTCCTCTGGCCCTGCTGAGGGTCTTTCAAAGCACTCACAAAAACTGTGGAAATACTACTTTGTGATAACCCTGTGTGTAGTGACTCTGTGCTTTGCTGGGGCATGATCAATGCACCTGATGGCCACTGGGCCAAGGACTAAACTTGCTACGAGTCCATCCAGGATGATGAAGCTCTGTAAAACCAACTTTTCTTTCATTCCCAAGGAGTAGAAATGTGTATGGGTGGTGAGGTGTGGCATTTAATCGCAGCCCATTGCCAACAGCAGTGATAGCATTATAGCATTCACTCTGGAGATGAATGTGAGATTATTTTGACAACTGCAAGAACCGTTTTTTCATTTTTTTCCATAACTAAATAACCACAGTTTGCATCAGTTTTCAACAGAAAAATTCAGTAACAATCATCATCATTTTAACTAAAAGTAAAAAAATAGGGTATATAAAAAAAAAAAAAAAACCAAACCAAAAAAACCCCAAAAACAACAAACCACCAACTGCTGAGAGACTGAACAAGTAGCAGAGTATGGCTGTCACTTAGAACAAGTCAAGACACAAACAAGGTGAAAAAGCTGCCTTTGTCCTGGCTTATGAGAGAGAACCCTTTCTGGTATTTTATTTTTATGGCTAAAAAGCATTGTATGCTGTATTTTCATTCTGGAAATTCTTTGTCTGACCATATAGCCATGGCAAAGCTGGCAGCTTGGCTTGCAGCTGCAGGTGGGGAAAAGTGACTCAGGTGGGGATGCTGGTGATCCGGTGCAGAGTCAGTGGGTCCTGGAGAGCCACTGCCATCCCCAGCCTGTGATCTTCTCCTAGCTCCCCCTCGGCCCTTGGCTCTCTGACACGTGCCTCCTGCATCTCTCACCTTGATGAAAATGTTTGCTACCTGGCTTGATGGACACTTGATGGACAGGGAGGCTTGATGTCTCCGCCTCACTGTGAATTTATGTGAAATGGACCCAAATTGTGGAAATCTCATGAAACTAGCCAACTGTGATTGGTTAGCTTTTTTTTTTGTTTGTTTGGTTTGGTTTTACTCAAAGAACAGCTTGAATTCTTTTCTCAGAGCTGAAGAGTTGTTCAGCCCTGGGAACTCAAAATGAAATCGGTCTAAAATCTGAGCAGGTCTCCTTAGCTCACTTTAAAAAAAATAAAAAATGTATTACACTCAAAGAACATTAAAGACAAAAGGCTGTCTTAATGCAATAATATAAATAACTGGACAGTCAAAATAAAGCAGCACTGGGAAATGCGTAAGTTAATGATGCCTTGTTATGTATCCCGTATCTTTTATGGCATGAATTTTATAGTCTAAGTGGTAGTAAGATTAGAGGTAGGTGAATAATTTATAACATATAATTTATTTAATGAATTCCTCTTCCATTTCTATTTGCAAATTGTTTGTGAACATCCTGTGGTTTCGTTGCATTTTACTTATTTGAAATTACTTACTGAATAGCTTCTACAAATAATATTTGACATACTGCGTGCTTATGAACAGGGTTTTTTTTCTGTTTCCTTTCTGGGGGAGCAGTATTTCAGCTCCAGGTTTGGCTGTTCAGCACAGATACAGAGCAGAAGTTCCCACCATAGTATTTCACTATCCTGACATCTTAAAGTAATTGTTAGAATTAAGCTGTTTCTGAAAGGTATCAAGAATTAGCTATTACTTTTTAATAATTACTCAGAATATTTATGTAGATAGGCGAGTTCAAATTTCACTTTTGTCATTGTGTGCTAAAATTGCTTAGAATGTGTTACTTTCATGTACGTTCATGTGACTAAATTAGAATAGTTGCAGAAAGGAACAGAAAGATATAAGGTCCACAGCCAGCAGTGCACTGTGCATATGCTTGACTTCAGGTGTATTCCTGAGTAGATGCATAAGTGGTAGAGTGGCAAATGATGAACTTCAGCATATGTTTAAGTGGTTTACTGAGTTAGAGCCCAAAATATGGAACAAAGCAAATTTATCTTTCATGGGAGTGAACATAGGAAAGAATTTTGTTTCCTCATCTGCAATTATGGAGTAGCGCATCTTTCAGATGGTGGCGGGGAGGTGATGATATAAATATTGCAGTAGTTTGCAGTATTTCTGATTTAATCAAATATGAGACAGTATAATTCTGCACTTTTTTCCCCCTTAAATCTTGGGAGAAATAATATGATGAATTGAAAAAACCCCCAGCCATTAGTTTTGCTTTTATATTTTCCTCTTTCAAGATTTCTCAGACTTCAGACTATTTTCCATGAGCTTTTATTGGTTTATCATGCCTCTAAGAAAAAAAAAAAACACCTTAGTTCAGAAGTATTAGATGATGCTTGACAAAAGTGATCCTCACCGAGAGGGGAAATTTGTCTGAGTCTGCAAGGAATAGGTATGAATTACTTCAGCATCCTAAAGGGCTGTCGTAACTATATAAATCTGGAAAGGTCTACATTTTTCTGTGCATCTTTGGGAGGCTACACATTGTGGAAAGCAGCTTCTGAAGTTATGCGATGTGCCCTTCAGCTCTGTAACTCAGATGGTGTTTTGTTGAACTTCCTGAAAAGCAGAGTTAAATAATCAGTTTTGTGGGTTTGTAAACCATTGAGACTGCATCTCCTTCCCATTTGTGCCTTTAAGCTGACCTGTGTGAAATCTCTTATGTCTAGTAAAGCGTTGAGCATGGACTAATCTTTCCCTCAAGCAGCAAGTATCTCATTGGCACCTGCCCACCTAATTTCATGAACTTTATGGAAATAAAAGTAATGTCGTTGAGGCCTTTACTCTTCTGTCGGAGGAGGTACAGGAGCCTCATATCCCAAAAAAAACAATGTTTGTGGGCCATGATGCCTGTGGGCATATTAAGTGGAGTAGCCAGAAGATGACCACAGACAGCTCAGGCCAGTGTGGTCTGGAAAGAGAAAAAATTATGGTTTAATGATGTTTTTGGAAGTGTTAGGCTAATGTTTGGACTCGATGATCTTAAAGGTCCCTTCCATCCTAGGTGATTCTATAATTTTTTGTGTGGGAGGCAGCTGCAGATGTCAGCAGTGACTTTTGGGTGAGAGAGAGTCACTGTTTCTGCTGATATGCAAGAGACAAAATGACCTCTTTGGAGCAGAGACTGAAATGAGTAAGGTGTTGCTTCTTATGTCACATGATCAGAAATTCATCCTAGTCATGCTCTGTACCAAACCCCAGACCAGATATATCACAAGGATAATCCTGCAAAATGTGGTCATCAGTGTCATAGAATGGTTTGGGTTGGAAGGCACCTTAAAGATAATCTTGTTCCAACCTCCTGACATGAGCAGGGACACTTCCCACTGGTCCAGGTTGCTCAAAACCCCAATCTAGCCTGGTCTTCAACACTTCTATGGATTGGGCGCACACAACTTCTCTGGGAAACCTTTTCCAGTGCCTCACTGTCCTCACAGTAAAGAATTTCTACCTAATATGTAATCTAAATTTCCCCTCTTTCAGTTTAAAACTGTTACCCTTTGTCTTATCGCTATGCTCCCTGATAAAGAGTTCCTCCCCATGTCTCCTGTAGGTTCCCTTTAGGTACTGAAAGACTGTCCATCAATTCCTTGTATGCAAATGACTTACACAACATCATGAGAGGAGGACTGGGGAGTCCCTGGAATGGCATGTTTCCCCATCTATATTCCTATTGATCAATCTGTGATCCTCGCCCACCTCCATGTCCTGTCTTGTGATTCTAGCTTTTGGCCTGGAGAGGACCTTCCAAAGAAAAACTGGCAGTGGAATTCTGAATTTTGCACTGGCAGCCTCCTCTCCTCTTTGTAGGGCTTTCAGAACATTAATCGCATAAAATTTATCCAGGCTTACTGCTCATCCCCGGCACCTTTAATGACCCCAGCGATGAACATTGTGAAATTAAAAAGCAATCACCTATACTAAACAAGATAAACAGCAAATGGTCCCAGCGGTCTGCCACGTGTCCTTACACACTACAGTGATGCCTTCAGAAGCAAAATAAGTAGCTTGTAACTGCGTTACGTTTACAGGGGCAGTGATGCTGTATCCTGCAAGGGCTGTGGGCACTCGTATCTATGACAGGAACAGCATCAAGAGACTGCTTGAGGCAATTGCATCCTTGTTATTTTGGGACCAGAGCCTGGTGAGCCCAGGAAGGTGGGAGATCAAAGGCCACTTCTGAATTTAGCTTGGGCTCACTTTCATAGAGCCTTGGGCTGGGTATGGCAGAATAGGTTAGTTTGAAAAAAATGGTGGCTATGTCTCCATCCAGTGGCTAGTGCCACTGATGATGATGTGGCATCCCACAGAAATTCAGCTTTATATGGGAAGATCCTGCCCCTGGAAGTGTTCAAGGCCAGGCTGGATGGAGCTTTGGGCAACCTGGTCTAGTGGGAGGTGTCCCCACCCATTGCAGGGGGTGGAACAAGATGATCTTTAAGACGATCCCTTCCAACTTAAACCATTTTATGATCTATAGGATTCTATGATCTCCCAAAAGGAGGATGTGGCAGAGGGGGAAGCTGCCTTCCTAAAACTGACTCTTACAGACATCTGAGATTTGTCTTATTTTGGTTTTGCCTTCCTGTGTTTCCTTTTCAGTGTTGTATACATAGATTTGTTAATAGTAGCAATAAATTACTACTATTATTAATTGTTTTCCACTCCCTTGGATCTCGATTGTGCCAACCAGTTCTGTGGTGACTCCTATGGGATGGTGCATAGTTTCAGACCTAGATGGCTAGGGCTGTACATCAGCCTCTCTGTGTGTCTGTTACAGGCAGCCAGGACAAGTCAAAACAGGCAAAAGGAAACAAAATAGACAAATTTCTGCATCCACAGCAGCTGGAGTGAACGTCAAACAGATGGGCTCTTCCACCCCGATTATCCTTACATCCTAAATATAGAAATACGGGCTGTTTTTCTTTTTCTCTTTTCTTTTTTTTTTAATAAATTTAAATTACCCGAGGGGGTGGTGTTAGCTCGCGCTAGGGCAGTGCTAACGAGTGCAAATAGAAGTCATCTGCTGACAGAGTCAGATCACGGCTTCTGCTCATGACTATTCCCCCCACCCTGCCCACACACACTTTTTCCATTTGATGCATGGGGACTGACAGGGTCTGAAGATGTCCTCTCTGTGGGGCAGGGGAATATGTATGTGTGAATGAGCTGGCTTTTATTTCACATTCTGTCTGTGGGTATGCAGATACAGAGTAAAGAAGTACCAAAGAAAATGGGTGAGAACTGTATGTCCTTGCCTCCTCCTGCAGATGGTTTGCTAAATAGATGGGGCAGCTGGACTTTGGATCACCGGAAGAGTTCACAGCTATTGGAGCATCCTTGCACAAGCCACTGATAGGTGTAGGGTAGAGAGGTGTGGCGTCTGCTTTTGTCTTGCCCCCACTTGTGTTTTTATGCAACAAGCAAAGAGATTGAAGGGATGCCTGCAGGCTGGCCATACCTGAACACCCTCATCCCTTTAGTCCTGCATTGGTTGACACCAGTAAAGCAGCAGTAAGGTAGTGGTTTTGCGTGATTTCTGGACTTCTTTTGCTATACTGAGGGCTTGGTTAGGGAAAATCTGTGGTGATTTTTGTTTTCTTCTTCTTTTTCCAGTGAGGGAACACAGCACCTCATCAATGCTGTGTTTTCCATTCATCTTTCATCTTCCAGTGTTTCCCCCCCCCACCCCCCCTGCTTTTTCTTGTCCTGGGTCTGATTTTCATACCTGTCCTCAGGCTTTTGTTCCCTGAACAGCCATGGTAGCAGGAGGCAAGGAGGAGGTAGGAGAAGATTCTGCCTGTAGAACATGGTAGAGGAGCATGGAGCAAGCCCATGTATCTTGCTGCTGCCCTGTTGGTTACTTGTGCCGTGTTGGATGCACACACTTGGGCCTTGGTCTCCCCACCTCTTGGAAGGCAATGATAGGGGATCGTTTCTGAGGGAAAAACATTATGTTGGTGCTGTATTATTATTATTATTATTGTTATCACCACCCTACCATGACTTAAGACATATAATGAGGACAAAGGTTTGCAGTAAACCTGCCCTGACCTGGGGCTCAGCCAAGCAGCACTGCAATGTTTTTCCTGTGTCATTATGTACGAGGGTGTGTTGTGCTCTGTGGATGTATCTACGTTAGCATCAGCGTAGATATACAAATAGATCATGAATAAAACTTCAGATGCTCTGTGAAGAGATTCTTTATCATACGGGCTGCTCTCCATGTAAGGATAGCGCATGGTTTATGAAAGCTCCCAGGGCTTTGCTTGTGTGCTCGTGCTCTCCTGCAGAAATCCAAGCAATTGCAACCTTAATCCCAGCTGCCAGAGTGTTGTACATATTGTTGGCTTCTATAGGATCTGCATCTTCCTTGGAGGCCTCCTACATGCAGGAGGGGTTGACAACCGTTGGAGGAGGCTGGCTGGGGAAGGTATGGAGTTTCCATTATGGAAGAATGCCTCTAAGAATAGGTTCAGCCAGCAGCTGGCAGGGTGACATAGTAGGATATTCTGCCTTGGGGCAGAAGGATGAAGCTGGTGGTTTCCTGAGTGTTGCAGCATGAGGAAATATTACTTTTGGCCTTTTCAGGGCAGAGTGCTTCTCCTGTTACACTGAGGTCATGTAGAGTAGCATTGTCTGGACCATGAAGCACCCAGATGCTATAGATATTGGATAGCACAGCAAAAGGAAATGTATCTGGAAGGTCCCCACTGGAAACAGTGTGTATTTGGCACACTGGGGGTCATTCCACTGATGAAAACTTTACTGGGGCCACGCTGACGTTTGTGCTGTGTTCCCCAGAACCTGAGTCAGGAGAGGACTTTTGCAACTTGGTTGCAGCTCCAGACCTGAGCTGGCTTCCACACGTTTGCTCGGGACTCGGGACAAGCTCTCTCCCAGAGACTGCGTGCAAGTGATCACAGCAGACGGACACCTAATTGGCTTTGCTGGAGAGGAGCTTTGGCATGGTTTTATTCACTCTGATTCACGAGCAGCTGTATCAAACCTGGCTGGCACAGCACACCTGGAGGTCACTCAAGCATCTCTGCGCTGTGCACTTGGGTACTCCTGCCCGGCTTGGCAGGGCTGCCTGGCTCATCCTGCGAGCTGCTGTGCCCTTCCTCCATCTCTTACTGCAGTTTCACCTCATTCATTCCCCTGATTATAATTGTTGCCCTCTGAGTAACTGGGGGTCATTATTGTTATCCTGTCTTTGCTTTAAGACACTTAACTATCTTGCCAGGTTTTAAAAAGATGGTCTGAAACTTTACCATCCTCAGTTTCTAGCTCAGGCTGACTTTGTATGGAAAATTTTAGCCACCTTTGTCCTATTTTTGAGAATAATCATAGAATAGTTTAGATTGGAAGGGACCTTAAAGATCATCTAGTTCTATACGTCCTGCCATGGGCAGGGACACTTTCCACTAGACCAGGTTGCTCAAAGCCTCAACCAGCCGGGCCTTGAACACTTCCAGGGATGGGGCATTCACAACTTCTTTTGATTAGGGTTCCTGTATGCTTGAAAATTGAAATGTTTTAGTTTGGATGCTGCCTTTCCACTATGTTGTGCAGTGAATCTTTGAAGTGCAGCAGAAGGGTGGTCTGTGTGACACACGTGTGCTTTCTGTTACCTTTGAGAAAATCTACCCGAATTCAGCTAGGTAAAGAGCCTTTAAAAAAACAAATCTGATCATCCATGTGCTTAGCAGAGACACCATAGAATTTACTGAGGAAAAATCCTCTGAGTTTCCAACCCCTTGCAGCTACTGTGCGTGATGGGGCTGTGCCTTGTGCCTCCCACCCAGCACATAGACCATGTTGAGCCGGTACTGGGACAAACCCAGACCTTCCCTAGAGGTGCTGTGAGCTGAGCTACAGCTGGTCTCTGGCAGTAGGAGTTGGGTGAATGTCTGTGTCTCACTTAGCTGCTTGGGGCACTTCCTTTTCATACTTGGAGGTGACGGAGGAGCAAGCCACCCTGCTCAAGGGGAGAGGAACCTGGTCAGGGATGTGACCAAAGCAGAGGGTGCCTGGGGTCAAAAGAGCATGGTGAGAGTGGGACTGCACCAAGTGATGGTGGGAAGAAGGGGGGAAGTGGAACCAAATAGGACTGGATGGAGATGGGGACTTGGTGGGGGTGAATCACACTGATGGGGTGCTCTCTAAGCTTTCTCTGCTTCAGGCTGTCCTATCTCTCTCAGCCTCTCCTTTGGGAGACAATAGTTGTACAGAGGGATTAAGACTGGGAGTGAGGCTGTCCTTTGACAGGGACCCTGTGGACTGATGAGGCTCAGAGGAGTGGAGCAGGGTGAGTCTAGGATGGGCTGGGCAAGAAGACCAGCATCCCATACCAGAGGAACTGAAAAACTGGAAGAACTTGCTTGTGAAGGGTGTAGGATACTATATCACTGGGCACCCTAAAAATCTCCTCAGTGATTCTGTCTTCTAGCTGGGACTTGAGGGTATACCACAAATAAAAGCTGTGATCACAGGTTTTGTGTAAAGTCGGTAAAATAGAGAATTAAATATATGCTCGACTTCTGTCTATCCTGGGGGCTGAAAGAAAAAGGAACAAATGAAAGTATGAAAATTTTGTTTGGTTTTCTTAGTACATGATCAGCTATATTTTAGCAGTACCAGTGGATATATATGGCATCCAATGCTGTTCCTTTTCTAGCAGCATCTGGGCTAAATACCTCAGCTGTGTTGATAGTTGAGTGATTCAAGAGTTTGCTTATAAACTACCTTGGTGAAAGTTGGTACTTGCACAGCAGGGAATAAAAAGGAGGTGAATTAGCATAGTAATAAGGTAATAATTATTAATAATTGTTATAGTAGTAACAATAAACAGCAATAAATTAAAAAAAATTCAGAGAGTTTAAATCTCTGGTAACTAGATTGCTCTTTTCATCCGTTTCCTGCAGGTATATTTTCCCAAAATTTCTCCCATCGCTTCTGTGCTGGGAACTCACTTCTGTGGTGGTCATTCACTGCCTGTTTGAGGTTTGCTTCTGTTCCATTTAACAGGAGAAAAGTTCTGGTGCAGGGACCATAAAGCAAAACATGCTGTGAGACTTCTGCAATACAAGTATTTAATCATCGTTGCTGGCAGAATGGGCAGAGTCTGTTTCTTCCTTCAGGAAGAAAAATGAGAAGGAAAAGGAGAGAGATGACTCTAGTGTAAAGTAGATGCCTTCAGATGATGACTAAAAATACAGAGAGGCTGGTGTATGTGAAAGAATAGGCACTAAATTTCCCCAGGAGCTGCATGTGGTGGTCAGCACGTGTTTGTTACCCAAGTGGAGGAATCACACCTGGGGTCTGGGCCAGCAAGGACTGCCAAAAGTGGTGGGTGAGCTCGCATATGCTGTCTTACCTGCACTTCTAGTCTTTCCCCCAGTGTCGCAGCATCTGGGGAAGAGGAACCACTGAGTGATACGGGGACTCTGTTTTCCCTGACAGTGGTTGAAAGATGCTCTTTGGGCATTAGTGCTCTTCCCTGCTTTTATTTTTATTCTGAAGAGTGGAGATCAAGGACAAAATGATCTCTTGTCTGAATGTGATGTGTATTTTGTGGAGGCTCTCTAATCCAGCCTTTTGCAAAGGCAGACAGTGGGACTCCTGCCAGTTCAATTAGGCCAAATATACCACACTTGGGTGCCTAAAGCTGGGCACCTCCATTCATATTGAGGTGTGTGAGGAAGAGTCACCTTCTCTTCAAATGGGTGAGCTGCTTTCGCAGGAGGCTGAGCTTTAGTCCCAAAGCAGGTCCTGCTGAAGACTAGACCTGGAACCCATAAGGGCCTGAGAATGCTTTCCATTATGACCTCAAAAGCACAAAAGGGTTGGCCTGATTCACATGGAAACGACTGCCACTACCTGAGCTTAGACACTCACCTACACAATTTAGCAGGTTTTTGCTCAGAAGCCCCCATTCAGAAGCAAGGTAAATGGTGGTGTTTTTCAGAGCTTGAGCAGAGAACAAGTTGTAGAGCAGGAGGGAGACTAAAATTTCTGGAACACCTTCCTCCTGCCTCGCGTGGTGCCTGGGGCTGCAGAAGGTGTATTGGAAGAGAGAGGGGAAGCTGATCAAATGCAATGCTAATAACAGTCGCTGTCATGGTATTCTCCCCCCTGCCATATCCATCATGGAGAAGAGGTGCTAAGGCAGGTGGAATGTATGCTGAGATCACCACACCTTATCAGCTCCAATGACCTGGCCTCCCACTGTCCAGCAGGTCTGTAAATATTCCTTATTGTGTATGGGTGATGTGGGGTTTGGCTGTTCTTGTCTGCCAAAGTCTTTGTATGGGCAGGTTCAGTTGCATGAGTGTTTGGGAGATGGCTGTTTGCTGCAATGACATGACAGGGAGCAAGGAAGAAAATTTTCTGTTCAGCTTTCCTGGTCTGTTGCTCTCAGACTATGTCAAGATCCAGCACCCTGTGATCAAGATTATCAGTCACAGCCAAAAAAACTGGTGCAAGCAAATTCTTTCTTTCCCTCTCTCAGATGGAAAGCTTTTTTTTTTTTTTTCTTAAATAATTCACCAAGTGATTGCGAATCAAGGGTAAATAATTTTCAAACTGATTGTGAGTGGAGAGTAAATAATTTTTTAAACCATGTGTTGTAAAAGAATCATGGATAAAATGGGCACTAGACATTACCTGGAGAGTAACTGAACCACTTTCTCCTACAAAAATCAATGACAACAAGAGAGCATCCTCCCCTTCCTTGCCCTCCAGACTTTAGGTATTTCAGCTGCGCAAGTCACAGTTGAAAGTATGAAGGGGACTGGTGCTGTGGGAAATCCACAGATAGTGGCTCTTAATTCCTAGGAGTGATACAGATATGCAGAGAGTTTTTATTGCTCTGCAGAACACATTAGTCTTTCCCAATGGGGAAGTGTAGCTTTTTAATCAAAGCAATCTTCCTCCCACCTCGGTGAGCCTTGAAAAGATATATTTTTGTCGTGTCTGACCATGGCACTTCATGCTTTATCTTAATGGTTTAGAGAAAGCCTTTCTTACCTACTGGGGGAGTTTGGAGAATGCCAGGTTTCTGTGCAAATGAAGCCTTCCCTGCGTTTATCCTTAGTTTTATTTCCAAGTACATTCCTATTGTCTACTAAATAGTTTAGAAATAGAGCAAATTAGAAACATTGGAAGCAATTACTTTCTGAAGTGAAGGGTGAAGGTGAGCAGGATACACATATTTTTCATTTGTTCCTTTGATTCTTGCTTTCTACTCCTCCCTTTTCGAGTATCTTTCCTGTGGATGACACAAGGAGTTCCTGGTAAGTCCGATTAAAGACCAGAGTTCAGTGTACCATTCCTTTTTTTTCTTGTGGCCTGTGATTGTGTCTTGTAATAATTGAACTTTGGAGTAAGTCCCAGTCAATTACTCTGAAACTGCCTCTCTGTTATCCCATTACCAACACTGATGACAAAAAAAACCCAACCCAAAATCCCAACTTTTTGTTTTTGTTCCTGACAGAGAAAGGAATGTGCAAACTAAAGGTTATTTTTAGGTTCTTTCTTTTTCTGGTGACCTGCTCAGAGAAACTGTGCATGGGAAAGGGATGCCATCAAGACTGAGGGAAGAGATGTTTCCCTGATCGGTCAAACCCAGTCCAGGATGAGGACTGGGATGAGGAGAGAGTTCTGGATCTCAGTTGTTGGGTTTTGTAGGGCCACCACTGTCTCCTAGGCTGTTGTTAGGTGAGTACCTAGCATTAATTTAGACTGATAGCACCATAGAATAGCACAAGCACAGCTGTGAAATTAAAGCCACAGGTCGGCTTGTAGAGTTTCCTGTGATTGAAGTCATAATGTCTCCTCTTAATTAATTTAATTCAGGTTTAATTTATTGAGGGTTTGCCTTGATTTATTCCATTGTTGAATTGCTTGCTCAGGCGGCTTGTGTGAAGAGTCACTGCATTTTCTTGCAGCCTGGAAAGGCGTGTTATCATGTAATGATCCAGCACAAGTTACTGATGACACTACCCCCATCCTCTCGTCTTGTTCTACCCCTCTACCAGGAGAAAAAAAAAAAGGGAGAAGGAAGGGATGGATTCACAGGTTCTGCTGTTTGAAGGAGAGACAAATTTCTTAGGACTTGATAAGAATTTTTGCACAGGTTTATTGGCATGTTTCTGCACCAGGCCTGCTACAAGTCTGTGGGCATGTGGCCTCACTCCTTGGGGCTGTTATTTCTCCATGTGTAATGTGGGTCATTTGTGTTTGAGACATGCTTTGGGGATTACTGGCGTGTTAGATGCCCCACAGCCTTAACAAATTGCTTCTCTCAGGGCAAGAGAGCCAGGTGGTCCCAGCCAGCACCCCCTTCACCCTTGCAGGAGAGGTTGGATTCCCTTTATTCCCCCAGAGATATTTTTGTTCTCTCCCCTTCCAGCATCCACTTGTGCAGTGTGTGTGCTGGAGAGTCTCTTCCCCTCCTCCACCCCCTTCCCCTCTATCCTTTCCCCCATCCGAAGTCTCCCAGAGCCCTTGTTGTTCTGGAGGAACCAGCGACCCTCCTCCTTCTCCTCCTCCTCCTCCTCCTCCTCCTGGCTGGGTGTAAGGCCATGATTTCCATTTCAATAGCAGGCTTTCTGCTGAGGCTTCCCCACCGCCTAGGCCGGCAAACAAGGAGCCCACTGTTCGCCGAGGGGATGTTCAGCCAACCCTGACCTCCCCGCTTGTCCTCAATGGGGCTTTTCAGCCCCTCTGCTGAAGCCCAGGCGCCAGGCTGGTGGGGGGCAGGCTCCCGGCCCCGGGCAACTCGCCACTCATTTTAAGCAGCCCCAGCCTGTCCCCACTTAGGGCTTTATGGTCTATCAGAGGCTTGTTTGACTCGCAGCTGGTTTTCATGTGGCGTGGAGGTAATAAAAAAGGGAGGGATAAGTTAAATTGGAGTGGCAGCAAGGGATGAGGGATGAGATGGCGTCCTCTGCCAAAGGCTTGAATGACACGGGGTGAGCGTGCGCTGTGCCCAGGGTGCCTGCCTTGGGAGTTCGTGCTGATCCTTCAGGTCAGCGACAGACCTGTGCCTCATCCCTGAGGTTTTCTTCTAAAAACTACATCTTTCCAAACAGGTAGCTTTCTGTATTAGCATTTGTTTCTAGATGCGTAGCTGTGACTTCCCATCTCCAGGACTTCAGGGTCAAGGCAGGACAAAGGAGCATCATTTAATCCTTTGGCCTGGGACCTCTGGGCCTGGGCAAACCCATCCTCCGGCCCCATCCCACCACACGGAGTATGTCTCCATGCAGGACCACAGTGAGCCATCTGGGTTTGAAGCGCTGGAGTCTCATTACCTCAACCAGATGTGGATGTGGGCTGATAGCCCCCTCTGGTAATACTTTTGGAGTTTAGCCCAAATTAAAAATCATCACCACCATCACCAGATGATGCTGGTGCAGGTGTAATGAAGGACTGGTCTCTACCTTACTAGGGTCTCTGTCCCTAGTAAAGTGGGAAGGAGCTTGGCGGCTACTTCTGCTGCCTTCAGCTTCCAGGACATTTGGTGGCATGAGAAGAACTGAGTTTAAAGCCACAAGGAGCTCCTGGCATTGTGACGTGCCAGGGTGGCTGTAGGCACTGCTTTTCTGAATCATTTTCCTTTTTCATTTTTTTTTAATTCTCTGTGGGTAGAGGTAAGGGACTCCGGGTTTGTGTGTGTGTTTTTCCCCAAATAGTGTCACACTGATGACATTTAAATTCTGCAGAGCAGGCACAGAAAGGGCGGCAGCAGAGCAGGCTTCCCTCTCTGCTGCTGGAGGAAGAGCCAGCTGGAGCGTGGGGACAGTGATGAGGCCAGGCAGACCTCTGCCAAGGCTGGCAGCCAACAAAGCCCACTAAAACCGGTTACAATGTGTTAAACCGCTAGTTGACAGCAGAGGAAAATGAGAAACCTCTTTCTTCTGTCAGTACGGGTAAACTGCTGATAAAGAAAGGTAATGATTGCTTCTGGTCACTTCTTAATGTTTTAATTTAGCTGTGCTTCTTTTTGACTGTCTTGGTTTTTCCACCAAACGCTTTTTGTTTCTCCTCTGCTGATGCCCTCTTGTGTGCTGAGGTTTTGCAGTCCTATTTTCCCCTTGTTAATGGAGACATCAATTCAAGTGAGCGACCCTCCCTCTGCAGCGAGCGAGTGCTGGAGGGTGTGCAGGGTCTCAGAGGTCTTGCCTTCACCTTGCCTGTGTTTCCACCCCAACTGTGGCAGCTGGGTTAGGCCTGGTGGTGTGAGGGTGTCACTGAAGCTTGCAAGCACTTTATGGGGCTCACTCAGGTTGGTGGAAGAGGCCTGGAGCAGATAGATGACTGCTTCTCTTCTGCCAGCAGAAGCACTGGAAATCAAGCATTTCCTATTCCCCAAGCTCTGGCGGTCGGTGCCCCGAGTGATGCTCTTTGGTTACCCCAACACTCGTGTGGTGGAGCCACCCCTGTGTGAAGGATGGGTTGTTGTGGCTGCCTGACCGTGCCCATGGGTAAAGTGGCAGAAGGGAGAGCAGGAGACAGACATACAGAGGTATGGAAGCACCTGGCTCCACGCTGCTATCCTGGCATCCACTGACTTCACTGGAAATTAGGCACTGAAAAATTCCCAGCGCCTGGGTGTAACCAAAGTGGAGACTTTGAATATATTGGTGGCAGTACCTGGGAGAAGGTACCAAGTCACCTTCCCAGCCAGGTGGCATATCTGCCGGAGAATTCTTCTTCCTATGAGCAGCTCTCTGCCTGCCTGAGCCAGCACTGGAAATCTCATTGCACTCCCAGCTTTCATACACCCATGACTAGTAAGAAGGGCTTTCTTACTGGGATGAAGTCTACCAATTTGGTCTAACAATTTCCAGGTGTTGATGTGTCAATGTTTCATGTGTGGGCTTGTCTTTATGATGGAGTGGTGTCAGTGTGCTCTGAAAAGAAGAAGGTGCTGTGGAGTTGTAAAGGATTGTGGCTTTATTTTGATCTTTTGGAAAAGGTTATTTGTAACCTTTGTATCATGAAATGGTCACAATTGAAGTATGTAGAAACTTACTAGAAGAGGCCTTCTTGCTCTTTGCCATGCAGAAGGAAAGAAGGAATAAAAACCAAACTGAATGAAAAATGTTCATGCATTTTGAGGAAACTAAGCACTTGGTGCTGTTGGAGTCTATAGGGGCTGATGTGCTCTTATGCTCAGCACATCAGCTATGACAGCTGACAGCCCCTGTGGAAGTACCCAAGGAGCATTGTGGATGCTCTGAGCCAGGCAGGATCAGACCTTACATTAATATTACCAACTGAGGAAGTGCAAGGGGCCCAAAGGAAAATAAGTTTCTGAGTCCCACTGGAATTCTTGGGCTCTTGTGACCATTTTCAGTATGGAAACTTTAGGCAAACTTTAACACAGCCTACAGATTGTTGAAATCTTTGTACTTCTGTGGAGTGTATATACTCTGCAGAAGGAGACCTTCTTACCAGGTAGCTTTTAAATGCTGCACTCCCTCTTACAGAGATGATGCTGTTGAAGCCTGTAAAATTTGTTCAGGCTGAGTGGCTCCAGTTATACATAACTGGTAATACATAACTGAGCTGATCCTTTATTTTTTTTTAATGGGGAAGGTTGCAGGCAGTTCAGGGAGAGAAAAATACAGATGCCTCTGTTACTGTAACATTAATGTCTCAGATGAATAGGTTTCTAAATTGTGATATTTGGGAAATGTTATCTTGTCTTTATTGTGCTTAGAGAAGATTGTATTTTCAGTATGAGTATTTCTTTGTGGTTTTTTTTTTCGAAGACTGGATGTTGGGTATGTAAAACGCTGAGATAATGTTACTATGAGAACCTTCAGCATTTAATTTCCAGAGTAGGAGTGTTTAGCTATGAGAGGTGATGATAGTTCAGCTTGTTGCATTTCAGTTTTATTAACCAATCTGCACATGGTCACCACCTGGATGACTCCCAATTAAGGAAAAGGACATGTAGCAGACCCCCTCTCCCTCCCCCCTCCAAAAAAAACCCCAACAAAAACCAACCACAAACCAAACCCAACAGTAGCTCTAAATACTGTATAAAGCCCTCTAAATCCAGCTATAAATAAGGTCCTGGAAATAGTTCAGTGTTTTCTTTGACTGCTGCAATCTGCATTCTTACGTCTTTGAATTTGCACTTTGCTTGCTGGGAAGGGAGCTCTCCTTCACTGGCATCTCTGTAATTCATCAGGACACATTTACAGAGAAAGGAAGTCCTTCCCAAGAGGAGCAGACTCTTCAGGTCCATAGTAATTCTTGGGCAGTTGAACTCAGATTATTTATTTTTCTCCCCCCATTTTTTTTTCTTTTAAATATATATTTTTGTAACATTTGTATCTTATTTGGTTTTTGGAGGTTTTTTTGTTCCTTTTGGACCCACAGAGAAAAAGGGTCCTGGGAACTGTTTGTTTGCCTTCTTTTGCTTTCCCACGTGACCCACATTGTGAGCGGGCAGCGGGAGGAGAACAAACTTCATACGGTTGTTAGGGTTTTGTGGTTTTAGTAACAGTGTGCCCCTTGTTTTAGGTTCAGATACGTTTGCCTGAACAGCCTGGGAAGTAGAGGTGGGTTCCCACCAGCACAGCAGGTGTATTTTTCTGGCAAACCTGGGAGCCTGGCAGCAGCTGCAGCGGGCTGGCTCCTGGCTCATGCTGTCTGCCATGCTGGAGGGGAAAACTGGGAAGCTCCAGTGACCTGGCATTCCCTAGTATTCCTCTGTGAAATAAATAGTTCCAGTAGAAAGGTGCCACGGGGAGGGAAAAGGCTTCTTCCTCTTTTTGCAGAGAGAAGGCTGTGGCAGCAGCCGCTGCTGCACCTCAGCGAGTCTGTGTGGATAACTCGCAGCAAGTCACAGAGAAAATGTCTTCTTTCTGCAGGGGTTTAATTAGGCTGGGAAGCACATTAGCGGAGAGGGCATACTTACTGTGCCATACGGTGGACATCACTCAAGCTGGGCGTGAAAGGGCAGGCACCACAGGGCGTGTGGCAGAGGCTTGAGCCATCCTGACTTTGCTCCCCGAGACTTGCAAAGGCTGAATAAAGCACAAGGCTCATAGTGGCACACCTTGTTCAAGCCTGGTCAAAGGATGCACCACCAGAACTGAGCAGGACCTCCAGAGATGTGAGTGCTCTGGCAGAGCATCCTTGCAGAGTGGGATGTGTTTTGAGCAGTGTGTGTGTGCCTGTGCTGCTGTGTGTGCCTGTGTTGTGATCCATCTGCCCTGCTAGGTCAGGTTGTAGTTTAATGGTGTATAAGAAAGTGTGGAAAGGTTGCTTTGATGGTGTGGGTGGGTTCCACATTATCCTTTGAGCCCATGTTAGAAGATCACTAAGCATTTTATCATCTGTGCTGTCAATTGGCTCATGCGTAGAGCAGTGGGGATGCTGTGGGGTGGGAAGGTGGGACATTGGCTGTGTCTCAAGAAATATTTTCCTGATTTTTCTTTTGTCATTCTTCATGAGAACTTAAAATTGAATGATGAAATAGGAATCAGACACTGCTCCCTCCACACTCCCCACTCCCCCCTCCAATGCCATCTTCAGACCCAGTAGTTATTGGAAGGAAGAGGGTATGCATAAAGCTAGAGTGTGCAGGGAAGGGGCTGGGCTGGTTTATTGTGTGCATGAAGCCTGGGCAAGCAGCTGGTGAGTGAAATCATACACATATGCACACGTGTACACACACAAACATAGAGTTCTGCATTTGTCACTGACAGTGCAGTAGCCTGGCCTCTGTATATGAAAAATCACGCCTGTGCTAAAGGAACATCATCCAGGGAGAATCATGCTTTTAGGGACTGCAAAGGAGAAAATCACGGATATATATCACCAGAAGACAAAAAAGATTGCAGAAGTAGAACTAACTGTGCTGTTTAGGCTTCTTTTTTACATTTTTATTTATTAAAATGCTCTCGATGCAGAGGAGCTCTGCTCATTATTTATAAGTGTTGCTACCACCCTGAAGTGGAATCTGCAGGCACTTTGATAAATGTGGTGAAAGCTTGTCTGGTGTCACTGCCACTTCTCTAAAGTGCCTCCTGCATCCTCTGCTGAATTGCTGTTTCATCAGTTTGGACAGCAGCGCTCCTCAGCGAATTGCAGTAAAAGTCTAGTTGCATCATCCCATGCTAATGGACATGGAGCAGGAGGAAGTGAGTGTCCTCTAAGTGCTGGGCAGGGCAGGAGCAGGAGGAAGGAGACAACCCTGCAGAGCCCTGCTCGCTTCTCCAGCCTGGGGAGTTTGGTGGATAAAGGCTCCTGCTTGGTATCGCCGAATACACAGTTTTCTTTTGCCCTGTTGTGTCAACTAAGAATGTCATTCCTGTTTGAATTGCCTATGCCAGAGAGCAGAGATTACGTTACTCCAGCATCAGCTTCTCCTTGCCATCATCCCAACGCCCATGGTGTGGCATGGGCTGTCCATGGGGCTGTCCTGAGAGCTGAGTGCAGGGAACTTTAAAAGGGCTTAAAGAATGCAACTCCCCTGGGATCAGAGAAGACCAAAATGCTGACATTGAAAAATCTAGTGACCAAAACTCAAAGGGAGAAAGTTTGTTTAAAAAACCCCCCACAACTCAGTGAAATGCAGTGAAACAACATACAAACCGACTAAACCCAATCATCAACAACAACAAAAAAGCAACCTCCCAAAACCTTGTCTCCTCCTTTGGGCAGAGGGAGCTACTCTTAGATGATCTTGCTAAGCAGAAGTTGCACTTGTGCTGAAGCAGGTGCCTGTCAGGATGATGAGGCAATGGAAAGATTGTCCTACAAGGGGAGATTAGAAGAGCTTGGACTTCTTAGCCTGAGGAAAATGGTAGGGGGGAGTATGGGAGAGCTCTGTAAATATGTCAGCAGGTAAACTGTAATGGGGGAAGAGCTTTTTAAGGCTAAGGGAAGGTGCTGGCAACAGTAGAGGCTCCTATAAATCAGTTTTGGTAATCTAATCAGGATGTTAAAGCAAAATTTCAAACTGCCAAGTCAAGGAAGTTTGGGAAGAAGCTTCCAGGCAGCATAACAGGAGCAAAACACCCATACAATATTTAAGATGAGTCTTGATCTGTCTGTGAAAGGGATTATATGATGAGGGCCAGGTTCTGTGTGCTAATAGATTCTGTCCTATTCCACTTCTTATGTTCCTTGTCCCACACTAACCATGCTGGCTTTATGTATGAGATGTGCCTAAATAGAAATCACAGATGAAACTTTAAGTGGTGTGCATCTTTAAACTCATTTATGGTGAGGTTTTTGTTGTGGTTTTTAAAATTTTTTTTTTTTAATAGCTCCTTTCAGGGTGTCCTTTTGACCTGAATTTGCCGCAGCAGCATTTCACCCGCTGCCCAGGTTTCCCCTTCCCCCCTCCTCAAGCCGTCTCACTTTTGCGCAAGCTGTTTCCACCAATGCATAGTGCAGCTCAGCACTTTTGGGGGCTGAAAGCTATTTACCAGCTAAGAGGGCAAGAGTACAGAACTATTTTCAGCGCTGTCACCCGCCTCGGCCAATTGGATTGCGTATGACAATCCTATTTGGTAGAGTTGGGGTCACGTAACCTGAAAGAGTTTCTGCTCTTTGCCTTCACCTCTGGCTCTCATGCTTCTATAGTGACCCCGTTGTGGTGTCTCTGCTCTAATACCTGACCTCCAGAGGGCAAAAGGGCACTGTGGGGTTCTGGGCTGAAGCCCCCCACCAGGGAGCTTTGATTGCTCCTTTCTCCCCACCTTGTTGCCCCATGGAGTGGTGTCCTTGTGCTATAACGTGAGGTTGCTCTCTGCCCCCATGGAGTGAGGCACAGGTGTGTTTAGCTCTGACCTTCAGCTCACTAAGCCTCTGTCCTTCAGGTTTTTGCCTTGCTGAAAGTCGGTGGGGCTTACAAAGTGGCTGGGGATCAAGGAATGGCTGCTGGGCAGTGTGGAGGAGTGACATCAGGCTCCACGCGTCGGGTTACTGACCCTCCTGGAGCATTTGGGTGCTTACCAAGGCATTACTGATACTTTGACCCTGAATCCCAGCTCATCCTTTGCAGGCCCCAGAACTGCACTGGAAAAAGCTTAAGCATACACTCTTTGTGTAGCCATCATGGGAGCTGGTCCTTGGCTGTGTGGTGTCCACAGGGGCTATCTGGCACAACCCCAGTGCAGCTGAGGAGGGACAATGGGGTGAGGGAATGAGCCTGATGGCATGGGCTTTTGCTCAGTGAAGCAGCTGGAATTTACAGCCCAAGCACCAGCCTCAACCTAAACCTCAGCTTGCTCTGAGGGTCTCGGTGGGGAGGGGTACTTTGGTATGCCACTGCAATGCGTCCATTCTCACCTGTGCTCCCACCTCCTAATGGCCCTGTGTATCCTAGGACAGGAAGAAGAGTTCAGGAGTTAAATCAGGAAAGGAAAGAGATATCAATAAGCTCTTATAGAGTTATCTTCAAATGTTTGAAGTATTTAAAAGCCCTGAATAATCTATTGCCTAGAGGAGCCAAGAATAGAAAAGGCTGTTTAGCCCAAACTGTATGTTTCAGACAGGATTTGAAGCTCTTGGGTTTTTCTTGGTGCAGTGACTAAACAGTGTACTTGCAGGATCCATTTTTAGCCCAGTTTTACTGGAAGGAAAGGACTGTGAAGTTGCACTTCTTCGCCTTTACTTCGCCTTCGCCTTTGAACCTTGCTGGACAATTTCATCCCTGTTTCTCAGGAGTCTCCAAACCACTGTATTTGCCAGAATTCATCAAAAGATATAACCAGATAAAGAAAGGAAACCAAATTAAGAATTCCACTGTAGGAAAGGAGGCGGTCGTAATGTAAATTTAAGTAGATTATTAGGCATAAGAAAACCCAAGCCGGCAGGTTGCAGGAATCCAGGCCTCAGTCCTGCTATCCAGGGGTGCCTTGAGTATTTGAGATAAGGGCGTGTGTGGAAAGCTTAAGGTCTCCCTCTGATCTTGTAGAAGACTACAAAGCAGGAATGTTGCTGTGTTTTGTAGTTGCCAGTTATAGCTCTGCTCAGCTGAGGCACTTTCTGGCCTTTGATTGACAGAGGGTACCCTGCACGCTGAGCTGGGCTCACATGTCTGCCTTCTCTCTCATCAAAGACGAACAACTGTGGGCTAATCCCCTGGGCAGCCCCCATGGCAATGAGAGATCCTCTGCCCTCCTTTGAGGGGTAAGATGAGATGTTCTCTCTGGCCCCGGCACAAGTCCCACAGGTGTTGCTCAGCCCATACCATGGGTCGATGCTGCTTCTGACTTGGTGCCTGTGCTCAGCGAAGCCATCCCATTGATTTCAAGGCATAAAGCTTTGCAGAGCATAGGCACATTCTCTGGAGGAGGGGGAGGAACAAGAAGGCTGTCTGAGGATAAGGTGCAGTCTGATATGAAAGACTTTTGCATTTCTGTAGCTAAAGCATGAACTGGAGTTTGTGCTGTGCCGCTAAAACCAGTGTCAACTCAGGCATGGGACTTTAGTTGCCATGGGTGCTGGGCTGAGCCTGAGTCTCAGCTGTGTGTGGTGAGCCTTTGTCTGCCTTAGGATGGAGTAAAACAGTTGGCACGTGTTCTCGGAAACCAGCACATGCAGTACTTTGCACTGCTTTGGACGGAGCTTTTCAGCATGGGCCATTGCAGAGGCTGAGTTAAGCCTGGCAAGATACCCAGGAGGTGGGTCAAGTATGCTACAAGTTAGGGCAAGCTGGGGGGAGCACACGTAGTCACACTTGTGGATGGGCAGAGCAAGGGCAGCCCTCCTGTCAGTCTCCCTCTCTCTCCAGCATTCAGACTACTGGTGTTCATTGCATGGTGGCTTGGCCACTCCAAGCTGCAGCTTCCTCCTCACTTGCCCCTCTGGCCTGTGCAGCAGCAGCTGCTGTTTGGGAATGAAGCGTTCTTCCTGCTACACCAATTTTCAGTGCTGCTAAATTAGGCTGAAGTTTCTCTTTTTCTCCCCCACCCCAGTACCCTTGTTCCTCTGTGTCTTTGCAGGGATGAGGCGAGCTCTCCCAGAGATACAGCAGTGGCATGTGACTTATTGTGGTTTCTTTTTTCCTGCCTTCTCACAAAATTAAAACCTTTTTCTTGTTTCAGTGTTGGCAATAGTAGGGGCATTGGATTTGGATCCAGCATGAAGATGAGCAGCCAGGGTTTTTGGAGTAAATAACATATTTCTGACTGTGTCGTTTGCACTAGTGTCTTGGAAACCAGAGCCTTGGTTAGGTAGTAAAGCCTGCACCAACTGGAGATAAAAGGATCTTTCCAGTGTGAGTGCTGGCATCCCTGGAAGGATTTCCTTCCAGGCTTTCTCAGTTTACCTGGATGATACTCATAAGCTTAGCCTTTCTTGCACGTGCTTTATTCTCATGTTTCAGACTGTTGGTATCTGCAGGGTCAGAAGGGCATTTCTCCCTCTGATCTGCATGGCAGAATCTGCTGTAATCTGGCTGGCTTTTTTCCCCTCCTCTGTACTTTGGGGCATACTCCACTCTGTCAAATTCATAGCCATTTTTGCCCAAGAAATTCCTCCTGACAGTGAAGAAGCACAGGAGATCCTTACAGGGTGTTAGTGGAGCACGTCATCTGCCCTCCTGTCCCTGGGCACTCTGTAGTTACAGCTTTGGGTCTTCTACTGTCCAGGGGCACAGAGCATTGGGACGTAACTCTTTCTGGGACCTTTCTGTCTCAAAATGTCCATGGCCAGACTGCCTGCAATTGTAGGATGCTACATTAGGTGACCCTGATGATCTGTTCCAGTCTTTGCTTCCTAGTGGCTGGGATGCAATTCATATGAGGACTGTGGGTAAGATGCTCCTGCATCTTGCTGCAAGAGCAGTCTATGTCCTCATCCTGCTCAGATCTGGGCACTGCTGGGGGCCCCCTCCCTCCTGCACTCCCATTTGAATCTTTTTGTTTACCTCATTTAATTCTGAATTGCAGCAGTCAGTGTACCAAAAAAAAAACCCACCAAAAAACCCAAACCCCTCCATCAATAATCTGGGTTTAGAAACTAGCCTCCAGGGTGTTTAATTAAACCCAGTGTGATGGAGGCAGCCAAAAGGCATGCATGGCTTCTGTGTGCACAGAGAGCTGGACGTGGGAGAGCAGCAAGCGTGTACATGTGGGTGAGAGAGGGAATAAAAGATATGGTTAAATAGATCCTTTCTATCCCCGCTCCAAATATAATGTTCTTAAATGTGTAACCCACAAGAAAACAACAATCTCCTTATGAAATATACAGGGAGGCGTGTGGCAGGAAAAGGTCAGCAGCTCAGCTTCGCATGGCCATGGGCTGGGGTGGCAGAGAGTTTCAGAGGGGAAGACATGCCTGGCCAAACCTTTCCTCGCACAGGGGCTAGATTTTCCTGCATGGATCAAACTGGAAGGCTGGCAACTCCCCCTTCGTTTGAAAGAGAGACGAAAGGCAGGCTGGGGAGGGTATATGCAGGCTTTACCTAGGCATCAGCTGCTGGTAGAGGAGGGGAAAAGTGGAGTGAAAAAAAAAAAAGCTCTGAGTTTCAACCCCTGTTTCATCCCTGTCATCCGTAACTTCCACGGCTCTTCCTCCTTTAGGAGATAATTACTACATGGATTTCCTAAAGAACAGATTTTATTTTGTCCTGAGTTATTTTGTAGGAGGGGAACAGAGAAACCTGTGTGCGCCAGAAGAGAATAATTTGGTGCTTACTAGTAGATGTGCCTTTTCTTTTAAAATTAATTTCCCTTTGGTCATCTTTGCACCTTGTCCAGTTTTTCTGCTTGTGTTTTTTATTTGCCAAAACCTGTCCTGCTTCACCTTTGCTGTAGTGCAGAGTCCCTCCTTGCCTTCATTCTTCTGCTGCCCCAGTAATGGGATGTGTGGGACCCTGGTACGTGGCAGGGGCTCAAGTCCTCAAGAGGATGTTTGACCTTCTGGGTGGCTGAGGGTGTAAATGGGGTTTGTGCCCCCATAGATAAGCGCTGGTAACAGTGGGTCCATCAGCAAGGTCTTTTCCTGCTGCCGGTAGTACAGGGCACGAGTGCTACAGCTGTGTCCAAAGCCAGCATCATTCTCACATGCCTGGTCCCCATTTAAAAACAAGGGGATGGGGGAAAAAAAGGCTTCTTGTTTTCCAACTGAAATAGCTTCGACAAGTCACAGGCACCACCTCGGTAAATGCAACCGTTGTGTGCAACCCCACGATGACCGGCTCCCTTGTGTTAGCTCCCACACGACCCTCAGGCCCAAAGCAGCTTCTCTGAGCCAGGGGTTGTTGGGAGCCAGCAGATGTGGTGGAGAAGAGGCAAAGGGCAGTGATCCTTTGCAAATGGCCTCGCAGCTGCAAAGGTCACCGAGTGCGAGGTATAGCTTCTGAACTTCTCAGTTTTAGGAGAGCACTGAAGCCATCATGCTTGTGGCACTTGTTTGAAATAAAAGGAATATTGTGGAAAGGTGTTACCTAATGATGGTTGCTTTGCAGTCTGTGGAGCCCACAATCCCTTCATCTTCAGGATGGTGAAAAGGATCTGGGAGGGAGGGCCTGTCTAGCCCACCCGCAGGTCCTAACCCTGCATCTAACTCTGCATTAAGGACTTTCAAGCTGTGCTCTTGCTGTTGGGCTTGGTGACTGCATCACCTTTCTCTCACCTTCCAGCAGTTCCTTGACTGCCTGAATGCATGCAGAGCCATTGCACGTGTTGGGCCATCAGGCGAGGGTGTCTGTTCTGTCGAGCTCCTGGTTCAAACCTTCTGCTGGAGTTGTGGCTCTTTCTTGATGCCAATTTTGTGCCACAGCAGCTCATGCAGGTTCTCATTGGCTCTAATTAATGCTCCTGGAAGTGATGACAAGTGGCCCACAGAAGTGTGAATCTAGTTTAAGGAGAGGAGACTAAGAAGCAAAAAAACCCCAACAACAACAACAAAAAAAACCAATTCACAAAAAAATCCGAGCTTTGTAATTTGATCATTATGCTTAGGCCAAGAGATCAGCAAAATGAGGAAGAGAAAACTTCTGGCTCTGGATTCTGCATCCAGGCCAAGTGCTGAGGGTAACTATTAATGACTGCACCACTGTGAACAAGCTTGGATAATACCCTCTGGTGAATTAAGGAAGACTGCTGATATCTAAGTGCTTTTCAGCTGTGTGTTGCCAGGAATAAGTCTCAATTCTGGGAGACCTGAGTCTTTCCTCAATCTCCATTTAATTCCCTCCCATCTGCTGTCTGCATTTACCGACGATCCTCACCCAAGTAGGGCATGGTATGGTTTTGAGGGGAGAGGGAATATGCTGGGCTCTTGGTAACGTGAAATGTCCCAGGGGGAGGATTTCAGCCATGTGGGGATATGCAGGGTCTGTTGTGGTCTTCATGCCCCAAAATGTGCAACCAGGTGCTGCACCAGCTGAGATGTCCCGGGAGCAAAAGTGATTCTGCTGGTAGGACAAAACCTCCTGAGCTGGTGCAGTCTGGAGCAATGGGACAAAGGCGGTCTCATTCCCACCGTTGCTGGAAATAATGGGGATAATTATCTCATTATTCCTGCAGCCTCCGCAGCTCCCAAAGAAAAGAGTAACTGGTGTGCAACAATGCCCCTGCTGTAAATAACGCCCTCAGCACATTCCACTGAAGCAGAAGATGGAGGTACAAAGCCCTGTCTGCCCTCAGACCACGCTCAGATTCGCCACTTGGGTTTTTGGTCCACTGAGCTTTAGGTGTTTTTTTTTTGTTTTGTTTTGTTTTGAAGGGGGTGGGGGAGTGAGTGCTGTGTGGGCTTTCTAGAGTTTTATTTATTAATTAAATCAAGGTCATGGGTGCATATTCAGTTTGCAACTGCTTGGAGTTTTTGTGCAAGAAGCCTATGCCACCGCTGTCCTGGATGTGACTGGTAACATCACGGGGTGAGCAGGAAGGGGATCCTTCTATACTGGCTGCACCAGTATAGAATTGGGGGGTGCCACTTATTCCTCATGGGCCTGTTGAAATACATTTTCATCTGTAGGCCTCAAAAATGTTCACAAGATCCTTGTTTGGCAACAGGCTAGACTTAAGGGGTAGGAAAGGGAGAGGTCTCACTGAGGTTCATACAGCCTGAAGGGAGCCAAGAGCAGAGCCAAGTGCCGTGATTCAGGTTTGTTCACTTAGTCTTGTTTTAAAGGTGTCCCATAAAAAGAAAAATATTCTGCCATTAGAAGCAGAGGTCTTTCTTCTGTCAGACTTCTGCATGTTTCACTGATCTATTGCTGGTTTGTGGAGGTTACTGCAGTGCTGCTGATGACTGTGCTGTTATCCAGGGGTGTCTAAAATCCCCTGGAGAATGTTTTGCTTCTTTTCTCTACTTGTTATTCCCATAAGAAATACCAGGAAGCTGTTTTCCTGCAGGAATTATGGGAAGATTGGGAAGGGGTGTCATAAAGTTTCTTCATGCTTGTCTGAAATTTGCATTGGCTTTCAGGAAAACAGGTTTGGTTTTTTTTTCTCACAAGCATTTCACGGGTAACTGGTTTAAGTAAGTGTTAACATAAAGCAGCAGGTGAGTTTTCAGTGGTTTTTCCAGTTTCCTGACTCAGGTATCAGTTCTGTTTCTTGTGATGTTACTGTTTCATTACCTCACTGGAGATGTCCTTGGCAAAAATTAGGAAGCTGAGACCTAATATTTCTAATGTGTCTGAAAGAGAAGAGAAAAGCAGATGTAAAAAATCCATCCATCCATTAATTTTCACCTAAGCCCCAGACTGTTGTAAACTCGTAAGAACCCAAATCGAAAGGCTGAAGCATCCTTTTCCTGCAGCCCAGCTGGAACCAAGTTTGGTGCTAGTTGGTATGTGATGGTCACCTTTCTCTGGGTGATCACTGTGCCCCCACTGGGATGAGGGCAGGGGCAGAGCGAGATGGATGCTGGTGCTCCTGGAGGGAGCCAGGGGAGCAGTCCCTGTGACTTTGTCTCAGGCTCCACCACTGACTCTCTGCAAAACTTTCACTGAATTTCACTGAATTCACTGAATTTTTTGGAGTTGGAAGGGACCATAGAGATCATCTAGTCCAACTCCCCTGCCAATGCAGGACCACCCAGAGCATGTCAGAGCATGCCTCTCAGGACTGCATCCAGTCGGGTCTTGAAAATCTCCA